>OY757943.1:22695011-22707511 GCA_963585895.1 Sepioteuthis lessoniana
ATAAAGTAAGTAAAGTTGGCGACAAAAGTCGAGGGTGAACCGAAAGCTCCCTTTTCAATAGCTACAACACCAAGGTATAAGGGTAGGCGCTACTCCTTTCGCTGGATTGCTCCACTTTACCCTCGTTCATTCCCTTATAATGCAGAGTGTTAAGCAAGGTAGCATTAAGTACCATTTTTCGAGTCTTAGGTATGAGTCGACCAGGGATTGAACCCAGGTCTCCCGGGCCATTGGCGAACACTCTAACCCTTATGCCAATATATATATATATTATTCATATCCACATTCCGCAAAGACTGGGATTTTACCAGATTTAACCCTACTTAGCACACATCATCCTACATGAAAATAATATCAAAATAGGAAATTGATAAAAAAATTTTAACAAAAAGCCCAAACAATTTTTTTTTCTCTTACAGTGCGTCCATATAATTTTTCCTTTTTATTGCTTCCATATTTTAAATTTTCTTTTTCAATTAGATACTCCAATGTCGTCAAAAAAATTTTGACAAGAAAAAGATGTCTGGGCCTCCATATCCACCACCCATCAAGCGTGTCTCTATTTTCCCTTTTACTTACCTTCTATTCCTCTCTCTTAATATCTCCCCCTTCCACGTGTTATCTCTTTCTTTTTTATTCTCACTGAAATTAAGTCAAAATCCACAACCCCTACCTCTACAACTCAATCCTAGATCTATTAACCCCTTTTACCTTTCTGTCTTTTGTCTTTAGACCCTACCCCTTTCATATTCACATTTATGTATTTTCTTCTTTTTGCTAAACTTTAGAAAAAAATAATTTTCTCAGTTGAAAAAGTTCTTTCAATAAATAAAAACGAAATATTCTGAACTGAACCCGTTGTTGGTGTTTTTAGTATATCCAGTGTTCCATTTATTTTTCATCATCTTGTCAGACCTACCAAAAATATCTACGATATATATATATATATATATATATATATATATATTGGTTAAGTTTTATTATTTAATGGCATATGATCCTTTGTGTATTATTTAAGGTCAAACCATCCTTATAGAAGAACAGAGCTGGTATTACCTAACCAATTGCTTTAGGAAATAAGTCAGTTCATACCTCTCCCAAGAGTATCAGTCTGAAAGTAAATTTAATAGATAGCACGACTAAGGTTCGAACTCTCTTAATATGATGTCGCAGTTTAGCCCGTTAGCCACTACGCAATGGAAAACCACACACACACACACACACGCAAGCGCGCACACACACACATAACCCCCACTCCACCCAACATATATATATATATATATATACATATATATATATATATATATATATATAAGGTGTGGCAAGTATTTGAGGAGACAGGTTTTAGATTAATACTTTTTTCTATTAACTTTTAAGGCTTTTATTTTTTCAGAAATTAAGAATAACAGACCCTATGCTAACAAATGAAATGAAAAGGCATTCTGTGATCGTAGTATTAAAGGCTGATCGTGGGGATTTAGAAATTGCACGTTTTCTCAGAGTTGCAAGATCGTTTGTCAACAAGATATAAGAACAAAAGAAAATGATAACGTAATGCCTGTACCAAAACGTGAAAAAACATTCCACACGTTCCGATTCAATGAGAATACCCGAATTTATTCATTAAGTTAAGCTCACAATTGATGAAAACTTAGGTCAATCGGTGAGGTCAATTGCAAAAAGGTTGCATGTGTCTGAAAAGACAATCAGAAGGAGTGTTCCGGAAGAGATTCGATACAAATACTACATGATGAAGAGAGGTCAATTTATTTCTAAAAAAAAGTCAAAAGAAAATCGCTTAAACAGATCCAAAAGACTTTTAAACAAACTCAAAAACCCTGCAGAAGCAAGAATAGAGGACTGATAATCGGTACGACCACATCACCCCCAACATTTGTCTTTCTAACTCTTCAGATATCAATCCACTGGACTAATACGTGTGGAATGGTATTGAGAAGGTACTTAATGAACATTCCTATAACAGCAAAGACTCTTTAAAAGCTGTCATAGTTCGAGTAATGTTTGACATGAAAAAGGAGCAGTTAATAGAAACTTGCAACCGATTTCGACCTCTTATAAAGGCAATTATTGATGCTATTGGTGGTTTTATTGAATAAAATTAATCAATCGTTAACAAACTTCTATGTTTGTGAGCCTATGTTTGCAGAGGGGTAACACCCCCAACGAGTGTCCTGGATACGACTCTAAACAATCTCATGCTGATGTTCCAGTAATTCTAGAACTTTGGGGAAAGCTTGCCATCGCTCCCAGGTCCACTCAGACCCGGAGTGGTAGCACCTGATAAGGATCCTATCTATGGGTTAAATAGAACTAAACTATGTTTCCTTCACTATACTGATTTTTGCATTTAATGTACGTATTTATGCTAAACTGAATTATCTAAAATAGAACTCTTTTGACATTTAAACTGTGTACTAAACTGAATTGCTCGAGATAGAACTGATTATTTGTATAAAACCTACAAAGGTTGATATGCCATTAAAACCAACCAAACAACCAACAATCTATGCTTGTTATTTGTAGTCAAATACAATTATCTTCTTTTTTCTCTTAGTTTTTTTTCTAATATATATATATATATATATATATATATACTGGTTCGGATTTCGACCATCGCCAGAAAATGTTTGCTTTCTGATTGTTTATATTTTGAAACTGAAAGTCTGATAAATATCAGTGTACTTTTACCGATGCCATGTCAAAAGTTGTATTACAATACAATGCAAAAATGATCCTTTTTGTATCAGGAGACAAAAGTTTATTGCTACTACTCTTTTCCATAGAAAGACACAAGTAACGGAGTTACTGCAGCCCATTAGATATACAAATAGAATAAAGATTGTGAGATTGGTCTTTTCTCCACTAATCTTAGATATTTTCTGAAAAATTATTCCATAACTGATATTTTAATCCCACGCATTCATTAAAACTTTTTAGTGATACGTCATTGCAAAAAATCAGTTAATATCGGCCGAAATGTTTATCTTAATATGATATTTTGTTAACAACATATTTTAAAACAAACCTGTCACGCTTTATTTTGGCACCTGTTGCAAAACAAGGTTTACCCGCTTTAGTCTTTAGAAATTAAAAACCCGCAACTACGAACTCAAAGTTTTAGCTAGAAACCATTTATCGCAAAATTGACTAACAAAAATTCCTAATTATTTTACATCAAGAAATTGGCTTCAGATGTTAATGAATCCTGAAATTTAAAACTTATCGATTTGAACACTTGCCGTTGCATGCGCCAATAAATAATTTCCATTCTTTTCGATAAGTAAATCACTTTGTCACCAGGGCTTAGAATACGATGACAGCACCTCGTACCGAGTGTTACGACTTCCTCTTCAAAGAGGGGTGTCCTGGGTATAGCTCTAAACTCCGTCTGATGGTACTATTTACCAACCCCTCCGCTCGGGCAGGATATGACACAAGGTCAATTTTTCAGCGGAGTTTAACAGGTTTGAATTCAGAGGTTTCCTTCTCCTACACTAGTTGCCTAACCAAGGCTGAAGAACCTAGTCTGTCCTACTATTTACCCATAGCTGGAGGGAGAATAATTGGATTCATACCTTTCCCAAGGGTATTAGTGCTATGGGAAATGCAATCAGTCTCGTCCAGGATTTGAACTGGTGTCGCCATGTCCATTTCCTACGACGATAACGACTACACCACGGGCACCTCCGTCTGATGGTGAGGCTCAAGTTTTAGAGCTCTTGGGTGTGTGTAGTAGCTCTTCATTGCCATTACGCACACCGACATGTTAGAGTCCCCTTTATGAATCAATCAGGTCTGTTCGAAAATTATTTCCATTTGATAGAGATACCTGATATTGTTATATAATTAACGAATGATTTTTTATATTAATTATTTTTCGTTATATTTTATTTTTTACTTTGGTAAGGCCTTGAACTGCTCGGGTCACTTAATCCAATCGGAAAAGATACGACAATCATCATCTGTCATAAACCCCCAGACAGGAAATGGGGTTGGAGTGTGGATAACGTCATGCCTAGAAGAGATGGTCCTGAGAATTTGAGGATTTTGAAAAGAGAGTTAGTTAAGGTTGACCGTTGAAGGTAGCGCTTGAGTTTTTCGGATCTCGACCGGCAGAGATGAATTGAAATGCTCGGGTGACTTAATCCAGTCGGAAAAGATACGACAATCATCATCTGTCATAAACCCCCAGACAGGAAATGGGGTTGGAGTGTGGATAACGTCATGCCTAGAAGAGATGGTCCTGAGAATTTGAGGATTTTAAAAAGAGAGTTAGTTAAGGTCGACCTTTGAGTTTTTCGGATCTCGACCGGCAGAGATGAATTGAGACGTTAAACACCACCAGGTGCGCCACGCGTGGTGGTGGGGGTCAGCAAAGTATGGTTAGCATATGCTTTTATGGAATATGTCTCTCACCTGGTGTCGAAGGAATGAAGCCAAAAATTGAAAAATTCATTATTATCCGAAACGACAGATTTCGCCTGTATTTGTATTTATGCCTGTATCTGTTGTGGACCAGTAAAGGGTCTGGAAGAAAGACACGAACTCGGGTTTACATGGAACAAAGTATATTAACGAAAGTATAATACAACATAGATAAAACGTTTTTTTGTCCAGTCGGTTGGGGCTGTAGAATACACCGAAGAGTAAGACACTAAACAGTCTCATGGTGAGGTCCCAGTAATGCTTGGGCTTTGGCGAATACGAAGCACCCCTTCATTGCCATTGCTCCCAGGTCCACTCTGACCCAGTGTGGTAGCACCTGATAGGGCCCTATCTAGGGGTTAAATAGAACTAACGGCATACTTATGCTAAACTGAATTGTTTGATTAAACTGAATAGCTCGAAATGTTTGTGACAATTAAACTGTACTTACATTTAAACAGCGTGCTTATGCTAAACTAAATTATTTCGAACTGAACTGTTTTTTGACATTGAAACTGTATTTACACTAAACTGAATTGTTTGACATGGAACTGTTTTGACATGTAACTGTGTGTAAACAAACTCTGTACTTATACTAAACTGAATTAGCTGAATTAGAACTGAATAGCACGAAAAAGAAATGTTTTTCACAATCAAACTGTACTTACATTTAAATTGCGTGCTTATGCTAAGTTGAATTGTTTGAAATCGAACTGTTTTTGTCATTGAAACTCTACTTTCACTAAAATGAATTGTTACATATAATTGCTTGAATTGTTTGAAATAGAAATGTTTTGACAATTAAACTGTGTACTCATGCAAAACTGAATTGTTTGAAATGGAACTGGTTATTCACGTAAAAATGTATTTGGCGTTGAATAACCTCCAAAGGTTGATATGCCATAAAACCGAACAAACCAAACCAAAAAGTTTTTGAACATCAGTCTGACTGCCAAAGTGTTAGGCTGGAACGAACTAAAAACCGAGATGAATATTCTCCCGGTATTAATAGCAGCAGAAAGAGTTCATTACAGTCCACAGGTTGGGTACCATAACAGTATCATTGCTGTTATCATTGATATCAATATTCCTATACAACAATATTAAGGAACAATTCAAAGGACGTAAGTTCCCAATGTGATCGATTCCCTAACGTCTGGGCATGAAATAACTCCAGAGGAATTCCCATGACTATCCCTAAATAAATGATTTTTATATTTTCTATTTTATTTGTATTATATAATTTTTTTTTCTTGATAGACTAAAAATTCCTAATTTAAAAATTCTTTAACTTTTACAATGATCTTCAAGTTGAAATACCATTTTTTAGACCATCGTAATAAGTATTTGTGGATCAGAATCGGATATTAGATTATATAGAGACTTAATGTTTTATTTGTCGTGTAGAATATGATTCGAATAAGCGCTGAACGGATGGAAAGATACCATGAGTCGACTCAGTATAGTTGACAGGTAATGACCTTTCAGGGGCAGTTGAAAGATAGACTGTCGTCGAAGGACTGTAAAGTCAGGTGACTAAGATTCTTGAACTTAGAAGTTAGATTTCAACTTTTAAAAAGTTAGACGCATTCAACTGAAGAGTTGACAACTATTTTCATCTGTACTCTAGAGGGCGCTCCCGACTCTCGTAGGGTGTCGGTCATATTTTCCAAAAAGAATAAAGAATGTGCGCACTAAGAATGTCTCAGTCATTCATCCCAGTAAAGAACGTGGGACAGCATGAAGCGGAGAAGAAAAGAAGAGCTACTAACGGAAAAAGAACAAGAACAAGAAGTACAACAACAACAACAACAACAACGAGACAACAAGAAGAAGATGAAGAAGAAGAACAACAACAATGACAAAAGCAACAACAAGGCAAGAAGAAGAAGAACAACAATAACAACAACTAGATTAGAAGAAGAAGAAGAAGAAGAAGAAGAAGAAGAAGAAGAAGAAGAAGAAGAAGAAGAAGAAGAAGAAGAAGAAGAATACAACAATAAGACAAGAAGAAAAGCAACAACCACAGGACAAGAAGAAGAAGAACAACAACAACAACATCAACAACGAGACAAGAAGAAGAAGAACAACAACAACAATGACAAAAGCAACAACAAGGCCAGAAGAAGAAGAACAACAACAACTAGACAAGGACAAGAACAAGAACAACAACAAGAACAACAACAACAAAAACCAGACAAGAAGAAGAAGAAGAAGACAACAACAATAAGACAAGAAGAAGAACAACAACAACAACAACGACGACGACGACAACAACAAGACTAGAAGAAGAAGAAAAAGAAGAAAATAGCGATAAAGCACTTATATTTATCGTGTCAATTACTGTTTAAGGCCTAGAATGGTTGGTTGGTCATCATATTTACTAACCCCTCCGCTCAGGCAGGATATGACACAAGGTCAATTTTTAAGCGCAGTTTAACAGGTTTGAATTCAGAGTTTTCCTTCTCCTAGACTAGTTGCCTCACCAAGGCTGAAGAACCTAGTCCGCCCTACTATTTACCCATCGTTGGTTGGTTGTGTATTACGCCATATCAACTATTCTAGATTATTTAGAGCTCAATCCCATTAATATCAAATCTATATGATATGTTAAAGAATACTTGTTGGATAAGAATTTTTAAACCAACTACAGCTCATTTGTTGTCGCACAATTAAATGGTTTTAAGACCTGTAATCTCACACAAATAGTTTTATTTGCACACAGTTAAATAGTTTCAAGTATTACGACTAAATTTTAGTAATTACAATATCAGTCATTTCATTGCACAAAGTCAAATGATTTTATGTATGGCTATCGAACATTAATAGTTTTTTTTTTTTTTGCACACATTTAAATGGTTTCAATTCTTGCTCCATAATACTAATAATTCAATTTAGCATCAGTTTCTTTGTTTAATGGTTTCTATGTTTCCATGGCATATCAACCTTTGTAGGTTATTTAATACCAAACTATTCTAGAAGAACAGTAGTGGTACTATCTAAGCCATAGCTAGGAGGATAAGGGGGTTCATACCTTTCCCAAGGATATTTCCCCGAAAGTGAACGTAATAGCGCGACTGGAGAACGAACTCGCTTACGACGATTACGCAGTCCATCGCTTTAACCATTACACCACGAGAACATCCCCCTTAACATCAGTCAATTGTTTGCATATAGTTAAATTGTTTCTAATATTGTTATCGAGCATTAGCAGTTTTATTTTCACAGAGTTAAATGATTTTATGCATTGCTAACCAAAATAGTTTTATTTGTACACAGTCAAATCGTTTTGACGGGGTTATTGCGAGATGTGTCGAAAGTATAAAATAAAGTTTGGAGGCAGTACGTGTTCGTCGCAAGTAATTTCCCTAACAAAACAAAACCAAAACCTGAATAACTTTGAAATAAAGGTTTATTATTCAGCTGGAATATTGTGCCAAGGAACTCACAATGTTGTTGTTTTTCGCCAATGTGGTTGTTGCTGTTTACGCCGGTGTGGTTGTTGTTGTGTTCGCCTTTGGTGTAAAGAGAAGTGGGAACGTCTTTGTTAGACAGCGTGGGGCTTCTCAGGTTTTGGTGAAGTAAGTGAACAGTCCAGTGGCGTAGTTTTGTTGTCGTTAGCAGTGAACTCTCTAGTGAATTGGTCCATTGCTTTCTTTTTATAACTCCTAAGAGGATCACAACAGGTATGAATGTTTTCTGGGGGGGGAAGTACTTGATTGGTTAAAAAATCTATGGGCGCGAATTTTGTGTATGTGGTTTGGATTTTTTTCTAGAATGTTCTAATGTTTGTGAACTCTCAAGTGAATTGGTCCATCGCTTTCTTTTTATAATTCCTAAGAGGATCAAAACAGGTATGAATGTTTTCTGGTGAGAGGGGGGAGTGCTTGATTGGTTAAAAAATCTACGGGCGCTAATTTTGTGTATGTGGTTTGGATTTTTTTTCTAGAATGTTCTAATGTTTGTTGATTGGTTTAAAAATCAACGGGCGCGAATTTTGTGTATGTGGTTTGGATTTTTTTTTTTTTCCAGAATGTTCTGTTTGTTGATTGGTTTAAAAATGTGAGTGCCAATTTTGTATATATATATGAAATTTACGCTACAGTTTCATGCATTACTGTTTAACACGACTAATTGTATTCAACTTTATTTATTCGTAAGCATACAGTGAAATTTTTTCAAGTAATGCAATGCAATACTAATGATTCAATTTAACAGTGCTTTGTTTACTTACAGGTAAATTTCTTCAAGTATAGAAAATAATAACAACTCCGAGTGGAACTGGGAGAAATGAAACTCCCCGGATCTCCAGGACTGATTACTTATTATCTGATACTCATGTGTGTCATATCTAGGACAATCGTTGAAGTGGGGGTTCTTACTCCTCAGCAGAAGTACAGTCGGCGTATTCTATAGCTCCAGTCGACTGGGTTGCTCAAGCCTAGTTGTCAGAGAATCGCATTCGTTGCATGTTCGTTTTTACATTTTTGTTTGCACTTAGTCATTTCGAAAATGAATAATATTTTTAAACCGCTCTATTTAATCCATAGATGGGACCCTAACAGATAATATGATTACGGGATCAATGGCAGTAAGGGTTACTCCACACTTTAAAGATCTTTAGAACGTGCAGTATAGTATCATACCAAGTCAACTCGGCAGCAAGGAAAACCTCCCTTCTCTGTTGCACAACCGGCTGGTTCGGTAGAATACACCAAATGCACTTCTGAAAAGGGGGAAGACCCCCACCAACGAAAGTCCTGCATATGACACTAAACAATCTGATGGTAAGGTTCCAGTGATGCTGGGGCTTTAGGGAATGCGGAGTACCCCTTCATCGCCATTGCTCCCAGGTCCACTCTGGCTCGGAATGGTAGCTTCTGATAGGGCCCAATTTACGGGTTACATGAAACTAAACTGCATACTTAAGCTAAACTGAATTGTTTGAATTAGAACTGTTTGATTGAACTGAATAGCTTGAAATAGAAATATTTTAAATAATTAAACTGTGTACTTACATTTAAACTACGTATTTATGCTTAACTGAATTGTTTGAAATGGAACCATTTCTGACATTGAAACTGTACTTACACTAAACTGAATTTTTTAATATAGATCTGATATGACATTTAACTGTGTATAAACAAAATCTATACCTATACTAAATGGAATTCGCTGAATTGACTAAACTGAATAGCTTGAAATAGAAATGTTTTTGATAGATAAACTATGTACACATACTAAACTGAATTGTTTGAAATAGAACAGATTATTCGTATATAAATGGATTAAACGTTAAATAACCTCCAAAGGTTGACATGCCATAAACCCCAAGCTACCAACCCACAACTTACTTCTCTGGAGTGGATATGGTAGAGTGAATCCAAGGTCCTGCTAACAGGGCGTGATAAAAAAAATGAAGATACTGGCCTGATTAATTAATGAATTAGTTTGGTTTGGTTTGGTTTGGTTTGGTTTCTTTGTTTAATGGCATATCAACATTTGTAGGTCATCTAATGCCAAGCCATTCTCCTAGAAGTACAGTCATCATCATCATTATGTCGTGCCGCTAGCACGGATATCCCTGACCCTCTCTAGCCACTTCTCCCTATCGTTCATTGCCTTTAGCAGGTCTTCAGGGCTACATCACGTATCCTCACATAGCTGCTGTATGTATGTTCGAGCTGGTCGTCCTGCTTTTGCTCGGCCATATGCGGGGGTCCATAGGAGTACATCACTTATGAGCTCGTCCTTGCTTCTCCAGCAGTGTCTTGCAGTGTCCTGCATGTCTGGTTCGTCTAACTTGGATAGTTTTCGTAATGGGAAGCAGGTGGCTATATAGTTGGTGCCTTGTGGTGCCTTAATATTGCTCTCTACATTCTTGTGTAATTGCCGTCTAGTTTCTTCTCTAGCCGTTTAGTTAGCATCCAAGTAGTGCATCCATACAGCAGTATCAATACGACCGCTGCCTGGAAGAAACTGCGTTTCATTTTATCGGTCAGGTCTAATTTCCATATATTCGAAAGTCTATCGATAGCTGTCCATGCCTACGTAAGCCGTGTGTCGATGTCTTTTTCGGTTGATGAGACGCTGCTTCCTAGGTAGGCGAGAAGAACAGTAGTGGTCCTATTTAACCCATAGCTGGGATGATAAGGGGGTTCATACCTCTCCCAAGGGTATTTGCGCGAAAGTGAACGTAATAGCGTGACTGGAGTAGGAACTCGCTTACAACGATTCCGCAGTCCATCGCTTTAACCATTACACCACGAGGACCCCCTCCCATTAATAAATTAATTCATGGATAAGTTTATAGTCGAGGCAATTTGGAGTAAGGGTTTCAAGACATAACATCCATTTATATTCACAGGATTCTAGAAATGATATGTTTACTGAGTGTTTTGCTTACATGTGGCACAAGGCCGAATGAATGGGTCACCTAAGGTGACTCGAACTCACTCGTAAAGGTTTGCAAGTCTAGCTTGTTAACTATTACACCACCCGAGGTGCCCAAAACACATCTGTTTGGTTGTAATTAGCGAAGCTCTTTACTTCGATGTGGCACAAGGCCGAATGAATTGGGCACCCGATTAGACTCGAACTCACTCGTAAAGATTTGCAAGTCTAGCTTGCTAACTGTTACACCACCCGAGGTACCCAAAACACATCTGTTTGGTAGTAATTTACGAAGGTCTTTACTTCGATGTGGCACAACGCGGAATGAATACGGCACTCGATTAGACTCGAACTCTCTCTTGTTGATTTGCTAGTCTTCCTTGCTTAATAACCATTACTGCACCTGAGGAGCCCAAAACTTATCTGTTTGGTAGTAATTTACGAAGTTCTTTACTTCGATGTGGCAAAACGCGGAATGAATACGGCACTCGATTAGACTCGAACTCTCTCTTGTAGATTTGCTAGTCTTGTTTGCTTGCAAACCATTACACCATGGGAGGCACCCAAAACTGAAGCGTTTGGTAATGTTTTCTTTTTTATCTCTCTATTTTCATGAATTTATCTTCCCTAATGCAAATGTGTCCGACTACTGGGAGAAGTTCTCTTTTATTCAGAGAGTTATTTCCGTATTTATGCTTCTTTATTATAAAAACACCACCCTCATTACTCAATGTTATATTATTGCGGAATGATTTTTTTTATGTCATCATTTTTCGTTGGTTATATCTTATCTTTCGGTTTAGTAAGGCTTAGAACTTTTCGGCTTAGTGCACGGGTAGGGGCACCCATTGAGCGCAGGTGTTCACATCACGCGGGAAGGATGTGACAATCACAGATGTCATAATAAAAACCCCGGATAGGAAATGTTACTGGGGATGTGAATGACGTCATGTCCGGAAGCGATGAGCTGGGATTCTTGGGTATTTTGAAAAAAGCAGTTAGTTGAGATCTGAGGCTAGACGAAGCGAGTTGATTTTTGGACCTGGGCGAGGCGCGTCGTTGGGTCAGATGGAACGGTCAGCATATCAAAGATTTTGTCTCTCTCTCTCCTCGTGCCGAAAACCTAAAAGTCAAGAAGGTAATAAAAGTTTCGTACCTGAACTCTTTCGAGTATTCTATGTATATTTTCAAGTTTTCCATTTGCACAGAAATATATCACGTCAAGTATTCCTATCCAATACAAATAATTTGCACCGAATTATCTGGCATCAACTATTCCTATCTAATACAAAAAACGTTTCACAGAATTATATGGCATCATTTTTTCATATCTAATCCAAACTATTGCACAGAATTAAATGGCATCAAGTATTTCTCTGTAGTCGAAAAAATTTGCTCGGAAGTATATGGTATCAGGTATTCCAATCTAATACAAATAATTTTCAAAGTATATAGTACTCTAACAGATACTGTTGTATAGTACACTGTGTCGTTATTAACAACGAGGAACACGTATGTATAATGATGATACTTGTGTGGAGCAGAAAGTAATCGCAGAGAGTGTGCGCACACGGAGGAGCTGTCGGGAGACGGACGAGCCAGTGAATAACTGCCTTTTGAGGAAATTCGGGAACTTACATAGTCTACAACTCGCACGTGAC
>OY757943.1:22712511-22735011 GCA_963585895.1 Sepioteuthis lessoniana
CAAGCTGTAGCCGACACTACTACTGTATGGTTGCATCACTTCGACTTTTAACGATATATAGGGAGAAAAAGGTAGTCGGTAACTGCGCCAGGGTACTGAATGCTTTTTTAAACAAATCCTGGAAGCAGCAACGCACAAAACAGAAGATTTATGGCCACTTACCTCCCATCTTGAAAACCACTCAAGTAAGACAACAAAGATATGATAGACATTGCCGGAGAAGCAATGACAAACTTAGAATCAAAATGTACTCCTACGCATGGACATACCAGTGTTTGTCGACCAGCAAAAACTTACATTTATCAATTATGTGTTGACACTTGATCCTGTGAAGAGGACCTGCGAAGAGTGATTACCAAACGGGACGGATGCTGATAGTGAGTTGATAGAATATGTGCTTTCAGCATGAGTTGATTGTATTTGTCACTGCCTCCCACCAGACAGGACTTGACACAAGGTCAAAAACATGAGTTGATGATAGAATATATATATATATATATATATATATGTGTGTGTGTGTATGTGTGTATGTGTTTTCTTATTATACAAATTTTCCCCAAGGTTTTTGTATTTTGCATTTTTAAACATCCATCGTTGACTTAGCATGGCTAATATCATTCCTCATGGTCCTGATGATGGTTCAGTAGAACCGAAACGTTATTGTGTCGACTTCTCAATATATCTCTCCTTCCGCTTTGATTACCTCAATTTTTCTACATATTTTCGGATTACAATCCTTTATTTACTTTCGTATATATATATATATATATATATGGTGCGAACGCAAAATATGGAATAATTTTAAAAACTCTTATTTAGTCTGATGAGTCCAATTTTTTTTTAATCCAATAAATCTAAATTTTCCTGATGAACTCTATTATATAAGCACTTTTACAATTGAAATTCAGCCCAATAAGAGAGAGAGAGAGAGAGAGAAATAGAGAGAGAGAGAGAGAGAGAGAGAGAGAGAGAGATAAATAGACAGTGACAGAGACAGAGAGCAAGTAAAGAAACGACAAAGAATCTATGGTTTGCTTAACACCGAAACTAAACCAAAAAAATTCCGAAATAACGGGAGTTTGTTTTTGGCCTCCATCAAGCCCAAGCCTTAACTCCCTCGATTAAGCTACATGGGGAATTTTTGAAAACAAAAGAAATGCAACTTCCCATCGAAATTTTAAAAAGGTTGTTTTATGGTCTGATTAGTGGAATTTTTGAAAAAAAATCTGATAAATTTAAAGTTTCATGATTGGCCCTATTATAAATGCACTTTTAAAAAATTAAAATTCAGCCCAATAAGCGTGAGTAAGAAAAGAAACGACAAAGAATCTATGATTTGCTTAACGTCGAAACCAAGACAATGTTTCTTTTTCTACTGTAAACAAAGCAGTGAAAATATTTTTGCAGTAAAAGAGATTTTTAAGGAAAAGTGGGAGCGGAAGATTGAACAAAAATCGAAAAATAAGCTTTTTAATTGCTCTCGCAACGGGGATTAAGAAGGACCCCACAAACCCATTAAAAAAGGACGCAAATGAACTGAAAGTCCACGAGTAAAAAACAATTAAACAAGATTCCAGCCAAGATCTTAACCCCCTTGATTACGCAAAGTGGAGCATTTCAGAAAACAAAACAAATGCAACTTCCCATCCAAATATTGGTTCGCTTAAGGCTGTTATTGGGGAGGAATGGAATGAAATATCCGAAGAATTTATTTTGAAGGCATGCAAATCGTTTCGAAGGCGTGTTGATACAATAATTGAAATAATGGTTTGGAGTCTATCTTCTTATTTTGTTATTCATTTTTAAAAATAAAAATCAATCTTGTTTTATATTAAATTGGTTTATTATTTTACTAGAATTTTACTGGAGGTGCCCGCGGTGTAATTGTTATCGTCGTAGGAAATGAACACGGCGACACGAGTTCAAATCCTGGACGAGAATGGTTGCATTTCACATTGCACTAATACCCTTGGGAAAGGTATAAATCCAATTATTCTCCCTCCAGCTATGGGTAAATAGTAGGACAGACTGGGTTCTTCAGCCTTGGTTAGGCAACTAGTCTAGGAGAAGGAAAACTCTGAATTAAAACCTGTTAAACTCCGCTTAAAAATTGACCATGCGTCATATCTTGCCCGAGCGGAGGGGTTGGTAAATAGGATTATTTTACTAGAATATTCTTAATTTGCTTCCTCACGCTGTATATATTAATCAAATCTAAAATTGGATTGCTCAATCAGCTGTTTCTCTGCAGAGAGGTAAGTGCCCACCAACAACGAGTGTCCTATATATGACACTAAACAATTTGATGAGGCTCCAGTAATGCTGGATCTTTGGGGAATTCGGAGTACACCTTCGTTGCCATCAACATGGATAACGTTTTGTCCTTCTTGAGAGAGACAGGGTCGTACCAAAAAATATGATGATTTGAAGTTATCTAATCGTGTGCATCCAAATGAGATCTTTCTTGTCTAAAATGTTTTTACAAAGTATTTGTTTAGATATCTTAGGTTTAAAAACAGAATTTGGCATTAAATAACCGACAAAGTTTGATATGCCATAAAACACAAACAACCAACCAGTCAGCTTTTTGCTTAGACGTATCTCAAGGCTGAACGAATAAAACACCTAATAACATTCGAATACATTCGTAAAGGGTTGTTAGTCTAGCTTGCAAACCATTACACCACCCTAGGCGCCCTATATATATATATATATATAAACAGAATTTGCTATTAAATATCCTAAAAGTGTTGATATGCCATAAAACGCAACCAACCGACTATTTGTTAGGGATCCAGTCACTGTGTCAATTCTGAACCCAAAGCTCCTAAAACTCCGCTTAAAAAATGACCTTGTGTCGCACCCTGCTCGTGCGCGGGAATTAGGTGAATACAGCCCAACAAGGATTACTCGCTACTGAAACATGAATTTCCACGGTTTGGCACTTCAGGTGGTTTAACGGTTAGCAGGTTAGACTAGCAGACCTTCTCGACTAAGTTCTAGTCTTTTTGGATGCCAATTAGTACGAAATTAGGCCACATCTAATTGGAGGAGATGACCTGCTGTATATCACTAAGCGGAGGATAAGAAATCAATCGGGATACGTTTAGTAACGGCAAGTGAATCGGGAGAAGCACAACGCCGGATCCCATCGCAAGTAAAAGACTTCAAGACGTGTGGTGCACGGGTCGTTTTCATCTCGCGTATTTCGGAGTTCCCTCGATCGAGGCCGACCGTAGCAGGTTCCAAGTTCATTCGGCGAGCGACGGCTTTCGATCTTAGAATCGGGTTGTCTGGGAACGTAGCCAAAATCGGGTGGTAAGCTCCATCCAATGCTAAATACCGGGAAGAGTCCGATAGTCGACAAATACCGTGAGGGAAAGTTGAAAAAACTTTGGAGAGAGAGAGAGAGAGAGAGAGAGATCAAGACCAAGCTGAGACGAAGGAATTTTCTCTTTGTAACAAATCAGGAAACAGACAAAAAAACTTAAAAGTTCATGAACGCAACAATACCATTGACTAGTGCAGCACCAAGAGAAATATTTACTGTCTCTTCCTACCCACTAAACAAAGGTGGTTTTTCTATGTTAACGGTTGAGTTGGTGAGATTTTGGGTGCTTTAATAGGTGAATACGATGACCGGATTATCTGGATCTGTTGTCGCTATGAGAAGAAAATCCATGTTTTTCCCCAGGCTTTTACCCCCTTGATGGGGTAGGTTTATTGTCTGGCGCCTGAGGCGCCCAAAAAAGGGGAATGGCGACGGGGTCGAAGGTATTTTTGACCTTACCGGACGCATGCGGGCTTCAGCCCTGCGACCGGACCCACCTTAAAAACGGCCTAGTGCCATATTCGTGCGTTAGTGGGACGCATCGATAAATAATAGAGAATCCATGTTTTTGTTTTTTGTCGAGGTGTTATCATCAGTGGGAAAGCAAATTTAGGAACAGCTCATAACGAATATCTCTTTTACAAGTTAGAGTTGATTTTATTTCTTGTTTTCTTGTTTTCTTTTTTTTTTAATAACCGAGTTTGTAAATGCCATTATTTTAAACGAAGTCATTTTTCTTTAATTGATTCATCTTCTATTTTCATAGCCTCACTCGGCGCCTCCAAACGCAAGCTCGAGTTGCTGCACTTGCACCATTCTGTGTTTCGACAACACTTTTTTATAGTATATATATATATATATATACTTCTTTAAGAAAAACAACAAACCGGTCACATTAGGATTATAAATTTATTTCCATCCAGTTACGCGTTTTTGAAAATTTCAAAAACACGAAAAAAATTTACCAGGACTGCTTCAGATCCTATGGATAAGAAAATAGAATAGACACAGAAAAAGGTAGGAGGGGATAGAAGAGGGGTGAAGAGTTATCTCCTCATCTAGCCCACTTCCGTTTTTATTTTAATTTCGGTTAGAAATGTAGTAACTTTTTTCTTTTTAAGTTTATATTTTTTATTTTTTATTTTAATTTTTAAATTCTAATTACCTTTTGTCATAAAATACAGATTTAATATTGAATTAGATTTAAACTTTATTCAATAACTTTACGTTATGATACAGTAATAATTATATTAAATTAAAACCAAGATTTAATTTATTTTAAAAAAATTTATTTTAAAATTTCAAAACTATTTAAAACCTATTAATCAGTTACACTTTTTATGAGTAGTACGTATATACGATATGTTTTTTCACAATTTTCTATCTAACATTTTATTTTATTTATTCATTTACATTAATTCTCAGTTTAACTCTATGCATTTTTTTTTAAATTTTAAAGTTAATTATCTATGTCTACACCGAGGTATTAATTCACTTCTCTTATTTAATAAATTTTTCGGCTATGGAATATATATATATATATATATATATATATATATATATATATATATATATATATATATATATATATATATATATATATATATATATATATAATAATTTTATATATATAATATATAATATATATATATGGCGTTTGAGTCAACCGGGTTTCGATCCCAGCTACTGGGAGATACTGTCTAGCCACACTGATGAGTTCTCATAGAACGAAACAGATCTGTCTGTGGATGACTATATATATATATATATATATATATATATATATATATATATATATATATATATATATATATATATATATATATATATATATATATATATATTCGAATCGGCACAAACTCGTCTAGATATCATCCATTTGTTGCTCAGCTACGCACACGTCTGAATAAGGATCTAGACGTCTAGACATTGTCATTTTATTATACAATTTGACCAGCTGTCGTGAATGCATTCATTTAAGCCTAATTTTTTCATTAATGAAAAATCAAAGAGTCAGTTCAGTTTTTTGTAAGGAAAATAAATGGACCCTTATTACCTTGAATGAAAGATTTTAAACGGTTTGATATTTTGGCAATCTAATAAATTATACAGTCCTGGTATGATATGAAACTACATCCAATGCTGTGGTTCCATTTCGGGAAATCTGGGGAGCATGAAGAACCCCGTCAATAACATTACCCCCCTGCTCCACTCAGACAATTAGTACATACTAGGAGCCCATTTGTAGTTCAAATAGATTTCTTTAAAAAATTATATTAAAAAGAATACTTAAAACCCTGTAATCGTGTGAAAATTATTTGTATAGAAATTCTTGATATCATATAACTGATCAAAAAACAAAAATTAAATTCATTAAAAAATATACCAAAAATGTGAATAAGGACGAAAAATGAACGCGATTCACTAACCTCCAGTGATAAAATAATTCTAAGTAGGTTTACATGCCAATCAAATCAATTTATCAAAAACCTTTGGAAGACACATTTCTCTCATCAATCCCCTAATCTTACAGGGGGGTGTCTTCGTGGTGTAATGGTTAAAGTGATAGACTGCGGAATCGTAGTAAGCGAGTTCGTTCTCGAGTCGCGCTATTACGTTCACTTTCGGGCAAATACTCTTGGGAAAGGTATGAACCCCCTTATCCTCCCAGCTATGGGTTAAATAGTACCACTACTGTTCTTCTATGAGAATAGCTTTGGCATTAAATAACCTACAAAGGTTGATAAACCATTAAACAAAGAAACCAAACCAAACCTTGATATGTCACAATCACTTTCAGATTAATACCCTTGGGAAAGGTATGAACCCCCTTATCCTCCCAGCTATGGGTTAAATAGTACCACTACTGTTCTTCTATGAGAATAGCTTTGGCATTAAATAACCTACAAAGGTTGATAAACCATTAAACAAAGAAACCAAACCAAACCAAACCTTGATATGTCACAATCACTTTCAGATTAATACCCTTGGGAAAGGTATGAACCCCCTTATCCTCCCAGCTATGGGTTAAATAGTACCACTACTGTTCTTCTATGAGAATAGCTTTGGCATTAAATAACCTACAAAGGTTGATAAACCATTAAACAAAGAAACCAAACCAAACCTTGATATGTCACAATCACTTTCAGACTAATACCCTTGGGAAAGGTATGAACCCCCTTATCCTCCCAGCTACGGGTTAAATAGTACCACTACTGTTCTTCTATGAGAATAGCTTTGGCATTAAATAACCTACAAAGGTTGATAAACCATTAAACAAAGAAACCAAACCAAACCTATTCTTACAAATGAACACGCTCTTAGATATTTTTATACAATTAACTCGATTCTCTAACTTCTTGGTATAAAATTACCCTAGATGGATTGACATCAAACAACTTTTTATTTCAGAAGAGACTTTTTGATTAGACCGAAGATCATTAGTTTGAAATATAAATGTTTTTCATAATTAAACTGTGTACTCATGCTAAACTGAATTGTTTGAAATAGAACTGATTATTTACATAAAAATGGATTTGGCGTTAAATAACCGACAAAGGTTGATATGCCATAAAAACCTAACCAACCAAACAACCGAAACCAAACAACTCTTTCACTGGTCTAAAGAAAATGTCTTGTGACACGCTGGAAAACGTGCTCGAGATAAAAAATTTTATACATAACCCTGTATTGAAGTATGTCTAAATATGATCGTGTGACACGTTTGTCACTAAAGAAAGGTGTAATAATCCAAGATTATTCAAATGAATGTGAATTTAGGGCAAAAAGTCAAGATTAGTCTGCCAATTTTCGGTCAGCATTGCCACCCTGACAAAAATCAATTTTATTAATTTCGAGACCGAATTTGGCCCAGTCGGCTAGGGCTGCAGAATACACCGACTGCATTTCTGCAGATGGGTTAGTCTCCCCCAACGAGTGTCCTGGATATGACACTAAACAATCTGATGCTGGGGCTTCAGTAATGCTTGAGCTTTAGGGAATGCATATTACTCCTTCTATGCCATTGCCCCCGAGTTCACTCTGATCCAGATTTATAGCACTTGATAGGGTTATATCTATGGGTCAAATCGAACAAAGCTATGCACTTATGCTAAACTGAATAGCTTGAAATAGAACTGCTTTGATATTTAAACTGTGTACTTATGCTAAACTGAATCGTTTGAAATAGAACAGTTTTTAAATAGAAATAAACTGTGTACTTATGCTAAACTGAATTGTTTGAAATTTAATTCGGAGTTAAATGACCTGAAAAGCTTGATAAAACAAAGCAACCAACAAACCAAATCTAGACCAGATTTGTATATCTCATTGGCTTATTGGGTAGAGTGTTCGCCAATGGCCCTGTGGACCTGGTTTCAATCCCAGGTCGTGTCATACCAAAGACTTTTAAAATGGTACTTGATACCTCATTGCTTAACACTCAGCAATATAAGGTACGTTTCAATGGTAAGGTGGAGCAATCCAGGGAAAGGAGTAACGCCCTCCCCTAAACCTCGGTGTAGTAGCTATTGAAAAGAGAGCCTTCTGGTCGCCCTCGATTACGGTCCCCAGATTTACTAATATATATATATATATATATATATATAGTTAGTTTTTTAGTTAGTTATAGTTAGTTAGTTAATTTTTTAGTTATAGTTAGAGAAATGATTCTTACGTATAGTTTTGTTGTTGACACTTAGACAATCTTGAATCTTTCTCTTGAAGTGTAAGGATCGAAATTCACTCCTCATCTGAATCGCATTGTTATTTGTTTGTTTTGTATTGTTTTGTTTTGTTTTGTTTTGTTTTGTTTGTCATCATCTCTGAAGACAATTACAAACAAGAGCAACAAAAAAAAAAAGCAACAGAAAAAAACAACAAAAATTTTTTTTTTTCAAATACGGAAAAAAAAAAACAGGAACAAAAGAAAAAGTAGTGCGATTAATTTTTTTTCCTTCTTTGATGCTATCCGCTGCAAAAAGGTCCAAAATATTTTTTTTTATCTTATCTCCACGTCTGACACAAATAAGTCACACTTTCACATCCAAGTAAACGCAGCTGCGAGAGCGGAGACAAATAACATTGAAGACTGCTTTGATAAATCGTTTGCATTATTTTATTTTATTATTATTTTTTTTTTTTTTTGTGAGGGGGTAAACATAAACAAAATCTTGGAGACAAAGATCAGCACATCTAATCTGTTGTCCTACAGCCTTCAAGGTCGTTTCGAGTGCTTTGCTGAATAGTCTCCCGCCGTTTCTCCGCATCTCCTAGACCACTGAAGACAACATAGCAGCGTCCGTCTTCGCTTCAAATAACGTTGGACAGGACTTACTGGGTTTCTTGGTACAATAAGCAAAAATTAATCGTCTACTTATCCGTGTCCTAAACTAGAAGTCGACTAAAGCTAATGAGTTCAGTCTAGCCTACTATTAACCGTAGAAAGTGAAAATGATATGAGGTCATGGAGGTTTCAATCATTTATTCGATTTATTTTGGTTAATTTTGTACTGGAATATATTTTCCCTACAAGAAAGTTGGACTCGTCCAACGAAAGACATAAAAGATACAGACGAGGTGAGGTTAGCGGCAGTAGAGTGCGCCCGAACCCACCAAAAAAGGCCTTGTGCCACACTTTCACGTTCGGTGGGGCGTGGAACAAATACCGTGGCAGTAGAGTCGTTTCGGTAGTTGGTCCCTTGGGCCTCAGTGAGCCGTCCTCACAAGCTCTCACCTGCTCCGGCAAGGCGTGGTTGATCGCCTGGCACCCGAGACTGTCCTTTTTAAGGAAAGCTCACGGGGCCCAAGACATTTTTTGAAGTAACCGAGCATGTCTAGGATTCTGTTCTGCGCCTGACTCCTACGTTAAAAAGGCCTTGTGCCATACTTCAATATTTGTTGGATATCAGACAAATATCTATTAAGTAGTCTTGCTTACAGACCTTTCATGACTGTTGTCGAAGAACTGAGCGTTTGATTCACTTTACTATATTCCCTTTAACCAAAAGGCAATAAACTTTTTTGTTAACCCTTTCCGGATTCAATGTTGTTTATTGATAAACACAGTCACAATTTGTTGATTTGTTCAAAGGCATATCAAACCCTTAAGGGTTAGTTAATGCAATAATTTGATTCGGTTATTAAAAGTTGATTGTAATCATTATTATATTTTCAATATTACATTGCGAGGTGTTGTATTTTGACCTTCGGCCCGAGCAAACATGCCATTACAAAGTGATGCACCGGAAGGAAGTGACACATTCCAATGGCCAGTAATCGAAAGAGATCGCGTGGGTAGATTTGGCTGATGAAATGGGACAAGGTAAAGCCCATGATACACTCATAGACTGATGCACCGGAAGAGAGTGACCTGTGAACTGCATGACAGTTATTTCCGCTGGATGACGATCAATCATGCCATTCCAAAGATCGAGTAGGCGATCGAGTGGCCATGGACTATTATATAACTCAGTCAAGACAGAAGTCAGATAGTTCGAGTTCCAGTTAGAGTTGGAGTAGGGGATAGACGAGATGTGGTAAAGAAAGCCACATCAGGCCGAAGGGGCCTTGGGGCTCTGATGAGTTGGGGTCCAGGGAAGTTGCTGATAAGATGCAGTAAAGAAAGCCATCACCCATCAGAGTGGGCCTCTAGGCCTCCGGTTGAGCATCAGGAGAACGAGAAAGACACAACGTTGACGGCCATAAGAGTGGGGGTCAAAATATTGCAGTTTCTGTTCGGAATCCAGCTCCCTCTCACAGTAAAACCCCACACAACCTTTTCGAACCCTTACAATAAAATGAGAGGTACATATATTTATAAAGAGGTCTTCCTGCGTGTTTATTTGTCGTGTCGTTATGATGCTGTGTGTATATGTAGATGTGAATCTGCATGTGTAGATGAAAATATAACAGAGGGTGTCATCGTGATGTAATGGTTAAAGCTCTGTACTACGAAATCAAAGTAAACGAGTTCGAACTCTTGTCGTAATATTACGTTCACTTTGGAACAAATTCCCTTGGGAAAGGAAAGAACCCCCTTATCATATTTCCCCAACCCCTCTACTCGGGCAGGATATAACACAAGGTCATGTTTTTAAGCGGAGTTTCACAGGTTTGAATTCAGAGTTTTTCTTCTTCTAGACTAGTTGCCTTACCAAGGCTGAAGAACCTAGTCTGCCCTACTATTTACCCATAGCTGGAGGGAGAATAATAGGATTCATACCTTTCCCAAGGGTATTAGTGCTATGTGAAATGCAATCAGTCCAGGATTTGAACTCGTGTCACCGTGTCCAATTCCCGCGACGATAACCATTACACCACAGGCACCTCCAAAGAACCCCCTTATACTCTCAACTATTACGTACGTTCACTTTAGAACAAATATCCTTGGGAAAGTTATGAAGCCCCTTATCCTCCCATCTCCTACGTTCACTTTCGGACCAATACCCTTAGGAAAGGCATGAACCCTTTTATCCTCTCAGCTATGTGTTAAATAGTAGCACTGCTGTTCTTCTAGAAGGGTGGATTTGGCATTAAATAACCCAAGAAAGGGTGATATGCCATGTAACAACAACCATTTTGTATAGCGTTTTTTAATTGCACTTTTTGTCTGATACCATATTAACAATCCAATATGAACCCCTTCACATGGCCGAGTAAAAGCAGGGCGACCAGCTCGAACCTATATACAGCAGTTCTGTGAGGATATAGGGTGTAGCCCTGAGGACCTGCCGGAAGCGATGAATGAGAGGGAGAGGTGGCGAGAGAGGGTCAGGGATATCCGTGCTGATGGCACGACAAGATGATGATGAGATGAGATGTGATAATAATAAGTTATAAACATCTCTAATGTTTCAAGTATTTATTCTTAATTGATATGCTATTTTAAAAGCAATCCTACACAAAGAAGGTGGAGAAAAAGAATGATTGGAATTTGGGCAGACTTCGCAGAGCCCAGGTGAATGGCACAGAAGAATGCCCCGACTAAGTCTCCGATACAATATTCACATTAAATTTCATCTAATTGTAAGGCTCTATTCTTGGAATCTAGAGAATACGGAGTGCTCCCTCAATACCATTATTTTCACGTTCACTCTGAACTGGAGTGATAATATCTATTAGGGTTGAATTTATGGGACCAAAAAGATTGTTCAAGGATTACTGAGGATTATCATAATTGTAACACGAGTTATTTAAAACCATACACTATCGTCATGTCACACTGCGAGCAACCATTTAACTGAATGCAAAAGAATGAATAATATTAAATAGAATAATTTGCGTTAACTAGCAATAATTGAAACTATGTGCTTACATTGAATATCTAATAGAACTTCGAACTATTTGATTATGTGCAAATAAATGACTTGTGTTGAACTGAATAATTAGTGTTAAATAACAATACTTCTAATCACACTACTGTGTATAAACGTATTATTAATATTAAATAGTATTATTAGTGTTAAATAGGAATACTTGAAACTTTCTGCTTACATTGAATAATGAATATAACATAGCAATGCTTGGAACTATTTGATTGTATGCAAATAAATGAATTGTGTTGAACCGAATAATTAGTGTTAAATAACAATACTTCTAATCTCACTACTGAGTATAAACGTATTTTGATATTAGATAGTATTATTAGTGTTAAATAACAATACTTATAATCACTTTACGGTATATAAGCATATTATTAATATTAAATAGTATTATTAGTTGTACACAACTGGCCAACGAGTTGATGGTCTGTAACAAAAAAAAAGAAAACCGGTTTTCATTAAATTGAAATGGAATCATATCGTTGTTTCTAGGGCGACAATTTTATCGTTCCACACATTACTTCAATTACTTTATCAACTGACACTGTGTATAGAAACAATTTTTTAAAAAATAAACGCTACACAATACACCAGTATAAACGCTCAGTTTTACTAAGTTGTAATGTACAGGCCAAAGTTATATAACATAGACAAAACTACCTCCCTAGATGATGGCCTTGGTTGGGCAGAAAGGACTTGGAAATAATTAATTATGGAAGGTTCATTAAGCCATTTCCGCCATTTTTCAGAAATTCCCAACGGCAACTCGAAAGGATTAACAAAAAACATTTAGAAAAAAAAAGCTATAATGTTCAATCAAATATGTACTAATGAAAAAGGGCTGGCCAAATATATATATATAGTCATCCGCAGACTGACCTGTTTCGCCCTATCAGAACTCTTCAGTGTGGCTAGACAAACTAGATTCCCTAAGCTGGGATCGATACCCAGTTGACTCAAACGCCAATCCAAGATTCTACCACTCAGCCACGAGGAAATTTCAACGCTTATGTATCACAATTGTATTTGTTTACATATATCCGCTCAACGGCTACCGAGAGCTCGATTCACATGAAGAGTCTAGCATTATTCTAATGGGAACTATTTACTCCCCTCGCTTGAGAGCTCAACCCTACAGGGGTAGGGGAGTATATATATATATATATATATATATAAGTCTTGATGTTAGAGTTAAACATCATGTTCCAAGAGATATACGTTACCACACAACATCCGGGCATTCAAAATTGCTAGATTCTGCCATCTGTAACCATTTGAATGCCTTGGATGGCTGTGTAGTTTATTATTGCGATGAGAATTTTTTGGCCTTGCGTAGAGCCAGGACAAAACAACATATAATTGTCCTGGAAGCCATTCATATTTTATTTTATTAGCCTTCTCTATTCAAGCAAAACCCCAAGCGCCCCTACATTATATATATTTATTGATTATTATTATTATTATTATTATTATTATTATTATTATTATATAATAGCTCTATCCTAGATATTGAGCACTCTCCATATTATATTTCACTTGGATTGCCCCTTTAATTTATTAGGAGATATCTCTTGCTTGACTCAAGGTGGTTTTTAAACTTATTTTTCTCCTTCCCCTTGGGCTCGCTATTATTTTCATTTTCACCCGGATGTGAATTCGTAGGTGTATCTTAATTTTTCACTACCTTTTATATATATATATATATATATATTGAAAGCTTCAGCATTACTAGAACCTCACCATTAGGTTGTTTAGTGTCATATCCAGGACATAAATGGGTGTCTTACCAGAGATGTCATCATCTCGTCATCTTGTGCCACTAGCACGGATATCCCTGACCCTTTCTCGCCACTTCTCCCTATCATTCATCGCCTCTGGCAGGTCTTCAGGGTTACATCCCTATTCCCACATAGCTTCTTTATTAGGAGATATCTCTTGCTTGACTCAGGGTGGTTTTTAAACTTATTTTTCCTCCTCCCACTATTATTTTCATTTTCACAATCCACTTATTTGCATTGCTTGAAACGACTTCTGAAGGCTGCCGCTTGACAAATCTCAGATGAAAGGCCCCTTGCGATTTCACAAAATTCTACATATTGCAATCTCCTAATTTCGCATATGTCTCTTAGTATTTGCTTCTTTAAATTCGCATGTACCAACAATTTATATATATATACATATATACTTTAAGAAAAACAACGAAACCGGTCACATAGGATCAAAAATTTATTTCCATCCTTTCACGCATTTTTTAAATTTCCAAAAACACGAAAAAAAAATTAACAGGACTTCTTCAGATCTTTTTGATAAAAAAACTAGAATAGACACAGAAGAGTGGGAGGGGATAGAAGAGGGGTGAAGAGTTATCTCTTCATTAAGCCCACTTCCGTTTTAAATTTTAATTTCGGTTAGAAATGTAGTAAATTTATTTAAAAAAATTTTTCTTTAATTTTTTCTTTTTTAATTACATTTTGACCTAAATTACAGATTTTATATTGAATTAGATTTAAACTTTAATTAATAACCTCACTTTATGATACATTAATAGACATATTAAACTAAAACAAATATTTAATTTATTAAAAATATTTTAAAATTTCAAAACTATTTAGAAAGCATTAATCAGTTACTATATATATATATATATATATATATAGTGTTATTAGATGAAAACACAAACCTGGTTAAGTTGTCATTATAAATTTATTTCGCCGGAGAATATTCTGCAACTTCGAGTATTGCATGTAAAAAGTCATCTGACGAGACGGAGAGTATAGTAATATTCTCTGTCGAAATAAATTTGCAGTTCTGCAACTTCGAGTATTGCATGTAAAAAGTCATCTGACGAGACGGACAGTATAGTAATATTCTCTGTCGAAATAAACTTAACCAGGTTTGAGTTTCCATCAAATTACTCTATATAAGCTCTGAATGTGAATTTTGTCATATCCCTGCACAGGAATAAGTGATGTAATAATAGCCATACATCGAGCACTCACATAGTTTTATATGATATTCTTCATATATTCTGTACAAGAATAATCCACACCCACTGTCTTTGGACGCTGACTGGATACATGGACGCTAACTAAACGGCTGGAGAAAAAGCTTGACGGCAGCTACACAAGAATGCTTCGAGCAATATTGAACAGGTCCTGGAGGCAACACTCCACAAAGCAGCAACTATACGGCCACCAACCACCCATCACGAAAACTATCCAAATTAGACGAACCAGACATGCTGGACCCTGCTGGAGAAGTAGGGACGAGCTCATAAGTGGTGTACTCCTGTGGACCCCTTCACATGACCGAGCGAAAGAAGGGCGACCAGCTCGAACCCACATACAGCAGCTATGTGAGGATACGGAGTGTACTCCTGAAGACCTGCCGGAAGCGATGAACGGTTGGGAGAGGTGGTTAGAAAGAGTCAGGGATATCTGTGCCGATTGTACATGATGATGATGATGATGATATATTGCTGTAGTACCCTTTTCATTAGATTATTTTCAGTTATTTAATTAAAAAATAATAATTTAATTTTAAGTTATTAATCGTCCTTAATTATTGGGATATTTTTTTTTTTAATTTATAGCAACCTATTGATGGCAGTTTGCTTTCTTTTTGTTACTTCTTTCAACAGCGACTATCTATGTCAGCTGTTACTTTTCGAATTTATAGTATTTGTGATTCTGATTTCCAGATATGTTGCCTTCTCGCAGACATTTCAGAAAATCTTAATTTATGTCTTGGATATTTGCAGAGAAATAAATCAATAATCATCATTATCTGAGTAAAAATCTTTCAAATAGCCCAATAAATTATATTTAGACTGGAATCATTCTATTTTGGAAGTTTTGCACTGCGCATCCTGGGTTTCTAAAGAAGTGTGTACATATAAAAAGGATGCGCACGTGGTGCAACAGTTATATCTTTAAAAAATGGATACGGCTATCCATGTTCAACTCCTGCTCAAGGCGGTTTGTATTTTACATGGCGCTAATATTCTTAGGAAAATTATGAATCCAATTATTCTTCCACCAGCTATGGGTAAATAGTCGGGCAGATAAGGCAGTTAGTTTTGGAGAAGGAAAACCTGTTAAACTCCGCTTTAAAATTACCTTGTATCATATCCTGTTCGTGGTGTAATTGTTATCTTCTTAGGAATTGGACAAGGAGACCCAAGTTCAAAACTTGGGCGAGGCTGTTGCATTTCACTTTGCGTTAATGCCCTAAGGAAAGGTATAAAGCCAATTATTCCCCCTCCAGCTATGGGTAAATAGCAGGGCAGACTGGGTTCTTTAGCCTTAGTTGGGCAACTAATTTAGGAGAAGAAAAACTCAGAATTCAAAAGAGTTAAACTTCGCAAGGAAATTGACCTTGTGTCACATCCTGCCCTTGCGGAGGGGTTGGTAAATACATTATCGTGGAGGAGGGTTCGACTAGATATATCATCATTTTCATCATGTCGCGCTATTAGCATGGATCTTCCTGACCCTCTCTCACCACCCGTCTCTATCGTCCATCGCTCCCGGGAGATCTTCCAGGTTACAACCTGTATCGGTACAGAGCTGTTGTATATAGGTTCTAGCTGGTCGTCCTACCTTTATTCGTCCATGTGAAGGGGTCCACTGGAGTACATTGCTTATGAGTTCATCCTTACTTGTCCAGCTGTGTCTCGCATGTCTGGTTCGTCTAACTTGGATAGTCTTTGTGATTGGTGGTTGGTGGCCGTACAGCTGCTGTTTTGGGGGTGTAGCGTCCAGTACTTGAATGCTGCGAGCAGTGTTGAACAAATATATCCTTATACATAAAAAATACAATGGGACTATACAGTCGGGGATCTCTATGGTTCCGGTGAGTTGAGAGCTTGACCTCATATGACAATCCTAATGGATCAATGTATTTTTATCAAATTCAATTTTATAAAACTCTGGTCGTGATACTAAACTGTATTTGATGTTCTGGACATCTTGGGAATGTGGAGTATTCCTTCCTTGCTATTACTGCCAGATCCACTCTGACCTGGATTGGTAGTACCTGTTAGGGTCCCATTTATGGGTCAAATAAATCTGTTTAAACATCATTTTATGTCTAAATTTCTGAGACGAAGCTTCATAATTTTTATCATTAAGGGTTTTCGGTCTATTGTCTTCATCTTTATTGTTTCGGTCTATTGTCTTCATCTTTATTGTTATTTCCACAACGTTTCGACCGATATGTCCTCCGGCCTTCTTCAGGTGTTTGTCAAACTCGGGAACCTTCACGGAACTTCGAACTACGTTCTTTATTGAATCCACGGGGGTCGCCTGTTCTGATTCCGTTAGCCATAACCGGGTACAAGTGTTAAGTATTCCTGTATTGTTACTCGCCAGTAGTGAGGATTGAACCTGCAACCTGTAGATGATTGTCTCCTTAGAAGCCTAGGGAACCAACGCCGATAACCGTTACGCTATGTGTCCTGCTGTGTTTGTTATAACCGTAATCAAAAAGGAGTTTGCCAGAATATGATATTAAACTGCATCTAATGGTGAGGCTGGAGATCTTGGGAGTATGGAGTACCCCTTCATTGCTATTGCTTCCAGATCCACTCTGACCCGGAGTAGTAGTAACTGCTGTTAGGGTACCATCTATGAGTCAAATAAATCTATTTAAAAATCATTACTATTTGATAGGAATACTTGATACCATATAATTGTAAATTATTTATACCAAAAATGGATTCTTGAAGCTAAAATTGCTTACTTAGAATTTGCAGTAACTCGAATCCAAATAATTTCTCGAAAATTATTTGTTTTTGATAGGACTACTTCAAACCATATGTGTATAAACAAATGACTTTTATAAAAAAAAAAAGTTTAGTTATTGAAACCATATAATTGTTTTATCCTTTTTTTTTATAAAAAAAAATGTATTTTGGAACGTAATTTTCTTTTCGTCGAAAGCCTAACAAGTAAATATTTGGTGTTTCCGGCTTGCTTAACCCTCAACATTATAAAGTATGGATCAAGGGTAAAGTGGACCACCCTGGGAAAAGAGTACCGCCCTTCCCTACACTTCGGTGTAGTAGCTATGAGCAAAAAAAGAAAACCTTATTTAATTCATTTTAACCGGCCTGTCATTAAGGAAATATTCTTTTCATCGAAAACAGTGTGCGGAAGCAAATTTAATTTGTAAAATAAAAAACGACTCTAGAATAAAACAGGATTAATTTTAAATTTTCAGAAACAAACAACAAAGTAAGAAGATAGGCATAAAAAAGTAAATTTACTCAATATGACCGCCATTGTTTTAAATTATTTGTATCACTTCGCTTTCGAAACGATTTATTTGCTTTCATAATAAATTCTTAAGATATTATATTCAATTCCTCTTTAATAGCGGCAATAATTAAAAGTGAAGTTGGTGATCCGAAGGCTCCCTTTTCAATAGCTACTACACCAAGGTGCAGGGGAGTGCGCTACTCCTTCCCCTGATTGCTCCACTTTAACCTTGATCCGTACCTTATAATGCTGAGTGTTAAGCAAGTAGGCATCAAGTACCATTTTCTGAGTCTTTGGTTTGACCCGACCTGGGAGTGAACCCAGGTTGACCGAGCCATTGGCGAACACTAACCGCTCAGCCAATGTCTGGTAGTCATAAACTAACCAATATTTGGATAGGACGTTGCATTCGTTTCGTTTTCTAAAATGCCCCATAGAGCATAATTAAGGATGTTATGTTTTGGATAATTGCAGCCCTCACAGTTTTCTCGGGAGCTTTCAATTCATTAATGTGCTTTCTTATTGACGTTGTGGAATTCTTCTCAATCGCTGAAGCGAGAGCTGTTTAAAAAGAATTTTTATTGCTTGAAATAGAAATGTTTTTGACAAACTGTACTTACATTTATACTGTGTGCTTATACTAAACTGAATTGTTTGAAATGGAACTGTTTTTGACATTGAAACTGTACTCACACTAAACTAAATTGTTTAATATAGAACTCTTTTGACATTTAACATTTATTAACTTTTAGTGATACATAGATACTTGGAACCATTTAACTTTGTTGATTTGCGCTATATTGAATAGTTAGAAATAAAACTGTTTCGATTATTAAAGTTGGTGTATCTAAAAAATGTGTTTAGAAATCATATATTTAATATATATGTAAAAACAGGATTAAAGAAATTAGAGAAAGTTTGGATATTTGTAGTTTGTAAGAAGTAATTAGGAATAAAACGAATTTTTAGATGAGTGTGCAAAAGTTTCCAGCACTTACTTTTAAAAAATTAGAAATCTAAAACGCAAGAAAAAAATGGACATTTGTGATGTGTAAGATGAAATTAGGTATAAAAATGAATTAATAGATGCATGTGCAAAAGTTTCCAGCGCTTACTTTTAAAAAGTTGGTGACACAATAAAAATTACCTTTGTAATGTGTGAGATGTGATTAGGAATAAAACAAATGATTTGATGTAAGTGCAAAAGTTTCCAGCACCTTTTTTTTTTTTTTAATTAGACATCCAAAACACGAGAAAAAATGGACCTTTGTAATGTGTGAGATATAATTAGATAAAAAAAAAAAAATTATTAGATGTGTGTGCAAAAGTTTCCAGCACTTCTTTTTTAAAAATTAGACATCCAAAACACAAGAAAAAATGGACCTTTGTAATACGTGAGATATGATGAGATAGAAAAACAAATTATTAGATGTGTGTGCAAAAGTTTCCAGCACCTTTTTTTAAAATCAGACATCTAAAACACAAGAAAAAATGGACCTTTGTAATACGTGAGATATGATTAGATAAAAAAACAAATTATTAGATGTGTGTGCAAAAGTTTCCAGCAACTCTTTTTTTAAATTAGACTTCCAAAACACAAGAAAAAATGGACCTTTGTAATGTGTGAGATATGATTAGATAAAAAAACAAATTATTAGATGCGTGTGCAAAAGTTTCCAGCGCTTCTTTTTTTAATTAGACACTTAATACACAAGAAAAAATAAAACTTTGTAATGTTTGAGATGAGATTAGGTATAAAAACAAATTATTAGATGCGTGTGCAAAAGTTTTTAGCAACTAATTTTTTGAAAACTAAACACTTAATATTTGTTGTCGATTTTTGAAAAGTGAAGTTTAAAACATTTCAATTAATTTAATGAAGTTTCCAATGTGTACATATTTTCTCTGTTGGGACACGTTTCTGGGCTCTTGTCAATACTGATTGTTCCTCTCGGTATAAATAAGTTTATCTTGTTTTTCCTTCCCTTTATTCAGTGTTAGAGCATCATTGGATATATTAACGGTAATATTCGACTATGGTGATCAGGGGAGTTAACTCTGCATATCCTCCTTAACATTAACCCTCAAATGTTAATTTTAAAATACACAATTTTAAATAGAGACGGAAATCAATTCTCTAACATCAGCAAGATAAATTCTCCATTTATTTTTATATCAATCATCGAGTATCAGATGATTCACATGGGCGGGGAAACTGCCAGATGTTTATGACAGCTGCGATTTTAACGAGTTTTACATTTTAACAATGATTTTTTATTTGACAATTGTTGTATAGCCACATAATACATATGCGTGCAGAACACAACGACACAATGAAGACGAGCAACACAGTTCTTAGAAAAATATACCTCTCACTTTATTGAAAGGGTTGTGTGTGAGAGGGATTTTGAGACCAAACAGATCTGCCACATATTGACCCCTATTCTATTGGCCATAACCGCGTTTCTTTTCCGTTCTCTTAAGCTGCTCAACCGGGGGCCTGGGGGCCCAGCCTCTCTGGGTGCTGGTTTCTCTACCGCATCTTATTTCCAACTCGTCTGATCCCCAACTGATCTGATCTCCAAACTGATTAATCGGGGGCCTGAAGGCTCCCTCTGCTGGGTACTGGCTTTCTCTACCGCATCTTGTCTCCAACTGATTGAATTTCCTGTGCACTGAGTTATATAATAGTTCAACGCCTACCTTCTTCTTGCGGGCGTCACAATTTTGCACTCATTCAACCTGTCCACGGTCAAGGTTATAATCCTGATATTCCTCGACCGGATGCACCTGTTATTTACACTGGTGCATTTCCTATTTTGAAAACCCGTGAATCTTTCTTCTAAATATGACAGATAATATATATATATATATATATAAGTTGACGGCCTTAGTCAAAGGTGACTCGAAGGCTCCCTTTTCAATAGTTACTACACCGAGATGTAGGGGAGGACATTACTCCATTCCCTGGATTGTTCCATTTTATCCTTGATATTTACCTTATAATGATAAGTGTTATGCAAGTCGACATCAAGTACCATTTTTTTGAGTCTTTAGTATGACTCGACCTGGGACTGAAATCCGGTCTCCCGCACCATTAGGATCCAACCTCGAGATATGCAAGTAGGAAATAGAGTTCAAAACATGAATGAGGGTATCTACCTTTCATATAGCACTAATTCGGAAAGTATTACTCGTTCATAAGTCGGTATGTGTCGTACGTCTCACAAACTGGACGAGTGTAGCACAAGGCCTTTTTTTAAGTGGGTCCAGGCAACGGCCCTGAACCCGGACACATCTCGCGGCTCCAAAAATGCCTCGGGCTCCGTCAGCATTCCCCTAAAAGGAGCCCCGATAAACCTAGCCCCTCCAAGGAGGGTTAGAGCCAGGGAGGACGCCCGCCACCACTGAGTTTCCTGGATGCCGGTCAAAGCACACCTTGACAGACTTCCACTGGAACAAGGAAACACCTGACCAGATCCATTCATAAGTCGAACTGATATGAAAAGATGATTTTTTTTTAATTTATGATAATTAAATTAGTAATTTCTGAAATTATTTTTTAAGTCAATGGATCTTCCATGTCCTTCCTGTTCGATTTGAATTTCAACATTTCAGAATTAGTACACAATAAGGGAGTAATGGCTAAAGTATTGGACAGCAACATCGAAGTAAACAGGTTTGAGTTCCATTCGCCTTCACTTTTGGACGGATTCATTTGGGAAAGGTATTGACCTCTTGACCCCACATTTATGGGTTGATTAGATTTAAAGCTGTTTTTCTACAACGATGACTTTGGTATTAAATAACCCATGAAAGTTGATAAGCCATTAGTCTAAAAAATAAAAAAAAACCTAAGTGTGATAATACTCCCTCGCCCCCCCCCCCGAATACGTCAACTTCTTCAAACCATTCCACTTCTTGGCCGGTGATCAACTAGCGGTTCCGATAGAGGCATCGCATATTTCTTCATAGCTACAAGAAATACAATCAAGGGAGTGGGAGGAAAGAACAAAGAGCAAACGAACAATATGCTCGGGTTAATTCAAGCGCAAGAAGGGGGGTTATGTAACACTCTGCATTCCCTATTTGCATATGTAGACTAACGCTAGCGTGGATTTCTAGCGAAATTTCTACAAAGCTACTAGAAAAGCCAACCCATCTTGACCGGTCTTTCCCTCACTGTTCTGAACCTTATCTCATGCCAACTGGTCTCTCTGCTGTCCAGTGTCGACTGCCCACCCACGTCGCCCTTCACCAACTCTTCTCCGAGTTCATTTGTCCAACTCCCGACTGGCATTCCCTTCCTACTTCCGGTCACGTCGAGATCGTTGGCTCAGGCCTTTGTTTGGTTTCGCGCCAAAACAGACAAAGGGATCGTCTTCTTGGCGGACCACCTACATAGTGTTACATATGTACACAAATATACTTATATATAGGTTGTCTCGTCATTGGAAATGCAATCAATGACATCAATTCCTTGACGAACTCTGTATTTTACATAGTGCTAACAGCTTTACGAAAGGCATAAATTAAACAATTCTCCAAGAAGTAGACAAATAGTGGGACAAGCTGGGCCCTCTTTAGC
>OY757943.1:22740011-22750011 GCA_963585895.1 Sepioteuthis lessoniana
TTCAAGATTTTAGCCTGAAGACTTAAGCGCTTGAGACAGGTTAAGTATTGTTGACACAGGAGTTTATTCATGGTTACAAGAGGTCAAGCGAAAAAAATATCCTGTTTTCAACAATGGAAACAAACAATTCTTATATCCAGTTCATATGAATAACGACATTTATCTTGCCCAGTCGGCTGGGGTTATATAATACACCGACTGCACCTCCGCAGAGGCATAAGACCCACACCAAATTTTGTGTCCTGGATATAGCACTAAGCAATCTGATGGTGAGGTTCCGGTAATACTGGAGTTTTGGGAAATGTGGAGTACTCTGTCACGGCCATCGCTCCCGGGTCCACTCTGTCCCGGAGTGATAGCACCTGATAGGGTCCTATATATGGCACGAATAGAACTAAACTACGTACTTATGCTAATCTGAATTCTAAGAAATAGAACTGGTTTTGTATGCTAAACTGAACTGTTTAAAATAGAACTGTTTGATAATTAAACTATTTGTAAACTAAAACTATACTTATACTAATGTAAATTGTTAGAATTAGAATTGTTTGACTAAACTGAAAAGCTTGAAATAGAAATGTTTTTGATAATTAAATTGTGTACTTATGCTTAACCGAATCATTTGAAATAAAACTGTTTATTTTTATGAAAATGGATTTAGCATTAAATAACCTACAATGGTTGATATGCCATAAAACCCAAACAAACAAAGAAATATTATTTATCTGTGAAAAATTATTTTTATACAACTATTTTAGTGTTTTCTTTGTCACATATCGATTTTTCGCCTGGAGGTATCAAAAGGTTTTGCATTAATACGCACTGTTCATGGGGGAAAAACATCACCAAATTTGTATAAAATTTAAATTTACCAACAAATGTTTTGCGACATTTGTAAGAAAAAGAAAAGAGAAGATCCTGACAGAAAATTTCTTTGAATAAACTCTACAAAAGTGAAAATATTTGTCGAAACCAGGAGCGGAGACGGGTCTAGTGCTACTCGTGCCCGGCACGACCAATAACTCGGTCAATGTTATTCAAAATGGATTAAAAATCATCCATTAATTTAAAGCAAACATACTTAGTCTGATCTCAATTAAATTACGAATCTATTCAAGTTTCGATAACTAAGTAGCCAAAAGTTCATAACTATATCTGGGAATAATACAACAATGCTGTTTTGAACGGATGGTCTTTGTCCGGCCACCGTCAGATTCATTGCACATTCCATAAAATCGGCTATAATGTTGATCGCGCTATCCGTGCCAGGCACGAGACCCTTATAATAACAGTAATGTTAGAGAAATACGCTTTTGGCTGCAAAAGCAACCCTAACTCCGTGCTCAAAAATTTTAGCATGTTGTGCCCGCTGATAGATATCTTGGGAAGAGGGAGAGAGAGAGAAAGAGAGAGAGAGAGAGAAAGAGAGGGGGGGATAGCAGATTAGAGCCGTCGCCGACGTCATCATCATCGCTATGGTAAATGTTGGTTAAACGGCGTGTTTTAGTTCGTTTTTTCACTAACAGATGTCTATTTCTTTAATGAATGTTGCATATATTACATTCTGTAACTAAAATTTGTTTATTTGAATACATTTTCAACAAATAATCTTTATTTTAAGCAAAATTGAAACTACTAGCTGTGTCTGTGTATATTGTCATCAGTTTCTTTATTCTAATAAACATATTTTTCTCGTCATAGTAATGAACATTTTCTCTTTTCTGCTATACTTTTGAAAGGAAAAAAATTATCTTATCTGCTGTATTAACAAGACTACAAATTTTTTTAGTACTTTCATTGTTTACAAAAAAACACCATGCAAAGTACGTTTGTCAATCTGTGCTATACAATGGAGAATCACGCAGTAGCAATTATGATGATTTACTTTGGGTCCACGGACCACGGGTTGGGGAATGAAGTTGACAGAGGGCGGGTGGGGGCACGAGTAGCAAAAATAGGCTAGAGTCGCCACTAGTCGAAACAGTCGTTTTACAATATGTAAAGTAGCATTACCAAAACATATTTACTTGAGAACATTTTAGGGTGAAAAGGCACCTCAGTTTTAAAATTTACCTCAGATCAATTAAATATTAGATGTTAATAACAATTTTTTTTATATATCATCATCATCATCATCATGTCATGCCGCTAGCACGGATATCCCTGACCCTCTCTCGCCACTTCTCCCTATTGTTCATCGCCTCTGGCAGGTCTTCAGGGCCACATCCCGTATCCTCACAGAGCTGCAGCTATGTTCGTGCTGGTCGTCCTGCTTTTGCTTGGCCATATGCGGGGGTCCATAGGAGTACATCACTATTGAGTTCGTCCCTGATCATCCAGCAGTGTCCTGCGTGTCTGGTTCGTCTAACTTGTATAGTGTTCGTGACGGGGGGTAGGTGGCCGTATAGTTGGTACGTTGTGGGGTGTTGCAGCCAGGACTTGTTCAGTATTGCTCGCAACATTCTTGTGTAATTGCGGTCTAGCTTCTTCTTCAGCCTTTTAGTAAGCGTCCAAGTAGTGCATCCATACAGCAGTATCGATACAACTGCTGCCTGTAAGAAATTGCGTTTCATTTTATCGGTCAGGTCTGATTTCCATATGATCGAGAGCTTATCGATAGCTGTTCATGCCTTCGTTAGCCGTGTGTCGATGTCTTTTTCGGTTGATGAGACGCTCCTTCCTAGGTAGGTGAATTTGTCTACTAGTTTCAGAGAGGTTCCGTCTAGTGTGGAAATGTTATATATATATATATATATATATATATTTGATTAAGAATGAGATCATTTTTGAAAAAAATCAGTTCCACATTTTGGAAATTTGTTGGCCATTTATGCCGTTTTAAACATTGGTTTAATGGGGCCTCATGTCAGTGAGCGGGGTGCGATGTGCAAATAAAACCGTCGAGAGGAAGGCCCTGAAACGGTGCACAGTCTCTCCTGATGATCCCAAAACAAGCATGGGGTTAAAACTGCTTGGTGGAAACAAGAATGGCTAAAGGAGCGTTTTCTATCCTCTCACTTTTTGGTGAGTTTCTGTTACTTGGTAAGTAACTTCCTTCTTCTGGTTTTATGGCATATCTACCACAATCATCATCATCATCATCATATCGTGCTGGCAGCACGGATATCCCTGACCCTCTTTCGCCACTCCTCCCTATCGTTCATCGCCCTAGGTAGGTCTTCAGGACAACAACCTGTATCCTCACATAGCTGCTGAATGTACGTTCGTGCTGGTCGTCCTGCTTTTGCGCGGCCGTGTGTGGGGATCCATAAGAGTACATCTCTTATGAGTTCATCTCTGCTTCTCCAGCAATGTCCTGCATACCACAATAAGTTATCAAATACCGAATCGATTTTTATACATATATACAGTTCTATTGCAAACAATTTGGTTTAGCATAAGTACACCGCTTAAATGTCAAAAACATTTTTATTTCAAGCAATTCAGTTTAGACAACAAAGTGAAATGGTTCCAAGTATTGCTAACAATTCAATTAAACATCAGTCACTTATTTACACACAGTTAAATGTAAAAACAGTTCTATTTCAAATATTTTAGTTTAGAATAAGCATACAGTTAAGTTCTATTTGATCCGCTGATAGGGCCCTATCAGGTGCTACCACTTCGGGCCAGAGTGGACCTGGGAGTGATGGTAATAAAGGGGAACTCCGCATTTCCCTACTGGAGCATAACTATCAGATTGTTTTATGTCATATCCAGGATAATCGTTGGGAGAGACTTACCCCTCTACAGAGATGCAGTCGGTGTATTTTACTGCCTAAGACGACTGGGCCACACTCGTTGCGGGTGTCTTGCCTCTCTGTAGAGATGCAGTCGGTGTATTTTGCTTTCAAATCCGACTGGACCACACTCGCTGCGGGTGTCTTGCCTCTCTGCAGAGATGCAGTCGGTGTATTTTGCTGTCTAAGCCGACTGGGTCATTTAAACATTGGAAATAAATAATTCTATTATTCTTTCCTTGTTTAAGAATTTAGCACATGTTCAAAATAAATAATATCAATGAAATTTAAAATGTAAGGTTTCTCTTGTCTGCTATCATTTACGTTATGAAGCAGACAGGAGTAGTCTATGTGGTGCTGTGGCTGACGTTATAAAGCAGACAGGAGTAGTCTATGTGCTTTTACGTTCAATCGTGTACAAATACATTTGAGAAAGGTATGAAATTTCCTTATTCCCTCCCTGTACCGGCATTGTTTAAATGGGAATACTGCTGTTCGTCTGTTCGTCTAGAAGTTTGGTTGGTAAGGCATTAAATAACCCACGAAATTTGGAATGCCATTAAAGAAAGAACTCAAAGGAATTACAAAAGAAATAATATACGGGATTCTTCAAAAAGTATAATCGTCATTTATACGACTGATATTTAAACAATTAAAAAAAAAAATTCTTATATGTGGGTTGTGTACTCGAATGGGGAAATTTGCAGGCTGCTACGTACGCTTAAATGTAATAGCTCATCTGATAAATTGAGCAAACCAGGTTGCCAATAACGTATATGTAAAAAGCTTTACTTAAAACTTCCTTCGTTTACGCTGAGAATCATGATTACTCTGGGGTAAGATACCCGACTGACGTAAAATTAACTGGGTTTCGATCTCGGCTTGAAGCATTTTACGTGTCTAACCACATTGAAGTTTTGTGATAAAGCGAAACAGTCAGTCGGTGGATGACAATATATATATATATATATATATATACAGTCATGTGCTTTAATATATGTACATTTTGGTAGCATTTTTTTTTTTATTGATGCATATTTGATTGAACATTACAGACATTTTTGTCTACATATTTTTTGTCAATCCTTTCGAGTTGCCGTATCGATTTTATGGTATCCGGCGGGAATTGGTTAATAATCATCATCATGTCACATAGCCAGCACGGATCTCCTTGATCCTCTCTCACCACCTGTCTCTATCGTCCATCGCTTCCGGCAGCTTGTTTGTTTGGTTGTTTGGGTTTTATGGCATATCAATCTTTGAAGGTTGTTTAATGCCAAATCCATTTTTATACAAATAGTCAGTTCAATTTCAATCAATTCAGTTTAGCATGAGTATATAGTTTAATTTTCAAAGGCATTTCTATTTCAAGCCATTCAGTTTAGTCAATCAGAACTAATTCAGTTTAGTATAAATACAGATTTTGTTTACACACAGTTAAATTTCAAAGCAGTTCTATATTAAACAATTCAGTTTAGTGTAAGTACAATTTCAGTGTCAAAAACAGCTCAATTTCAAACAATTCAGTTTAGTATAAGCACGCAGTTTAAATGTAAGTACAGTTTAATTGTCTATTTAAAGCTATTCAGATTAGATTATGCCATTATATATATATATATATATATATATATATATATATATTGATACATATGTAATTTTATATATATATATATATATTGATACATATGACATTTTTGTCTACATATTTTTCGTTAATCCTTTCGAGCTGCCGTATCGATCTTATGATATTCGGCGGTAATTGGTTGATAAACCTTCCATACCCGACAACTGAATTTCGGAAAATTCTTACAGAAAGCACAACAATATTAGAACAACAAAATAACAAGCAAAACTACAGATTCTTAAGGGGCTACACATTAGAAACATACCCAAACTTAATAGAATTAATTTTCTAACAAGTGCTAATGTATTTAAATTTCTTAAGCTACTGAGGTTATTTATTTAAACAAATTCGAAAAGTAAACGCTACACAATATAACAGTACAAACGGTCATTCTTACAAAGTAGTAATGTACATACAAAAGTTACATCACTTTTGTTATACATCCTCCCCTGATGGTAGCTCTAGGTTTGGCAGAAAGTACTAGGGAAATAACTAATTATGGAAGGTTTATCAACCAATTCTCGTCGAATATCAGAAGATTAATAAGGCCAACTTGAAAGGATAAACAAAGATATGTAGACAAAAAATGCCTATCATATATCCCCAACCCCTCTGCTGGGGCAGGATATGACACAAGGTCAATTTTTAAGCAAAGTTTAACAGGTTTAAATTCAGAGTTTTCCTTCTCCTAGACTAGTTGCCTCGCCAAAGCTGAAGAACCTAGTGTGCCCTACTATTTACCCATAGCTGGAGGGAGAATAATTGGATTCATACCTTTCCCAAGGGTATTAGTGCTATGTGAAATGCAATCAGTCTCGTCCAGGAATTGAACTCGTGTTCCTACGACGATAACGACTACACCACGGGCACCTCCATTACACCACGGGCACCTTGTACGATCGACTTATACATGAGCTTGTCCTATACATAAACAATGCGTCCGTAAGGTTGAAATTCAAACATTATAATAGGAAAAAGTAGAAAGAACCCTTACTTAAAATGATACATTTCATAAAATGATAATTTCATTTCCATAAATTCAGGATCGACTTATACTCGCGGTCGGATTATACACGAGTCAACCTATGAATGAGTAATAATTTTCAGAGGTTGAAATTCAGACTTCGTTGACAGAACTAGAAGGGAGCTATAGCTTTAAAAACGATTTCCAAGAAGTACTAATTTCAGGATCAGAAATGAAAGATCGATTTATACACGAGTTAGACTTATCAACGAGGTCGACTTATACACGAGATCTTCTTGCACAGGAGTTTTAACTTTGTAAGATTTAAATTGAAGTATAATTCTAAAAGCTCGGGGTAACTTTTGGCTCTTAAAAATAATTCCAAGAATGTATATCTTCTTGACTATAGATCAGAGATCAGCTTACACACCACCTCGACTTATACACGAGTTAACCTATGCATGAGTAATAATATTCTAAGGTTGAAGTTAAAGCATAGTTGACTGAACTAGAAGGAAGCCATTGCTTTAAAAATGGATTCCAAGATGCACGAATTTCGGGATAAATCAAGGATCGACTTATAGACAAGGTCGACTTATACACGAGGTCGACTTATACACAAGTCAACCTATACGTGAGTTATAATTTTCTATGGTTGAAATTTAAACACAAATGGCAAAACAAGAAGAAGCATTGACTTTAAAAATGGATTCCAAGATGCACTAATTTCAGGATCAGAAATCAAGGATCTACTTATAGACAAGGTCGACTAACACACGAGGTCGACTAATACACGAGTCAACCTAGACGTGAATTATAATTATCTAAGATTTAAACTCTAACGCAATTGGCAAAACAAGAAGAAGCATTGACTTTAAAAATGAATTCCAAGATGCACTGATTTCAGTATCATAAATCAAAGATCGACTCAGAGACAAAGCCGACTAATACACGAGGTCGACTAATACATGAGGTCGACTTATACACGAGTCAACCTATACGTGAATTATAATTATCTAAGATTGAAATTCAAACACTATTGGCAAAACAAGAAGAAGCATTGACTTTAAAAATGAATTCCAAGATGCACTGATTTCAGTATCATAAATCAAAGATCGACTCAGAGACAAAGCCGACTAATACACGAGGTCGACTAATACATGAGGTCGACTTATACACGAGTCAACCTAGACGTGAATTATAATTATCTAAGATTGAAATTCAAACACTATTGGCAAAACAAGAAGAAGCATTGACTTTAAGAATGAATTCCAAGATGCACTGATTTTAGTATCATAAATCAAAGAACGACTTATAGACAAGGTCGACTAATACACGAGGTCGACTTATACACGAGTCAACCTAGACGTGAATTATAATTATCTAAGACTGAAATTCAAACACAATTGGCAAAACAAGAAAAAGCATTGACTTTAAAAATGAATTCCAAGATGCACTGATTTTAGGATCAGAAATCAAAGAACGGGAATGACGCGAAGATTTACGTTTTCTTGCAAATCTTATTGGTTTGCATTGGTTGGTTGGTTGGTTGGTTGGTTGGGTTTTATTGCATATGAAACCTTCAACGTTACTTTATGTAAAATCCTGTTAATATATCTATCAAATATGATTTGCTAACAAATAGTTCTCTGGTAACATTTTTAAACACGCCAGAGATATTTTGTTTGCACACAGTTAAATGATTTCAAGTAATGCTATTTAGAATTAACAATTCAATTTAGCATCACTCCTTGTTTTTTTTGTTTTTTTTGCACGCAGTTAAATTGATTTACAAGAATGATTTGTATGTGAATAATTTGTTGGTAATTTCATTTTTAAAAAAACCTAAGCTTAAGTTCTTTTGCACACAATCAGACCTATCAGATGAAATAAAACGCAGTTTTTTTCCAAGCAATGGTCGTGTCAATACTACTGTATGGATGCACTACCAGGACGCTAACTAAATATATGGCGAAAAAGCTTGACGGCAATTGTACAAGAATGCTGCCAGCTGTATTGAACAAGTCTTGGAGGCAACACCCCACAAAACAGTAGCTGCATAGCCACCAACCACCCATCTCGAAAAACATCTAAACTAGACGATCCAGACATGCAGGACACTGATGCAGAAGTAAGGGCGAGCTCATAAGCGATGTATTCTTGTGGACTCCTTCATATGGACGAGCAAGTGTAAGGCGATCATCTAGAAGCTATATACAACGGCTCTGTATTGATAGAGTATGTAGCCTGGAAGACCTTTCGAAAGCGATGGACGATAGGGAGGAGTGGCGAGAGATGGTCAGGGAAATTTGAGCTAGTTGCACGCCATGATGATGATGATGATGAATGTTTACACACTGTTAAATGCTTGCAAGTATTGCAATTTAATTCGAATAATTCAATTCAACGAGTCTTTTTTATTTTTGCACACAGTTAAAAAGTCAATTTTTATTTGACCCAGAGATGGGACCCGATAAGTTGCAATCACTCCGGGGTAGGGTAAAGCTGGGAGTAATGGCAATGAAAGGATACTCCAGGATACCTTAAGCTCTAGGACTGAAGCCTCCATCGGAAGATTTAGTATCATCCAGGACACATGTTGCAGGCGGGGTCTAATCCTTTTGCAGAGATGCATTTGGTGTATTCAACAGCACCAGCCGATTTAATGGCATATCAAACTTTGTAGGTTACGTAATGCCAAAGCCACCCTTCTAAAAGAACAGTAGTGGTACGATTTAACCTATAGATGGTGGATAAGTTGGTTAATGCCTTTCCCAACGGTATTTGTCCGAAAGTGAATGTAATAGCGTGACTGGGGATCGAACTCGCTTACTATGCTGTCGTTAATCATTATTCCACCGGAACTCAATCCACCACAAAAAATTATTTATTTATTTATTCATTATTATTCTTTTTTTTTTTTTATTAAGGCTTCTCCTCATATTTCGTTCTTTCTTTCTTTCTTTTCATTCACCCTCGAGCCGTATTTTAAACACATGCTTCCTTTCTTTCTTTCTTGGAGAGCGAGAAAGATTCTTTTTTTTCTCACCCTCGTTTATTCCTTGTGTTAAATCAGTAGGTTAAACCGTACATTCTAATTTAATTTCGTTGAGGTAAAATAAAAATCTTGAAACGTCTGTAACCCGGGCACCAGCACGTAATCTTGCTGGTATGCAATAAAATTAAATTCTTCGTAAGTTCTTTTAATTTCCTCTTCTTCCTCCCTTGGTAATCCAAATCCACCCAGTTTCGTCTTCCTCTCAAAATATTTAATACAACGTCTCACCAGGTCATTCTCTTTCCTCTTTCTTTATAGTGTTTTTTACTCTATTTGGATTCTAACGTTTCGCTTTCGTTTTCTTACGTCATCTCGTTCTTTAGCTCTCCAATGCGAGAAAAAAAAAAAAGAGAAAAAAAAAAGAAAAGAAAAAGAAAGGTCTCCAAGACGAAGATGACGTCGACGGGCGCCATTGGGACTGTTTTCCCCCTACACACACCTGAACTGGGAAGCACTTTTGCCGCAATGACAAACATTCTGAAAAGAAGGCAAAAACGTCTCTCTATTAAATAACGACGGCAAAAACACTTCATTGTTTCTGACTTCCGTTTTGTTTTTATAGAGGCGGAAGAAAAACATTTAAGAGTTTGCAGCGATAGACACATGCCATTTGC
>OY757943.1:22755011-22775011 GCA_963585895.1 Sepioteuthis lessoniana
ATAATAAACAGGCTGACATAGATCAATATCTACAAAACTTAGCTTAGTTGTGGCACAAGGCGAGAAGTATATATATACCTATATATATAGTAACGATAATTACTTAGTGAGTTTGGAAGTAATTATCGTTACTATTTTGCTCTACTCAGTATTGAGCACTTTTTGCATTGTAGCTTAGCATCCCTAACGGTGTTTTTTTTTCTTTTGACCAACCAATTACATGTCTTTTGATTTTTCAATTGGTATGACAAAGTTAGCCTTTTCTTTTCTTTTTTACAGGATATATTTTCCCCTTGACAGTGATTCGTTGTATATTTTCATCTTCAAATCACTTGCCGTTTTTTTCTTACCATAAGGGCTATTATTTAATATATATATATATATATATATATATATATATATATATATATATATATATACTCCCATTAGTGCCATTAAATATAAAAAGGTGAAAAGGAAGGAGGAGTCAAAAATTGATACACCTTGATACAGGAATTGAATATCATTTGTCAAACAGATTGGAAAAACAAATGGTCTGGTTTTCACATGATAAAAATTGAAGTTAGAAAGATAGGGTGGCCGGAATTTTGTGGGTTTTTCTAAATATTCCTTTGAAATTTCTCAATCTGTCTTTGTCTAAAGATGGAGATCGAACAAGTAGGGTCTGCTGAAATGCATGTCATTACAAAAAATATGCGTAATTTTTAAAGGTTCTTTTTTATGATAGCAAATTGTTATCTAGACAAGTTCTGTTAAATACCACGGACTGCCTCTTTTTTATGATCTTCAAGTGAAGACGTTTAAGACTTTTTACTATTCTTCGTATTTCCGAGACGAGATGGTGGGGAAAAAACCCAAGCGCTTTCGACCATTTCGCTGGAGGGAGGTGATCATCCTCTGTTGCAGTATTTCACAGTACATGATGGAGTTCATGTTTCCCTCAATGAAATGTAACTCTCCAACACCTGCAGCACTTTTGTAAAATAAAATAAATTGTTATATAAGCTGCACACAGACTACTTTTCATTGTGTCAAAGTCTCATTTTGTCAGTGTTGTCCCATGAAGAGATATACTTAAATATCTGCGGAAACGTGAGGGGTGTACTCACTTTTGTGATACACTATATATATATATATGTATATAAATGTTCTATAAATGTTCTATCATTGATACTGAGCACTATTTAACAACACGGCAAAATTTTGGCCTCCAGTAATTCACAAAGTGAGCAAGTAAGAGCCATTAACCACTTATATATATATATATATATATATATATATATATATATATATTAGTTATATATATTTAATAGCATGGATGCTTATCTGCAACCAATGTTTTCATGCCACCATATAACGAGATTGCCGTAAGAAGTCAGCATGAAACCTTTGGTCGCAGATAAGTATCCATGGTATTAAATATATATAAAAACTAATATATATTTATTATTATTATTATTATATAATAGCTTTATGAAAGATATAGATCTCTCTCCGAATTATACCGCATTTGATCTGTTACAAACCCACCAAGTGAGGTAGTGACAAAAGTACACATACAAAAATTACAGTTTCTGGAGCCTATTTATTTTTTTTACAAAAAAAATGAATTTTTTGTACGGATATCTGTTGTGTTCCTATATATATATGTGTGTGTGTGTGTGTGTGTGTGCAGCCAACGCTGGCCCAGTCGGCTGGGGCAGTAGAATACACCGACTGCTTTTCTGCTGAGGTGTAAGACTTCCTCGACGAGTGTCCCGGATTTGACACTAAGCACTCTGATGGTGAGGTTCCAGTAATGCTGGATCTTTGGAGTATGTGGAGTACTCCTTCATTGCCATAGCTACCAAGTACTCTCTATCCCGGACTGGTAGCACCTGATAGGGTCCTATCTATGGGTCAAATAGAACTAAACTGTGTACTTATGCTAAACTGAATTACTTGAAATTTTAACAGCATACTTATGTTAAACTGAATTCTTTGAAATGGAACTGTTTTTGAATGGTAAACTGAATTTTTTTAAATAAATTATTTTCGACATTGAAACTGTACATAGGCTAAATTGAATTGTTTGAAATAGAGCTGTTGTGACATTTAATTGTCTGTAAACAAAAATTATACATATACTAAGCTAAATTGTTTGAATTAGAACTGTATGACTAAACTGAATAGCTTGAAATAGAACAGTTTTTTACAATTAAACTGTATACTCATGCAAAACTGAATTGCTAGAATAGAATTGTTTATTTGTATAAAAATGGATTTGTCATTTAATAACCCACAAAGGTTGATATGCCATAAAACCCAAACAGACAAACAAGAAATTTGTGGAACATGATGGTGATGGTAATACCAATTATAATTGACGAACTTGGAACGGTCCTCAAAGTCTTGGAAAGTGGACTGAAAGAGGTGGAAAATGGATGACGTTCTGAGACCATCCAAAAAATAATGGATGGCTTGGATACCAAAACTTGAGGACACTTGTTGTCAGTCAGACTCAAGGAAAAACCATCAGCTAACACTAGTGAGAAAGACTCGCAAAGGGTATAATAATAATAATAATAATAATAATAATAATAATAATAATAATAATCAACAAGAAAAAAAGAAAATTTTCAAAATTGGGGACTTTGCTGTTCTGTCTGACTATTGAGTAAAATTGAAAGAAAGCGAAAAGAACGGCAAATATTTCGACCTTGCGAGGGAATTGAAAACACTGTGGAACATAAAAATGACATGAGAATTAATTTTTTATTGCGGACTTTTGTCCTCATCTTGATAGTTTTTTTGGGTTTTTTTCTCTCTACGTTTCGGCCAAATTTCATCTCTGGCCTTCTTCGGGTGATTAACCACGACCTCGGATAATAATGCTCAGTCTTGTAACCGTATCCCCAGTAATCACTACCTTCCATAGTTGTTGTCTATCGCACCACGTTTTTGACTAAGTAACCCCCTGGCCGGCTTGGGTAGGAATTGAAACGGCTATCTTCTGACAATGCTTACCTGGAACCGTAGAAAATAAAAAATAAAAATAAAAACTACCAAGATGTGGACAAAAGTCCCCAATAAAGAATTAATCCTCAGATTTAGAAACCTCATCACAAAAGGATTTCCAATAAAGACAATAAAAGTGACAACTATACCAATTATAATTGGTCTTCTTGGTATAGCCACCAAAGGATAGGTACGAAGACTGGAGGACTTGGAAATAAGGGGACGATTGGAGACCATCAAACTACAGTATTATTAAGATCGGCCACAATACTGAGAAGAGTCCTGGAGACTTGAGGAGACTTGCTGTCACTCAAACATCAGTGAAAGATTTTCACCTAACGCTGATTTTTATGGAGGTGCCCGTGGTGTAATGGTTATCGTCGCAGGATTTGGACACGGCGACACGAGTTCAAATCCTGAACCTGACTGATTGCATTTCACATAGCACTAATACCCTTGGGAAAGGTATGAATCCAATTATTCTCCCTCCAGCTATGGGGAAATAGTAGGACAGACTAGATTCTTCAGCCTTGGTGAGGCAACTAGGAGAAGGAAAACTCTGAATTCAAACCTGTTAAACTCCGCTTAAAAAATTGACCTTGTGTCATATCCTGCCCGAGCGGAGGGGTTAGGTAAATGGGACCACCTAACGCTGATTTGAAAAACGCTCAAGGAGTAAATAATTATAATAATATAAACACCAACCAGGACCAATAAGAAAAGCAAAATAGGTTTCTATTCCTTGTTTGTTTGTTTGGTTGGTTTTATGGCATATCAACGTTTGTAGGTTATTTAACGCCAAATCCATTTTTAAGTAAATAATCTGTTCTATAGAAAACAGTTCAGTTTAGCATAAGTACACAGTTTAATTGTCAAAAACATTTCCATTTCAAATTATTCAAGCAGTTATATGTAACAATTAAGTTAAGTGTAAATACAGTTTTAATGTCGAAAAACAGTTCTATTTGAAATAATTCAGTTAAGCATAAGCACGCAGTTTAAGTGTAAGTACGGTTTGATTGTCAAAAACGTTTTGATTTCAAGCTATTCAGTTTACTCAATTCATTTTAGTATGCTGTTAGTTCTATTTAACCCATAGATAGGGCCCTATCAGGTGCTTCCACTCCGGGCCAGAGTGGACCTGGGAGCGATGGCAATGAAGGGGTACTCCGCATTCCCCAAAGCTCCAGCACAGCTGGAACCTCACCATCAGATTGTTTAGTGTCATATCAAGGACACTCGTCAGGGGTGGGGTCTTACACCTCTGCTGAGGTGCAGTCAGTGTATTCTACAATTACTATTCCTTGAAATTTTGCCATCTAAACTGATAGAAAAGTAAAAAGCAATAGACCAAATATATTATGAATAAAATCATCATCATCATCATGTGACGCTAGCACGGATATCCCTGACCTTCTCTCGCCACTTCTCCCTATTGTTCATCGCCTCTGGCAGGTCTTCATGGCTACATCCCGTATCCTCACATAGCTACTGTGTGTATGTTTGAGCTGGTCGTCCTGCTTTTGCTACGCCATATGAGGGGCACCAACTATACGGCCACCTGCCTCCCATCACGAAAACTATCCAAGTAAGACGAACCAGACATGCAGGACACTGCTGGAGAAGCAGGAACTAGCTCATAAGTTGTGTACTCCTATGGAATCCCCATGAATAAAATAGTTAAGTACTATTAAGTAAAAATACCTTCGAATTGATAAGAGACTACCAACTGATAATATCACACCCATAAAAAATATAATAAAATAAGTAAATGAAAATAGCTGGAAAGAGAAATTGAAAAAAAGGAGTACCTAAAAGCTTTATCTATCCCAGTAATTGTGGGAGCCCTGGGTATGACTTAAAAAAAAAAGGCAGATAAACACATTAACAATATACCAGGAACTCCTAGTTGGTTGGAATTAAGAGTTTTCCTTCTCCTACGATGGTTGCCTAAACAAGGCAAAAGAACTCAGTCTGCCCTATGATTCACTCATGTATGGAGGAATAAAAGATGGGTTCATGCCTTTCTTAAGACTAATATTGTATAAAGAAAGACAAACAATTTCATCAGGGATTCGAACTCAGGTCGAAGATTCCATTTTCTACAACGATAACCGTTCCCTAAGTTTATATTTACCTAATCTGTCCGCTACAAGCAATTGGTTTGTTGGTTTGTTTTTTGTTTTATGGCTTATCAACCTGTTTACATAAGTACGCAGTTTTAAAGTAAAAAACAATTCTATTTCTAACAATTCAGTTTAGCATAATTACGCAGTTTAAATATCAAAAGTCATATTTCAAGCAATTCAATTTAACAAAAGTTCAGAATTTAGTTCGATTTGTCCCTATCAAGTGCTACTACTCCGAGCTAGAGTTGACCTGGGATACTCAACCAAATCTCCAGCAATACAGAAACATCACCATCAGATTGTTTAGTGTTATATCCAGGACCTTGGAGTGGTCTTACATCTCTGCTGAGAAGAAGTCGGTGTTTTCTACAACCCCAGCTGACTATTCAACGCTTCAAGCGGGATTGAATGCATGGTCAACATATAAAGTGTATACAGCTGGTTTGAATTTTAGTTTTCCTTCTCCAAGACTGGTTGCTTAATCAAGTCTAAAGAAACCAGTATGCGCTTCTATTTACTTGACATCTCCGCTACGAGCTGGATCTGACACAAGGTCAGTTTTTGAGTGTATTAAAACTGGTTTGAATTCAGTTTTCATTCTCCAAAACTGGGTGAAGGATGAAGCATGAAGTTAACGCTAATAGCCTTTCCTAGGATTTGAAGTCATGTCCCTGGTTCCAAATTGTAGGACGATAATTATGACGCTAAGCTTTGCGAGTATGTTTTAAAACCTCGTGAGATCTACTTATGTAGAAGACTGAAAAAATTATTTCTAAATTTGCTGTAAAGGAAGAATGTCGCTTGGCGTGGCTTGTCTAAGGCGTTCACTGTCAATTGTTGACGAGTGAGTCAAACACCCGGAAGTTAGTGGTAGGAAAAGCACAACATCCGGTTGAGCAAGCACAGGGGAAAAATTGTGTAAAACAGCGACCGACCGGAAGTAAAGCCTGGAATACCGCTTCGAGTTTCCTTGCTGTTTTTAGCGACGGGCAGGGTTAGGGTTGGAAGAGGATCTCGGGGGAGGCTGACCACCAACAGTCACTCAAATGTTATCAGCAAGACACGTGCTTGATTTATAGTTTTTGTTCTTTGTTGTTTTTTTTGGTCATTTTTTATGAGAAGGAAGAGTAGGTTTTTTTTACAAAAAAGATTGTTTGATTTTTACCACAAATATTTCGCATAGCAATAATTTGATACAATCATATCCATTTTATGTTAAGACATGCTATATATAACATATCTACGGGCGCCGTTCGTTAAGTAAGATTAAACTAGCTGTTCTTGATTTGAGAGATTTGGTTTGGTTTAGTTTGTTGTTATGGCATATCAAACATCGTAGGATATTCAATGCCAAATCCTCTTTATATATATATATTAAATATATATGATTTGGTTTGGTTGGGTTTTATGGTATACCAATCATTGTAGGTTATTTCATGCCGAATCCATTTTAATGTATATAAATAGTTCTATTTCAAACAATACAGTTTAGCATAAGTACACAGTTTAAATATCAAAGACAAATTTATTTCAAGCTATTCAGTTTAATCAACAAAGTTAAATGTTTCCAAGCATTGCTATGAATCACTAACAATTCTATTAAATATCACTCATTTATTTACACACAATTAAATGTAAAGATAGTTCTATTCAAGCTATTCAGTTTAGCACAAGTACACAGTTTAGTTCTATTTGACTCATTGATAGGATCCCTATCAGGTACAACCATTCCGAACCGCAGTGGACATGGGACCAATGGCAATAAAGGAGTACTCCACATTCCCCAAAGCTCCAGCATTACTGGAGCCTCACCATGAGATTGTTTAGTGTCATATCAAGGACTCTCGTGGGGGGGAGTCTTACCCCTCTGCAGAGGTGCAGTCGGTGTATTCTACAGACCCTGTCGACTGGCCCACGTTTGAGAAAGTAGACATCGATTATCCAAAGGTTGGCCATTGGCCAAATGTTCCGGGAGACCGGGGTTCAATCCCAGGTCGAGTCATACCCAAGACTCAAAAAATGGTACTTGATGCCGCCTCATTTAACACTCAGCATTATAAATTGAGGATTAAGGGTAAAGTGGAGCAATCCTGGTAATGGACTAGCGCCCTCCCCTACACCTCACAGTAGTAGCTATTGAAAAGGGAGCCTCCGGATCACCTTCGACTAAGGTTACCAATTTAACTTACTTGATCCAAAGGATGCAATGCCTTGTAAGGTTGCCTCTCCGTAGATCCTAAGTTTGATCCCAGGGGTCACCTTCAGCGGGAACTAAAGAGATATTGGAATGGCGAAAATAAAAATAAAAAATGAAAAACGCGTATTACTTTGATCTGAGGCATTAGAGTCAAGTTTGCTAAACCCGAAAAAAGTCTTTGCCAAATAAGGGATCTTCAAGGATAAAATCCAAACCTTTACCCTAGAGTGATCAACCAGTGCACTAGAGTTTTTAACAATCGAAATACACAGCTTACCGTAGCTCCAGCAGTCTACCACAAACAGTTTCAACTTAGACTTGTGTTTGATGAACATATAGGGTATCTCAATATACATGGAACTCATGTGGCTTCTGTTAATTCACCTAATAATAACGTTGTGTTCGTTTTTGTTTGACATTTGAAAATAGGATAATATAACAACTATTAATGCTTGATCACAATGACTTGGACAGGAGAGGAAAAATAGTTTTCGTCACTGCTTCATTTAAAACTGTCACAAAATAGATGCAACATATTAATATAGGCTATCTTAATATGCATGGGACCCATGTGACTGCTATCAATTCCCCTAATAATAACATTGTGATCTTTTTTACTTCACATATGAAAATAGTATTCTATAAAAACCATTAATGCTCGATCACAATGCCTTGGACTAGTCATTTGGAGACAAAATCATTCAAACCTGTCTCAAAATAGATGCAAACCATTAATATAGGCTGTCTCAATATGCTTGGGACCCATGTGACTGCTATTAATTCACCTAATAATAACGTTGTGTTCTTTTTTAGTTCACATATGAAAATAGTATTCTATAAAAACTATTAGTACTCGATCACAATGCCTTGGACAAAAGAGGAAAAATAGTTTGCCTCACTAGTTATTTAGAGACAAAATCATTCAAAACTGTCTCAAAATAGATGCAATATCATAATGATTTATTACTGAAACAAGAAATTAAAAAAATTGCATGTCCTGGAAGCTTGTATAATAACAATTATAATAATATAGTAATTAATAAATTTACACAGAGATTAATATAATGAAATGGTGTAATGGTTATCTTCGTAGGAAATGGACACGGTGACACGAGTTCAAATCCTGGCCGAGACTAACTGCATTTCACATAGCACTAATACCCTTGGGAAAGGTATGAATCCAATTATTCTCCCTCCAGCTATGGGTAAATAGTAGAGCAGACTAGGTTCTTCAGCCTTGGTTAGGCAACTTGTCTAGGAGACGGAAAACTCTGAATTCAAACCTGTTAAACTTCGCTTAAAAATTGACCTTGTGTCATATCCTGCCCGACCGGAGGGTTTGGGTAAATATGAATATAAAATAATAAAACTGTAATAAAAATTAGGTATTATATTAACGCGATATCACACACCGATTCCAAATGCTGACACACTGAACCCCCTTATCCTCCCAGCTATGGGTTAAATAGTACCACTAGTGTCCTTCCCGGAGAATAACTTCGGCATTAAATAACCTACAAAGGTTGATATACCTTTAAACAAGAAAACAAACCAAACCAAACCTGTTCATACATATATATTAAATATGATTTGTAATTATGAAAACAGTTTTAAGTGAGCATGAGTTCCTTTTTTTTTTTCATATAGTTCAGTTATTTCAAACATGAATAAATTCATCTACAATTAATGATTTCTTTAAACACAGTGAAATGATTCTGCGTTTGACTATTTCCACTAATACGGGATACCCGAAGTATTGGATGGATAAATGAGACAAATCTACCTCGAAAATTAGACAAGGGTTTCGATTCGGAATTCCTTGAAGATTACTGATTACTTCAAAAGCACTTGAAGAAGGCCAGTAAGTACAGCAACTGAAAGTTTGTTAGAACAATGACAAAGATGAGGTCAGTATTTTAAATCGTTTAAAAATGTAAATAAGGATTAGTTCGGTCAATTTTAATGGCACATCAAACGTAGTTTATTTAATACGAAATCCTGTTCCTCGTGGTGTAATGGTAAAAGCGATGGACTGCGGAATCGTAGTACGCGAGTTCGTACTCCAGTCGCGCTATTAGGTTTCCGTTCGGGCCAATACCCTTAGGAAAGTTATGAACACCCTTATCCTCCCAGCTATGGGTTGAATAGTACCACTAGTGTTCTTCCAGGAGAATGGCTTTGCCATTAAATAACCTACAAATGTTGATATACCTTTAAACAAAAAAAAAACAAAACAAACTAAACCTGTTCATACATATATATTAAATATGATTTGTAATTATGAAAACGGTTTTAAGTGAGCATGAGTTGTTTTTTTTTGCATATTGTTCAATTATTTCAAACATGGATAAATTCATCTACAATTAATGATTTCTCTAAACACAGTTAAATGATTCTGCGTTTGACTATTTCTCACCAACAATTTAGTTAAACATCAGTAATTTGTTTATACACAATTAAATGGTCAAACGGTTCATTTCTTACCAATTCGATTAGACATTTGCCCAGTCGGCTGGCCCTGTAGAATACACCGACTGCACCTCTACAGAGAGGTAAGACCCCCTCACCAACGAGTGTCCTGATATAACACTAAAATATCTCATACCGAGGTTCCAGTAATGCTGGAGCTTTGGGGAATGCGGAGTACCCCTTTATTGCCATCGCTCCCAGGTCCACTCTGGCCCGGAATAGTAGCACCTGATAGGGCCCTATCTATGGGCTATATAGAACTAACGGCATGCTTATGCTAAACTGAATTGTTTGACTAAACAGAATTTCTTGGAATAGAAATGTTTTGACAATTAAACCTTACTTACATTTAATCTGCTAAATTGAATTATTTGAAATGGAACTGTTTTTGACATTGAAACTGCAGTTAAACTTAACTAATTTGTTTGATATAGAACTGTTTTGACATTTAACTGTGTGTAAACAAAATATGTACTCATACTAAACTGAATAAACTGAATTAGAACTCATTGTTTAAACTGAATAGCTTGAAATGGAAATGTTTTTCACAATTAAACTGTACTTACATTTCAACTGTGAACTTATCCTAAACTGAATTTTTTTTAAATGGATCTATTTTAATAAAAATGGATTTGGCGTTAAATAACCTACAAAGGTCGATATGCCATAAAAATCAACCAACCAACCAACCAACAACAACGATTGAACATGAGTTATTTCTTTGCTCACAGTTTAAATGTCAAACAGTTCTATTTAACTCATTGAAAAAACTCTGTCAGGTGCTACCACTACCGTTCCGGACCAGGGTAGACACGGGAACAATAGCAATTAAGGGATACTCTAAATTCCCTAAAGCTGACCACCAGATTGTTTAGTGTTATATCCAGAACACTTGTCGAGGAAGGGAGTTTATCCCTCTGCAAAGATGCAGTCGGGGTATTTTACAATGTGGGCTGTGTAAATAAGACTAATTTGTATTTACAAATTACAATATTCATATATATATACGCATTCTTTCTCGACTACGTGTAGGCCACACAAGATTAACGCACGACTTTATTCTAAAAGAAGAATCTCCTGCTAAATATCCATGCAGAAACCATTACACAATTAGGCATATTTTAATAGAATGTACAAACATATCTCGCATCCGAAAAAAATTACAAAATTAACAGTATGAAGGAATTCTTAGGGAAAATAAACCCTAAAAACATAATAGAATTCCTGAAGAGAATTGGCCTTCTATCAAGGCTGTAGGCTCATAGACTTACAAAATAATTATATAAAAAATCAGAAATGCTGACTTCAGCAGATAATTCAAGACTGAACGCTATAAACCAATACCAACGACATCAAAATAAAACGATATGCAAATAACTATACGCATAAAGATAATACCTAACAAAAATAATAAACAAAAACGTTTTCGGCATAAAATAACCCAATGGGTTGGGAAGCCGTAAAATCCAACCAACCAACCAACTAACCATATATATACGTGCATGCTATGGTGTTAAATCATTCAATATGTTCCATTGTTGCCTTGGGCCAGACTAAGCCAAACATTCCTTAAGGATGATGATGATGATGATGGGAGTATAAAGACAAGATTTGATAAGCTATAAAACCAACCAACCAACCAACCAACCATGCAAAAGAGATGACCTTGTTTCTTAACTGACAGTTTCTTTGAATTTGAAATCTCCATTAAAAGTGATTCTGCGTGGGAGAGGAACTTTTAATGTGAGTGTTTTTGTCTTCGCCGCCACCGTTCGTGGTGGTGGTGATGTTACGTAGACATCAGTAGGAAATCTAGATTTCAAGTGAGTGATGTGTTAAAATTCTTAAAATAACATTATGTGTGAAAAGTTGAGTTTCGACAAAAATCTGCTCGCTGTTTGTAATCAGAACAACTAAACAACGCCAAGATAATCGCCTAGTAGTCGACTAATTTTTATCTTTTTTTTTTTTTTTTTTTTTTTATTCACGTTACTGCAAGGCGAATAGTCACCGCATTTCGAAGTTAAGTATCAATGAATCATTTTTTTTTTTTTAGCGTATTGAAAACATTACTATCTTCCTGAAGGTATTCAGTTATCACTACTATTGCTAAACTTTGACTTATTTTGATATCACATAGGAAAATCTACAAGACGCCTTTTCTTTTTTTAATTTGACGTTTAATTTTAAAAAGATGGAATTTGTTTTTAAATATGGTGTAACTAAATCATTATCCTGAGCCTTTCTTTTAAAAAAACTAGCTGTGGAAATATAACTGTAGATATTTTATTAAAATATAGATATTTTATTAATGTAACTAATAATTTATAATAAAAAAGGAATTGAATATTCGTTTCTTATTGGCTCAGTGTTCGCCAATGGTCCAGGAGACCGGTGTTCCATCTCAGGTCGAGTCATAACAAAGACTCAAAAAGTGGTACTTGATACCTTCTTTTTTAACACTCAGTATTATAAGGTACGTTTCAAGGGTAAAATGGAGCAATCCAGGAAAAGTAGTAGAGCCCTCCCTACACCTTGATGTAGTAGCTATTGAAAAGGGAGCTCTCGGTTAGCCCTTGACTACGGTCACCATCTTTACTTTCTTTTATATAATTTAATAAAATATCTATTACATATTAATTCTTTGTTTATTACGATTGACTTAACATTCAATATGTTAATTTCTTCTTAATATAAATAATAATTTTTAGGATAATTTTAATAGCTAGGATTAGTTTTTATAAATCAAGATCAACTATGAATTATTATTTCCTAGTAGCACGAATTATTTTATTTAATATTGACAAAACATAATAGTTCCAACGAAATTATGAATACAGATTCTATCTATAAATTTAAACTCTTGGTGTAATGGTTAAAGCGATGGACTGCGGAATCGTAATAAGCGAGTTCGAACTCCAGTCGCCCTATTACGTCCACATTCGGGTAAATACCCTTGGGAAAGGTATGAACCCCCTTATCCTCCCAGCTATGGGTTAAATAGTGCCACTACTGTTCTTCTAGGAGAATAGCTTTGTCATTAAATAACCTCCAAAGGTTGATATGCCATTAAACAAAGAAACTAAACCTATAAATTTAAAGAAGTCCCAAACTACAATTGACTTTTTCCGGAATTAGATTTTTTAAATTTCAGTAGTATTTGAATTAGGGGTAACAGTTTGTTTTTTTTTATATTATAGGATGGTATAAACATTGTAGAAAGGAAAAATAATAACATATATAATATCTCCACCATTTAAAAACATTGCCCAGTCGGCTGGGGCTGTAGAATACACCGACTGCACCTCTGCAAAGGAGTAAGACCTCTACCCCAACGAGTGTCCTGGATATTAAAGTAAACAATCTAATGGTAAGGTTCCAGTGATCCTGGAGCTTTGGGGAATGCAGAGTACCCCATTTTTGCCATTACTCCCAGGTCCACTCCGGCCCAGAGTGGTAGCAACTAATAGAGCCCTATCTATGGGTTAAATAGAGCTAACTGCATACTTATGCTAAACTGAATTGATTGAATTAGAACTGTTTGTCAAAACTGAATAGCTTGACGTAGAAATGTTTTTGACAATTAAACTGTACAGACATTTAAACTGCATGCTAATGCTAAACTGAATTGTTTAAAATAGAACTGTTTGTGACATTGAAACTGTACTTACACAAAACTAAATTGTTTAATATAGAAATGGTTTGACATTTAACTGTGTGTAAACAAAATCTGTACTTATACTAAACTGAATTAGCTCTGTTTGTGTAAAATGAATAGCTTGAAATAGAAATGTTTTTCACAATTAAGCTGTACACTCATGTTAAACTGAATTGTTTGAAATAGAACTGATTATTTGCATAAAAATGGATGGGGAATTAAATAACCTACAAAGGTTGATTTACCATAAAACCCAAACAACCAACCAACTGTTTAAAAACATTTATTGATTAAAAAATATGAAAAATATATCAAAAACTTAGTCTAATTAAAAAAATAAAAACAAGCTATTGTTTTTCAAATCCCATTCTCGCTGGAAGCAATATAAGAACACCCAAATAAAAGCTTTCTTTCGTCTACAACTGATGACGATTTCACGACCAGAAATAAATTTATGATGACCCAAGGAAGTGGGTTTTTTATTTATATTTAAAAAGATTTTTTTAGCTCTGCGAGTTGAGAATTGATGTATAATTAACTATACATCAATAGCCATTTAGCACTCCAGTTGGCTAATCCTACCCCTTGGATTTCCTCCTCCTTGGATTATATATATATATAGTCATCTACAGACAGGTCTGTTTCGATCTATCAGAACTCATCAGTGTGGCTAGACATACTAGCTTCCCGTAGCTGAGATCAAAACCCGGTTGACTCAAACGCCAATCCAAGCATCTACCCCGCATCCACGAGTAACCAGTCGCAGCGAAGTAAATTTTAAACGGTTGTGAATCACAATTACTGTTTACATACATCCGATTAACGGCTACCGAGATCTCAATTCATATATGAAGAGACTTGCAATAAACGCTAATGGCAACACGATTACTTCATTCGCTAGAGAACTCAACCCTACGGGGGTAGGGGAGTATATATATATATATATATATATATGCAGATGTTGGAAAGTAAGAGATGATTTCAACACTGAGTCACCTCGTGGTGTAATGGATAAAAAGCTGAACTGCTTGTAAACGAGTTCGAACCCTAGTCGCGCTATTACGATGACTTTTAGTCTAAAACCCTAACTCAAGTATGAACCTCCTTATCATCCCCACTTAATGCAATATGAATAAAAATATTAATGGGTTACATCTATATTGAGACACCTTGTATATGATAAATTCCTTTAAAATATTTTTTAACAATGGAAAATTGGGTTTGTTTTTTTTTGTTTTTTTTGTTTAATGGCATCTCAAGCTTCATGGGTTATTTATTGCCTTAGCTATCCTAGTAGAAAAATGATTATAGTACTATTTTACCCATACCTGAAACTGGAGTTTTATATTTTTTCGTTGTGGCTTTTTTTTTTTTTTTAAATAAAACCCATCAATAATTTATTTAAAAAAAAAAAACACTCGGAATAAATAGAAAATTTACAATTTTCCAAACAACAACGAATTTAACACTGACCCCAAAGATAACCTGCGAAATGGACAAAAGACCATTTTGCTGGTCATCTTTGCACTTGGTAAAACATAGGTTTTTTTCTCCACCATCTTGACTCGGAAATACGAAGTATAGTAAGAAAAATTAAACGTCTTCACTTGAAGATCATAAAAAAAGAGACTGTCCGTGGTATTTAACAGAACTTCTCTCTCTCTCTCTCTCTCTCTATATATATATATATATATATATATAATTTTGAAATAATCATATAAAATACTTAAAATCATTGTTATATAATTGCGGAGGGATTTTCTTTTTATATTATCATTTTTCGTTTTATATATCTTACCTTTCGGTTTAGTTAGGCTGAGAACCTTTCGGCTTTGTGCATGGGTTAGTTAGGTGCACACACTGAGTGCAGGTGTTCACGCGTGCGTGGGGAGGATGGGACAATCACAGATGTGACAATAAAAACCCCAGATAGTCAATAGGCCTGGGGATGTGAATGACGTCATGCCCGGAAGCGATGGGCTGAGGATTTGGGGATTTGAAAAAAAAACCCAGTAAGTTGAGATTTGGGCTTGGACGAAGCAAGTCGATTTTCGGAGCCCACCGAGGTCAGACCAGTAGTTTGTGCCGGGTGGGGTCAGATGGAAAAGTCAGCATGGAAAGAAATTGTGTCTCTCGCACTCCTCATGTCTGAAAACCTTAAACTCAAAAAGGTAAATAAAAGTTTCGTACCTGAACCAATTTCGTGTTTTCGGATTCCTATACGCGAATGAACATTCTATGAACATTATGAACATTTTATGCATGTGAATATTTTGGTCGTATTTTTGGACGAGTATTTCAATCATACCTCCTAAATGCATCCTCAGTGATGCACTGTCTTCATCGCCGATTTCGGGTTTTTGTATCATATCGGCTCCGACAGCAACCCCGACATGACTCTGGAAGAGCCAAGCGGCCTCCTCGATCACGACGTGCTACGCGCCGTGCCTATGCCAATGCAATAAAACAGTAAGGCCGGACTTCGGCCGTTCTTTATAGACATATGTCCTTCAGTAACAGCCAATGAAAAACAGGGCATTTCACACTCCTCTGCTATATAATACCATCTTTACCTCATCCGGTTTCGGCTGACTACTTCCGGATTCGATACCGAGGTAAGATGGTATTTTTAATACCCGTCCACGTCCATGATTTACGCTTTAACAAGACCTACACGTATCCCACCCCAAATCTATCCTATACTCATCATCATCATCATCTCGTGCGGCTAGCACGGATATCCCTGACCCTCTCTCTCTCTCTCTCCACGTCTCCCTATTATTCATCGCCTCTGGCAGGTCTTCAGGGTAACATCATCACATAGCTGCAGTTCGTATATTCGAGCTGGTCGTCCAGCTTTTGATTGGCCATATGCGGGGGTCTACAGGAGTACATCACTTACGAGCTCGTCCTTGCTTCTTCAGCAGTGTCCGGCATGTCTGGTTCGTCTAGCTTGGATAGTTTTCGTGATAGGTGGTAGGTGACCGTATAGTAGGTGCCTTGTGGGGTGTTGCTGCCAGGACTTGTTCAATATTGCTCTTAACATTCTTGTATGATTGCCGTCTAGCTTCTTCTCCAACCGTTTAGTCAGCGTCCAAGTATTGCATCCATATAGCAGTATCGACACGACCGCAGCCTGGAAGAAACTGTATTTTGTTTTATCGGTCAGAATACTTCCAAACTAACATGAAATAAGCCCCTACTTTAACTATTCAGTCAGTCTTTAACTGTTACCTTATATCCTTATTCGAAGCAAGAAAAATATATATATATATTAAAAATGTATATATTATATCATATGATCAAATAAATCTGTTTTTATTCAATTTCTATGGCTAAAACTTTTAAGCGTTGACCACTTCCACAATTTCTCGACACTTACCGTATGTTTTTTTTTTGTTATTTTTGTGGCTTGTCAACCTTCGTGGGTAATGTAATGCCAAAGCCATCGTTCTAGAAGAATAACAGTTGTACTTTTTAATCCATAGCTGAAAGTTAACGTAATGGCTCGACTGGAGTTCGAACTCGTTAACTACGATGTTACAGTCCTGTACGTTTGCCACTACTCCGTGTGGACAAAAGAAGCAGAAACCATCCTTGTAGAATAGCAGTAGTATTATTAAATCCATAGCTGAAGAGAATAAGAGGTACTATTTACCAACCCCTGCGCTCGGGCAGGATATGACACAAGGTCAATTTTTAAGCGGAGTTTAACAGGTTTGAATTAAGAGTTTTCCGTCTCCTAGACAAGTTGCCTAACCAAGGCTGAAGAACCTAGTCTGTCCTACTATTTACCCATAGCTGGAGGGAGAATAATTGGATTCATACCTTTCCCAAGCGTATTAGTGCTATGTGAAATGCAGTTAGTCTCGGCCAGGATTTGAACTCGTGTCGCCGTGTCCATTTCCTACGACGATAACAACTACACCACGAGAATAAGAGGTATCATGCCTTTTTCGGGGGCATTAGTCCGAAAGTCAACGTAATTAAGTAACTCGAATTTCAACTCGATTACTATGATGTCACAGTCCAGAACGTTAGCCACTACAGCAGGGAGACTCCATATTCGACACTCATCAGCTTGTGAGGCAAAAAAAAAAAAATGGAAGATTGAAATGTTGTAGATATACGTAACCGAATTCCTGGCGTAGTTTTCTCTTCAGAGAATGGTCCTTTCGGATTTCTATTTTCAATGTGAATATCAAAGATGATGAAGTAGTTCTAGATGAGTTACTTACGTTTGACCAAAATGGTCTCATTTACAAGAATAGGAATCGAAAGTTATGTAACATCGATATTTTGAAAACTATATATATATATATATGTGTGTGTGTGTGTGTGTGTTTGCATGTGTGTGTGTGTGTGTGTGTATATATATTGTCTGCATCAATAAAAACGGTTTCGAAAAAAGTAACATATATTTATATGTATATATATATATATACTTTAAGAAAAAACAATGAAACCAATCACAAAGGATTATAAATTTATTTCCATCCTGTTACGCATTTTTGAAATTTCCAAAAACGCGAAAAAAAATGAACCGGACTTCTTCAGATCTTTTTGATAAAAAAACTAGAATAGACACATAAGAGTGGGAGGGGATAGAACAGTGGGATGGGATAGAAGAGTTACCTCTTCATTAAGCCCACTTCCGTTTTAAATTTAAATTTCGGTTAGCAATGTAGTAAACTTTTTTTTTTTAAATTTTTTAAATTAATATTTATATATATATATATATATGTACATTTTCGGTATTATTAATATTATATATATATATATATATATATATATCTGTATATTTTCGGTATTATTATTATTCGGTCCAGTTTTAACTGGACTTGGACTTTGGAGTAATTTCATCAGGACAAAAAAAAAAACATTCAACGTGAACATTTAAATTTTCCTGGTAAAGAGCTCAAAGTAACTGACATTACAGAGCAATAATTTCTTTAAGAAAAAATCCTCATGTTACCGGTTTTTGTTTTTTCTTAAAGAAATATATATATATATATAGCCACACTGAAGAGTTATGATACAACGAAACAGTCTGTCCGTGGATGACAGTATATACACTCCTCTCCCGGAGGTTGAGCACTCTGACGAAGGAAATAAAGGCTACCACCCGCGTAATGCAAATCTCTTCAAACGAATTGAGCACTCCAGTATCCGATTGCGTAAAATGTAAAACAAACGAAAGCTAATACATATGCGTTATAAATCCTGAGCTGACGTTTGTCACCGAATTGGCTGAGTGGTTAGAAACTAGTCTAGCGTGAAGTTAGGCGGGTTTCGATCCCAGCTTGAAGTGTCCGGCGTTTCTAACCACACTGAAGAGTTGTGACATAACGAAATAGTCTGTTCATGGATGACTATATATATATATTATGCTAATGCAGGTAGCCTTTATATTTGCTTATTATGTGATTAATAGTTTCGTCTTGGTCACCATATAACCTATACTTGCTTATTATCTCTTTTCTCCTTTGAGAGTTTTCACATCAGCGTCACTGGATGGTCTTTCACTGAAGTTTGAGTAACTGCAAGTCTCCTCAAGTCACTAGGACTCTTCTCAGTATTCTGGCCGACCTTAATAATGCTGTAGTTTGGATTATCTATTCTCGTGGTCTTCTTTCCAATTCCTCTAGTCCTTCTACTCGTCTCTCTAGTCCCTTTTAACGAGCGCACCGATTACAATTGGTATCACCGTCACTTTCATATTCCATAGTTTTTTTCGGTTCTCAAGCAAGGTTTAGGTACTTATCTATTTTCCCACTTTCTTCCAATTTTACTCTATGATCTGCTGGGACGGAAAAATCGTCAGTTTGGATGGTTCTCTTTTTTTTCTTTTTTTTTTTTTTTTTTTTTGGATAATACTTGGTCTAGTCGTCGGGCTGAGATTAGGTGATCCGTTTGTGTAAAAAGATCCCCGAGGGGTTTGTCCGTCTTATTTCCCAGGACAGATCACGGGTCATGCAAATACCATTTGTATATATGGTAAAACTTCACTTTCTTGCACACTTACCCGTTGATCATCTTCCCCACCCAGTCATGTCTAGTCTTAGGCTCTTTTTGCACTAATTTACAGCATTTGTTTATTATGTAATTGATCGTTTCGTCTCTGTCTCCACAAAATCTACATTTGGTATTTTATTTTGTCTTATCATTTCTTACTTTGATATGACTAGTCCTTATGGCGTTGTTTAGTGCTCCTATTAAAAGACATTCAGTTTATCTCTTGAAGTTGTTCTTTCTTATCCATGCACAAGTTTTCTCGTGTATGATATAGTTTGGAACAAGCCGCCGCAGGCATTGCCCTCCATGTCAATGCACACAACTCTGAATACATGTGCTTTAATCAAAAAGGCGACATATCCTCACTAGACGGAACCCTCTCTGAAACTGGCAGACAAATTCGCCTACCTAGGAAGCAGTGTCGCATCAACCGAAAAAGACATCGACACGTGGCTAACGAAGACATAGACAGCTATCGATAAGCTATCGATCATATGGAAGTCAGACCTGACCGATAAAATGAAACGCAGTTTCT
>OY757943.1:22780011-23041886 GCA_963585895.1 Sepioteuthis lessoniana
TGAACCCAGGTCTCCCGGGCCATCGGCGAACACTCTAACCCCTAGGCCAATGTCCGGTCCGGTATTAGTATTTCTAGTTGAACATTATTCAAGAAAAACATGCATTATTGAAGTTTATTTATTAAAAAACCCAGTAGCACTGAAAATCCGAAAAAAAAATTTATATAAATATATCCCAGAGGTGTACTTTCATCTGTGGGGGAAGACTTACAATGGTATTCCGTAAAGAGAAGACTTACAGTGGTATTCTGTAGAGAGAATATAATGTTGAAGAGTTTGGTAACAAATAACAGCTAAAAATATCTGTTTTTATGGCATGATCTTCGGTTAGACATAATAAGAGTCATCGTATCTTTGATTAGGAAAAACTTTATCTGGAGCACCAAAACCGGAGCCTCGCCACCTGATACAAAGACATTTTTGTAAAGGTAATGAGTCATTCATCTGCAGAAAATGCAATCAGCGTGCTCTCAGCTCCACTGGCAAGGCTAAAACACACTTCAGGTGTGTGGAAACAATCTTCTTTGAAGATCGCGTACGTAAAACACAGATTCGTGAGTGTGGCAAGATAATGGGGATTCAGGTATATATATATATATATATATATATATGGGTGGTCTCTCTGTGTTGTGGGTGTCCGGTGGAATTATCTATGGCATCTTTGAAGCGACGCTGGAGTGTCTAGATGACCTACCTTTGTCTATTTTGGTGAGAAGACCTCACAAAGAGCTGTGCCGGCGTGAACCTACGAGATCGGAAGAAAGGAGGTGGGATGTTGGTCAGTTAGGAGTGAGACTCCAGATCAGAGAGTCAGACATTCAGAACGCAGGACGTGGGTTCAGAGCAGTTGGAGGGTGGTATGGAGTCAAGAACGAAGACACGGTGAAGTGAAGACGATCCTATTTATCAACCCCTCCACTCGGGCAGGATATGACACAAGGTCAATTTTTAAGCGGAGTTTAACAGGTTTGATTTCAGAGTTTTCCTTCTCCTAGACTAGTTGCCTCACCAAGGCTGAAGAACCCAGTTTGTTCTACTATTTACCCATAGCTGGAGGGAGAATAATTGGATTCATACCTTTCTTAAGGGTATTAGTGCTATGTGAAATGCAATCAACCTCGTCCATGATTTGAACTCGTGTCGCCGTGTCCATTTCCTACGACGATAACCATTACACCACGGGCAGTGAAGTGAAGACGATAACCAGACGATTCAGCAACTTTGGTTGCTGTGAATGATTTTCACAGAGTTCTAGCGAAAATACATACATCATCATGTCGTACTGCTAGCACGGATTTCGCTGACCCGCTCTTGCCACCCGTTTCTATCGTCCATCACTCCCGGGAGGTCTTCCAGGCTACACCCTGTATCCGGACAGAGCTGTTGTGCATAGGTTTTAGCTAGTCGTCCTACCTTTGCTCGTCCATGTGAAGGGGGTCCACATGAGTATTCTTATAAGTAGTATCTTTAATATAATTAGTATTGATATGGGTTTTATTCATTCTATAGATATTATGTCTGGTGATATGTTCCAAGTCCTGGTGATGGGTACTGAAACTTAAACGTTAACGCCGACTTTACATCATAATAAATTCACCTATTTGGATTATGTTTTTCTGCTACCTACTGACTAAAAGCACTTACGGTGAGGGACAAAAAACACCCTGTCAGTAATTCGAAGATAAAGATATGCCACAAATCACTGTCTGGGGGAAAAAGTATTGGGGGGGGAAAAAGAAAAGGCCAACCTTGTCCCACCAATTGAAAAAAATCAAGAGATACGCAAACGGTTGGGCAAAAGAAAAAAAAAACACCGTAAAATGCTGCTAAGCAACAAGTACAAAAAGTGCTCAATACTAGGTACCCTGATGAGCCGTTTAGGCGAAACTGTAGTAGGTTAGTTCCTGACTCACGAAATAATTTTTGTATATATATATATATGCATATATGCACATTTATTGCTCCTAAAAGTCAAAATCTTGATCTATTTATTGATTTCAACGGCATGTTAACCGATCTGGGGTTATTTTATGCCTCGAGGTTAGGGAATTGCATACACTGAATATTTATAAATAGATTTTTTTCTGTAGTTGCTTCAGAGTCAGTTTTTGTTGTTGTTGTTTTTTTTGTTTTTTTGTTGTTTTTTTTTTTGCACATGTTCATATGATATCAACTGTTCTGACCTATCATAGATAATTTGCAAACAAATCTATATGACCCATACTCTGGACCCTAACAGGTGATACCAGTTCAAACATGGGAGTAATAATAATGACCAGGTACTCCACACTCCCCAGAGCTTCAAAACTGGATCTTTACTAGCAAATTAAGTATTTTGTTTGTGGTTGCGTCATGCCCCTGTAACATTAAGTCCACCAAAAATACGACCAAGATATTCACATGCATAAAACGTTCATAATGTTCATAAACATAGAATGTTCATACGCATATAGGAATCCGAAAACCCTTGAAATTGGTTCAGGTACGATACTTTTTATTTACCTTTTTGAGTTTAAGGTTTTTCGACATGAGGAGAGAATGACACAATTTCTTCAACAAACGCGCGGCACATTTCGTAGAACCCCGGCTACCTTCCTCTAGACTCGAATCTCAACTCATTCGTTCGGAGTTTACATCTCAACTTTTTTTTTTCAAATTTTAAAATCCTCAGCCCACACTTCCGGGCATGACGTCATTCATATCCCCGGTGCCATTTCCTATCTGGGGTTTTTATTGTGACATCTCTGATTATCACATCCGCCCCTCGCGTTCATGAACACCTGCACTCAATGTGTGCACTTAACAAACCCATGAACGCAGCGAAAGGTTCTAAGCCTCACTAAACTGAAAAGCAAGATATATAAAACAAAAAATGATAATATAAAAAAAAAAAATCCCTCCGCAATTATATTACACTCCTCAGCCTGAGTTACAATCAGCAAATTCTCATCCCCAGCGAGAGGGTAGAGAAAAATCAAAGCCACGAATATAGAGAATTTACGTAAGATCGAACTTGCAACCAATTCGTCTGTAAGCTTAGCTTGATGACCATTACAAAAAGAAGACACACCTCTAATAAAAAAAAAAAAAAAATACAAGAAACTAAGCGTTGTAATAAGAATTTAATTAGGATCGAACTCGCTGATAACTGATCTGTGCGAAGAGTCGGCTGACAATTACCCCAAGAGATAATGTCAGAATTTTGCAATCGTAATATACAATATGTTTAGGATTCGTCTCACGATGGCAGAGGTTATGTCAGTTGAGGCGTTGACAGTAGCCACCTGAGAAGTGTAGGGTGGAAGGTAGTCTTGGGTAATGTTGATTTCAAAGTTTGACTACAGCTGGAAGTGTATATAGGGAAAATAAACAGAAGTTTTTGCCTCTTCGAAATTTTTAACGCTTGAGTCAAGGACACAAACCCCAATTTTGATAAGTTTTCTTACGTTATTCTTCGAGTCAAAAATAACATTCACAGTGAGATATTTACCGAAATCAGGATTAACGACGAGAAAGAAGAACGAGCGGTGATCAAATCGAAACTTTTGAAATAAATGAATTTCTTTCTAATAATGGAAGACATTTTTTCAATATTTTTCCTAAAACTGGAAAATTATTGCCCAGGCATATGTCAAAAACTAATCTTGCTAACCGCTTAAACCTTTTACTCGTAGAGAATAATACAAGTCTCCTCGGGTCTCCAGGACTCTTCTTAGTATTCTGGCTGTTCTCAAAATTGCTGTAGTTTGGATTATCTCCACTCATCCTCTTATTTCCAATTCCTCCAGTCCATATACCAATCCTTTAATGACTGTACCGAGCGCAAAAATTGTAATTGTTATCACCATCACTTTCATGTTCCATATCTTTCTTTTTTTTTTTTTTGCTATCATAAGGTATGGTAGTTTGGCTGAGATTAGGTGATCCGTCTCTATATCAAAATAAAAAAAAACTTCTGCATCTCATTTTCTCGAAAGGATCTTGAATTGTGCACATACCATTTGATCGTATGGTAAAATTTAAACTTCTTGCACAATTCCCAATGGAATACCGTACCCACCCAGTCGTATCAAGTCTTTTAGTCTCAATGCGCTAATTCACTGCATTCGCTTATTATGTGATTGATCGTTTCGTCTCTGTCACCACATCGTCTACATCTGCTATTTTTTAGTATTCTTGCTTTGACATGGTGTTTATGGCGTTGTTTTGTGCTGTTATCAGAAGAGATTCAGTTTCTCTCTTGTTTCCCTTTTTTGCTTTTGTAACATAGCCATGATATGGATATGTGAAACATACATAGAATGTTCATAACATATATACATAGAACATAGGAATCCCGAAACACGAAAAACAACGTAACGACTTCATAGTTCAGGTACGAAACCTTTTATTACCTTTGAGTTAAAGGTTTCGACATAAGGAAGAGAGATGCACAATCTTTCTATGCTGGCTTTTCCATCTGTCCCCTCCCCACACACACACACACGTGTGGCGCCCGTAGCTCAAATATTCGTCTGGCTTCAGCAAGCCCCGATAGTCGACCCTTCTTGTTCGGTGTCTAGTTCTCAACTCAACTGACTTTTTCAAATCTCCAAAAATCTTCCGCGCACTTCCAGTGCATGACGTCACTCACATCCCCCTATCTGGGATTTTTATTTTGACATCTCTGAATGACACGTCCCGCCCGCACGCGCGCGTGAACATCTGTGTTCATGTTGCACCTAGCTAACCCATGTACTGAGCCGAAAGGTTCTTAGCCTAACTAAACCCAAAGGCATAAAACGAAATCCCTCGGCCATTATATTACACTATGTCCAAGTTTTCACGTGTAAGATTTCGCTTGTTTGCCGCTTGAAATATCCATACAGTTGTTTTTTTCTCCCAAATTTTTTCCTGTTTTTTTCTTTTTTTGGCCCAGTCGGCTGGGGCTGTAGAATACACCGACTGCTTCTCTGCAGATCTGCAGAGGGGTAAGACCCCCCTCCCCCAACGAGTGTCTTGGATATGACACTAAACAATCTGATGGTCAGGTTCCAGCAATGCTGGAGCTTTGGGGAATGCGGGGTACCCGTTCATTGCCATCGCTCCCAGGTCCACTCTGACCTGGAGTGGTAGCACCTGATAGGGGTCCTATCTATGGGTTAAATAGAACTAAACCGTACTTCTTTCACTATACTGATTTTTGCATTTAAATTGTGCATTTATGCTAAACTGAATTGTTTAAAATAGAACTGTTTTGACATTGGAGCTGCGTACTAATACTGAACCGAACTGCTCGAAATAGAACTGTTTTTGACGTCTAAACTATGTACTTATGCTGAACTGAATTATCTGAAATAAAACTGTTTGACATTTAAATATGTGCATTGCCCAGTTAGCTGTGGCTGTAGAATACACCGCCCCCCCTAACGAGTGTCCTGGATATGACACTAAACAATCTGATGGTCAGGTTCCAGCAGTGCTGGAGCTTTGGGGAATGCAGAGTACCCCTTCATTGCCATCGCTCCCAGGTCCACTCTGGCCCGGAGTGGAAGCACCTGATAGGGCCCTATCTATGGGTTAAATAGAACTAACGGCATACTTATGCTAAAAGGAATTGTTTGAGTAAACTGAATAGCTTGAAATAGAAATGTTTTTGACAATTAAACCGTACTTACATTTAAACTGCGTGCTTATTCTTAACTGAATTATTTCAGATAAAACTGTTTTTTGACATTAAAACTGTATTTACACTTAACCGAATTGTTACATATAACTGCTTGAATAGTTTGAAATGGAAATGTTTTTACAATTAAACTGTGTACTTATGCTAAACTGAATTGTTTTAAATAGAACAGATTATTTACATAAAAATAGATTTGGCGTTAAATAACCTACAAAGGTTGATATGCCATAAAACAAACCAAACCAAACCTAATTTAGGATACCAGATCTTATACATCGGTAGCAATATGTCATCTACTGAAAGTGATATCGACATACATATAGATAAAACGTGGATTGCTATCGACTGGTTATCGACCTTATAGAAATCTGATCACTCTGATAAGATGAAACAGAAATCCCTTCAAGCTCTAGCCATGTCAGTATTACTATACAGTTGCACCACTTTAATTAAATGCTTAGAGAAAAATCTAGATGTGAACTACACGAGATAAGCGAGACCGACTGGGCTTTGATGGGGTGAAGTAAGGAAAATAAAAAGAATTCATGTAATCAGCACAAATTAATGATGATGATCATCTTAAAAAATCAAATCTAATAAATTATTAAAAAAAAAAACATCGTCTTTAATTGGAATCATTTTGAGATGAAGCTTCTAAATCTGAGAATTAATTTTTATTTATTGCGGACTTTTTGTCCTCATCTTGGTAGTTTTTGCGTTGTTTCTTCTTTCACTACGTTTTGGCCAAATTTCACCTCTGGCCTTCTTCAGGTGATTTTACCGCGACCTCGGATAGGAATGCTGAGTCTTGTAACCGTATCCCCAGTAATTACTGCCTTCCATAGTTGATGTCTTATCGCACCACATTTTTGACCAAGTAAACCTCTGGCCGTCTTGGGTAGGATTTGAAACCGCTATCTTCTGAAAATGCTCACTTGGAACTTTTTTTTCTCATGATCCTTATCTTGTCTATATTGTTTCTGAAGACCGTAGTCAGTTTTCCTCCGCGCTTTTTTTATGTAGTCTTCTGGTCGTTGTATCGATGCTATCTTGAATGCTGGCGAGTCATCTTTCCTTCATGGAGGTGCCCGTGGTGTAGTCGTTATCGTCTTAGGAAATGGACACGGCGACACGAGTTCAAATCCTGGACGAGACTGATTGCATTTCACATAGCACTAATACCCTTGGGAAAGGTATAAATCCAATTGTTCTCCCTCCAGCTATGGGTAAATAGTAGGACAGACTAGGTTCTTCAGCCTTGGTGAGGCAACTAGTCTAGGAGAATGAAAACTCTGAATTCAAACCTGTTAAACTCCGCTTAAAAATTGACCTTGTGTCATATCCTGACCGAGCGGAGGGGTTGGGTAAATAGTATCTTTCCTTCATTTCTTGACACATCCACGTAATATCTGCGGTATAAACCTTATACATCATCAAAAGTTTTCTTGTTTTCTGGTCCATTCGTTGAAGTTCTTCCCTCGTTTGGTTTGGTTTGGTTTGGTTTGGTTTTATGTCATATTCTTACGGTTTGGTTTGGTTTTGTAGTTGTATGGTTTGGTTTGGTTTGGTTTTAAGGTTTTGTTGCGTTTTGTTTTAAGGTATATCAACCAAGGTAAGTTATTTAATTCCAAATCCTGTTTAAACATATATATCAAATATATATTATTTGGTTTGGTATTGTTTTATGGCATATCAAATATCGTAGGTTATTTAATTCCAAATTCTGTTTAGACATATATATTAAATATTTTGTTTATAACGTTTTAAAATGAACCTACACTTCTTTTGTACACTGTAATATAGTTCCAAGGTTTGTGATGTATCACAAACAATGCAATTAAACATCAGTCATTTGTTCACACACTATCATATGATCTAATAGTCTATTTCAAACAATTTAGTTTGGCGTCAGTCAACAAAGTTAGGTGGATCAAAGTATTGCTATTTATCACTAACTATTCGATTAAACATCAACCATTTTTTAATCACATTTAAATGATCAAACACTACTATTTAAAACAATTCTATTTCAAACAATTCAATTTTGTATAAGTCTTTTCTTTACGCACAGTTTAAATGTCAGACGGTTCAATTTGACCCATTGATAGGACCCTTTCAAGTGCTACCAGTCCGAGCCAGAGTGAGCCAAGGGGCGATGACAATAAAAAGGTAATCCGTGTTATTGGGACCTCATCATCAGATTGTTTATTATCAGATCCAGGATATTCATTGATGAAGTCTTATTCGGTGTATTCTACAGCCTGAGCCAACTAGGCTTTGATGACTTAGTGCAATATCTCGAACATCCATTGAAGAAGACTTATCCTTCTGCCGTGATGCAGTCAGTGTATTCTAAAGCCCCAGACGATTGGGCTTAGATGGTTTAGTGTCATTTTCAGAACACTCGTTTGGGGAGCCTTACCCCTCTGCCGACTGGGCTAATGCTATCCAAAAAAAAAAAAAAGTGTTTCTCCTTATTTCACGTAAACACATCTAAATGTACAACTGAACTATGTTGTACATCTTAAGAGTTGTTACACCAGTTCTAACAGCTGGCAAGTCTGGCAAGTCTCCTCACATCTTCAGGACGCGTATCTTATTGTGCATATCCTATAAAAAGATCCATCCCTTAATATTTTGTCATGCAACGTTTTCTTTCAGATTTCAATTGTTCGTTTTACAATGCGACGCTTTCTACGTTATTTTATACCGAGACCTGTTTAGCAATTTTGGTACAAAAATGTATCTTCCTAGTCATTTTAAACAAGGAAACACGTCATACTTAGATGCAATATCAACGTTTTATTATTTAATGTCTTAATAAAGGTCAAAATAATTTTAAACAGGTACCATTTAATATTGAGTTGTATGATCAATGTTTTAAGTGCTAATTTATTATTAAAGCTTACAATCATATTAAACAAACAAACACGTCGTTTCAGCTAATATATCAATGTTTTAATACATAGTGTATTAATAAAGTTCACATTTATTTTAGGAAAGGTAAACCCATCATGCTTAATCGTAATATCAATGTTTTAAGACCTAATATGGTAACAAAGTTCAAAATAATTTCAAACACGTTCTATTTAATACAGATTTGTAGTATTATTGTTTCAAGTTCTTCCTACTTAGTTACAATATCAATGCTATAAGAACGAATGTATTAATAAAGTTGACAATTATTTTAAACTGTTAAACACATTATACTTAAATGTAATCGGAATGCTTTAAGAGCCAGTGTATCAATAAAGTTGACAATATTTTTAACAGTTAAACACATTATACTTAATTGTAATCTAGATGTTTTAAGATCCAATGTAATAATAAAGTTGACAATTCTTTAATCATAATTTAATTTCTAATAGACAATATATTGATATAGTTCACAATTATTTCAAACATTATAAATATATTCGACCAAACGAATACTGTCCCTCAAGTCGCTCTTTAGGCAGGTCTGAGAATACGATTACTGTACCCCCGGCAAAAGGGGTAAGACCCCTACCACCAACAACAAAAAAGAACTTTCGTGTATATCACTTAACTGCATATGACATTGAGGATCCAGATCTGGAGATTTAAGTTGTGAGGAGTACTCTTTCTTTCATATTAACCCCAGATCCACTCTGACCTGGAGTGGTAATATATGTAAGGCTCCCCTTAATGGGTCAAATAGATCTGTTTAAAAATTATTCGTATTCGATGGAACCATGAAAAAAATCGAGACCATTCTGACTATAGCACTAGTAAGATCGATTAGAATACTGTGAAGAGTCTCAAGAAACTTGAGTTTGAGTTTGAGTTTGAGTTTTGTTTAACGGCATATCAACCACTGTGGGTCATTTAATGCCAGAAGGGTTAAATTGCTTTTGTCTTTTATGCATGTTTTAGGTTTTTAAGGTATGAGTTTTAGTTATGTTTTATTATATTTGACTATAATGTACTACCACTCCGGGCCAGAGATGACCCGGGAGTGATGGTAATGAAAGATTACTCTGCATTCCCCTAAGCTCCTGCATTACTGGAACCTTACCATAAGATTGCTTAGCGTCATATCAGGACACACGTTGGGTGGGGTCTTGCCCCTCAGCTGAGAAGCAACTGGTTTATTCTACCACCCCAGTCTTCTAGGCCGCAGGATACTGGTTGGGGAATCTTGCCCCTCTGCAGAAAACCAGTCGGTGTATTCTACTGCCCCAGCCTTATGGGCCGCAGGACACTTGTTGGAGGAGTGTTAACCCTCTGCAGAAAAGCAGTCAATGTATTCTACCGACCCAGCCTTCTGGGCAGAAGACTTTTGCTGGGGGAGTCTTACCCATCAACAGAGATCCAGTCGGTGTATTCTGCGGCCCCAGCCAATTTGGCCAACCACTTCGTGGACGTGGGAATAATGGTAATGAAGTAATCACTACACATTCCACACATAGTTCCAGATCTTGAGCCTCCCCATTCCAAATGCAGGTTAGTGTCAAACGCAAGACTACTTTTCTGGGGTGGTTTTACCTCTTTGCAGGGGGTTGTAGTCGGCCTATTCAGAGGCTTGTTGACGGAGTGGCGCTTATTTGATGGAGGTGAAGAGGCAACGTTTGTTCAAGTAAGACTCTTGAAGACATTATTATAAAAATCAGCTTATTTTCCTGTCCCGTTTAAAAGCTAATATGCATAGAATGTAATCTAGACAAACAAAATCAAATTTACCAACAGCGGAAACGCCACCCACCTCGAAAATATTAATAACAGTCTTGTCTTTTATCAATTTTTACAATATTTACTGACATACAAAGCCCAGTTTTGTCTGAAGATAAAAAATTAAAAAATTAAAAAAAAAAAACAGAGATAGTTTTTAAAATGTTTTCTAGTACTATACACATTCAAATAATATGCATTTAAATTCATTTAAACACGTCTCTCTTCGCCCTGTCGGCTGGGGCTATAGAATACTCCAACTGCATCTCTGCAGAGGGGTAAGACCCCCCCCCACTACGAGAATCCTTGATATGACACTAAACAATCTGATGGTAAGGTTCCAGTTATGTTCGAACTTTAGGGAATGCGGAGAACCCCTTCATTGTCTTCGCTCCCAGGTCCATTTTGGACTGGAGAGGCAGCACCTGATAGAGTCCTATCTATGGGTCAAATAAAACTAAACTCTATACATATGCTAAACTAAATTGTCTGAAATAGAACTGTTCATATATCTAAAAATGGATTTAGCATTTATAACCGATGATGGTTGATGTGCCATGAAAACAAAACAAGCCAAACCGTACACGTCTCTGTCTCTGTCTTAGTCTCTATAAACACACACACACAAATTCACGCAAACACACACGTTAATTTGTGTGTGTGTGTGTGGCTACTGTTGTGTAGCAGTTACTGTCAACAGAAATAAACTCACTGACATGAGTTCAAATCCTGGCCAAGGCTGTTCGCGTTTTAACTTCTCTAAATATCCTTGAAAAAATATATCGATCTTTTTTTCTTATGGGTAAATAGTAGAGAGATTCTAGAATCTAGGGGAGGTGTCCTCGTGGTGTAATGGTTAAAGAGGTGGACTGCGGAATCGTAGTAAGCGAGTTCGTACTCCAGCCGGGCTATTACGTTCACTTTCGGGAAAGGCATGAACCCCCTTATCCTCCCAGCTATAGGTTAAATAGTATCAATGGTGTTCTTCAACAAAGATTGTCGATAGACTGCGGAATCGTAGTTAGCGAGTTCGAACTCCAGTCGCGCTATTATGTTCACTTTCGGATAAATACCCTTAGGGAAAGGTATGAACATCCTTATCCTCCCAGCTATGGGTTAAATAGTATCAATAGTGTTCTTCTACAAAGATTGTCGATAGACTGCGGAATCATAATAAGCGAGTTCGAATTCCAGTCGCATAGTACCACGATTGTTCTTCTAGGAGAATGGATTTGGCATTAAATAAACAAAAAAGGTTGATATGCCATTAAACAAAGAAACCGAAACCTAGAATCTAGCCTTGTATATAGACATATCGGTTTGGAGAAGGTCAAACGAAGAATTTAAACCAACAGCTGAAGGTGCAGAAAGCGGTCAGATGTTGCCTTCAACATAATTTACCCTTCGCTTGGACAAACATCTTTGGCATGAAGAGGAGACAACTGCTATAGAGGCAATTGTTAGGTCCTCATAAGACGTGATCGAGGGGTAAGTACATTGTATATATATATATATATATATATATGTGTGTGTGTGTCTCTCACGCTCACACATATATATATGTGTGTGTGCGTGCGTGTGAGAGACTTTACTTACACCCTCCAACATTTGAATCACCCTGCATATCGGCAGAGGGGTAAGACTCCTGCTTCAAAGATTATCCTGTATATGACATAAACCCACCGGAGGATGGAGAATGTGGAGTACCCCCTTCATTGCCATTGCTCCCAAGTCCACCTTAACCCGGAGTGGTAGTACCATTTGGGGTCCCATCTACGAGTCGAATAGAACTATCTAATCATTTGAAACCACATAAACTCTAACTCATTTAAAAATAAAGTATTCACTGAGAATTCATAAATACATATATATATATATATATATAGTCATCCACAGACAGACTGTTTCGTTCTATCAGAACTCTTCAGTGTGGCTAGACACGTAGGACGCTCGAAGCCGGGATCGAAACCCATCCAACTTTTCGTTAAACTAAGTCTCAGACCGCTGGGCCAACGAGCGTACCACGTTTGGCTAAGGGAATTTTTAAGGTATTATGTAGTAACAGCAGCAGCCGTTTGTTTTCATTTTATACCCTATCGGCTACCAGAGTGCTCAATTCTTTCGAAGAGCTTTGCATTATGCGAGATGTGTGTGTGTGTATAATATATTCATCTATAAACAGGAATTGGTATCAAATAACCGATAAGGGTTGATATGCCATTAAACTAAGTAACTTAACCGAAACTTTCAAAAAACTTGAAACATTGGGCGTGTTGGAGAGATTCGGGTCTATTTAAGAAAAGGATCAAATTCATTTAGCAATTTCATCATATTAAAGATTTTTTTACACTGAATAAAGTAAGCAGTATGTTTATTTAAAGTCAAGAGATCATTTTGTCAACAGATCATGTTGACAACAGGTCGTGTTGTCTTTATTCGAAGTCAAGAGATCATTTTCTGTGTATGTATATGTGTGCATATAAACAGGGAACGCCAGAAATACCTCTGATGTTGTAGACTGTCCCCTGCAAGGTGCAAGTGCATTCAGGCAACTAACAATGGAAGCTCCAATGCCTTACTATTCTTTTTCCAATAAGATTAGTCACAATCATGGACCAGTGAATACTATGGATCCGCTCGGGCAGGATATGACAAAAGGTCAATTTTTAAGCGGAGTTTAGCAGGAGTGAAGTCAGAGTTTTCCTTCTCCTAGACTAGTTGCCTCACCAAGGCTGAAGAACCCAGTCTGCCCTACTATTTACCCATAGCTGGAGGGAGAATAATTGGATTCATACCTTTCCCAAGGGTATTAGTGCTATGTGAAATGCAAGCAGTCTCGTCCAGGATTTGAACTCGTGTGGCCGTGTCCATTTCCTACGACGATAACCATTACACCACGGGCACCTCCTCCTGTTCATACTATGCCTTTGGGGTTGAAACTTTTTTAAACTAGTGAACCTCTAATCGTTACACAAAGCTTTTCGTGCTCATTACATGTTACGTCAGAATGATGCTGTTCCAGATAGAAAATCGATACCATTATGGGTTGAAAATTCTATCTAGAAAGGCATCATTTCAAAAGAGCATGAAATGATCACGAAAAACTTTCTGGGCAGCTATTCACGATAACACATTAGTTAGATGGATCTACCATTGCTACTTGCCCCAGTTCTCTCACACCTCTCCGGTAACAGTTTAAAATATGGGAGGTATTTCTGTCATATCCTGTATACACCCAACCCAACACACTCACAGTTTAGAGGTGCCCGCGGTGTAATGGCTATCATCCAGCTATGAATAGATAGTAGGGCAAGCTGGAATCTTTAGCCTTGGTTTCATAAATTAATAAAAATTAATTCTCAGATTAAGAAGCCTCATCTCAAAATGATTCCAATTAAAGACAAGTACAAAAAAAATTCGGTACAGACCCGACTCTGGAAGACCAGATAAGGATTTATAAGACCAAAAAGTCCATCCTTGATCGCCCTTCGGGCTCGTGGCGCAGCGGATAGAGGCGTTGAGTCTCTACGGTTCCAGGTGAGCATTTTCAGAAGATAGTGGTTTCAAATTCTACCCAAGTCGGCCAGAGGTTTACTTGGTCAAAAACGTGGTGCGATAGACAACAACTATGGAAGGCAGTAATTACTGGGGATACGGTTACAAGACTCAGCATTCCTATCCGAGGTCATGGTAAAATCACCTGAAGAAGGCCAGAGGTGAAATTTGGCCAAAACGTAGTGAAAGAAGAAACAACACAAAAACTACCAAGATGAGGACAAAAAGTCCGCAATAAATAAAAATTAATTCTCAGATTTTCAAACAGTTTGACCAATAGTTGGAACGCTAACAGGTATTACTATTTCGACTCAGAGTGGACTTGGAGATGACAATGAAAGGGTACTCTATCCGATCCAAATATACAGAACGAGAACGTAAAATAAAGACCAATAAAGTCTGTTTGTACTAAGTACTAATCGGTAATTTGGTTCAAGAATAATCATGCATTGGTACCGAGACTACATACGTCAGTTTTATAATCTGAAGAAGACTTTGTTAGTGATTTATAGTATATATATATATATATATATATATATATATATATATATATATATATATATATATATATATATATATATATATATATATATATATATATATATATATATATATATATATATATATATATATATATATATATATATATATATGCATGCGTGTATATGTGTGGGTATTGCGTGTGTATGTAAGGGAGTCTGTGGCGTAATGGCTAATAAATTAGACTGTGAGTTCGAACTCCAGCCACTTTCGGACTAAGTTCCTTGGGAAAAGTATGAACTCCCTTATCCCACCAACTATGGGTTAAAAAACATTACTGCAGTTTTTCGGCAAGGCTGGCTTTGACATTAAATAAACCATAAAGTTTGAAACGCTATTAAACAAAGAAAACAAACATATATATATATAAATATATACGCACATACACACACATATATATTCATCTGTGCCTATATATATATATATATATATATATATATATGTGTGTGTGTGTGTGTGTGTGTGTGTGTGTGTGTGCATACACAGTAATCTATATCTAGATACTGAAACATTCATAAATAAAATATGTGTGTATTGGTGTGTATACCAATACATATTTATGTACATATAATTCTGTCTATAAAACAATGTCTACAAGTACATCATATATATATATATATATATATATATATATATATATATATATATATTCATGCACTCAATTATATACGCCTCTCTTTCTCTCTCTCTCTCTTTCTATATATCTATATATACATATTTACATAGAATTATATACACCTATATATATATATATATATATATATATATGTATGTATGTATATAAGTGGGTGAATTGACATAAATAATGATATCGAAGAAAGACAGGAGCACACTGGGAGGCGGAGGGCAGAAAAAAATAAGTAAATAGTAAGACCTTCCATTTCACACGGCCATCAGTAAAATGTGGGCCTCTCAGCACATCCGCCGTTACCACTTTACGACCCTCCCCTAACTCACCCAATCCCCAAACCCTCATCCAACAGCCTCACCAACCTACCTCCATCCCCCAACTGTTCATTCCCCGGCAGCCAGGCAGGCGGCGCTGTAAGTGGCCTTTTCGACAATGCCTCTTTTCTTTGCTGCTGCTTTTCTGACTTTCGGTGATGTCACTGAGTGACGAAATTGTGGCACTTTGGACGAAGGGCCAAGCCGTAGGGGACCAAGCGTCTCTTTACCCATCAAACCACGCCCGTCACCCCCTCCAACACCTGACACCCCGCAAGATACTTGTTTATTCACTAAAAGGGCTGTTGAGCTACAGGAGCCGGACCTTTCAGCGTATGGCCCCAGTAAGGCGCCTATATGACACCAACCGCACAAACTAGCAGTAAGAGAAAATAAGATGACACAGAAGAACAGTCTTTTTCTGCTACTTTGGAAATTCATAGAAAGCCTTCTATGCGAAATGAAACCCATAAAATTCTTCATTTTACTCACGTGTTATCGTTTCCATCGTTAACTTGCGAGACTATCACTAGAGATAGTGACAAGCAATTTTATCTCCAGATTAAAGACATTTGCCGTAATTATTTCTGTTTAACAAACACTTATATTACACACACCAATCTTTGGACGACGGAATTTTAGAAAAAAAAAACTCGTTTATAATGCACAGAAAACTTTTAAAATTTATTGCAATGTTTCATCTTTTATCGATTCAGATTGACATGGAATAAAAATTTGTAACGTCTTAAAACACAAAATCTACATAGTATTACGAACAAACAAATGGACATGTTCCTACACAAATGCAACAATTATATCGTTTCATGTAATCCATTCCTATTTAATAATATTAGGGCGAGTCAAAGGTTTTGCAATAGTCTTGTAACATGTGACATAATTCAGCAGCTCTTGTTGAAGGTGACCAACCTCACTTAACTGTCGCATACCGACCTCGCCTGATACTCTGCGAATGCTATTGGCTGGTTTTGTCTCAAGGGCTGGGAACTTGGCCTCAGAATCCATTCTTTTAACCTACTTGATCTTGTTTTATCGTCGAGATTCTTGAAGCTCCAGCCCATTAGCCTGGGACATTACAATGCACCGACTGCATCTCTTCAGAGTGTGTTGCGGATATGATATTCAACAATAGTTGCGCTACAGTAATACTGGAGCTTCGGGAAATGCAGAGAACTCCTTCATTGCCATCGCCCCAACGTCCACTCTGGCCCAGAGTGGTAGCACCTGAAGGGGTCCAATCTATGGGTCAAATAAAACTGTTTGATATTTAAAATGAGTGCAAACAATTGACGAGTGCTAAATTGAATTGTTATAAATAGAACTGTTTGATCATTTAACTGTGTGTAAACAAATAACTGATGTTGAATTGAATGGTTAGTGATACATAGCAATAAGTAAAGTTGGTGACCTTAGTCGAGGGCGACCAGAAGGCTCCCTTTTCAATAGCTACTACACTGAGGAGGAGGGGAGGGCGCTACTCCTTTCCCTGGATTGCTCCACTTTACACTGGATAGGGACCTTATATTACTGAGTGTTAATCAAGGAGGTATCAAATAATATTTTTGGCATGACTTGACCTGGGATTGAACCCAGGTCTCTCTGCCAATTGGTGAACACTCTACTCACTAGGCCTAAACTTGGAACTAACTATGTTTACGAATCATTTATATCTAATATTAATAAATCGGATTTGGCTCTAAATAACCTTCAATGGTTGATATGCCATAAAACCGTGCCAAACCAATCTTGCAATTCGAACGAAGTTTTCGTTTAGTTTTCTGGGATCGATAGCGACTACATCCTTCGTAGAATAAATGTTTTTGGTTACTTCCGTGGGCTTATGGCCCATTTCCAACAAGTAAAGCGGAAGTTTACGAAATAGATGACGCTGCACATTCAAAGAGTGTACAACATTTCAGCCCACTAAGTACCACAATTCTACGAAGCACGGTAGGTTCCTTTCATGGCGTGAAATACGCGCTGCAAACAAACACCTAACAAAATATTGAAAACTTTTAACTCGTTTCAGTAAATGAAGTCCATTCTTTACTACAGTTTTTATTTTCTCGATAGTTAACGTTCCTTGAGTGAACTTGTAAGACTATTACAATTTTGCGACAGCAATTATCAATTTTCCTGTTTAAAGATATTTACCGTAATTATTTATGTATTACACACGCCCCGAACTTTGGAAGACGAAATTCTGGAAAAAAAAAGAAGATTCTCGTATATAACTGAGTTTTAAGAATTTATAACAAGTAAATTTAACCTAAATTCGGGGTGTAATGGTTAAAGTGCTGGATTGCGGAATCGTAGTTCGCGAGTTCGAACTCCAGTCACGCTATTACGTTCACTTTCGGACCAATATCCTTGGGAAAGGTATGAACCCCCCACCTATCCTCCCAGTTAGGGGTTAAATACTATCAATGCTGTTCTTCTATAAGGATGGTGAATGGACTGCGGAATCGTAGTTCGCGAGTTCGAACTCCAGTCACGCGATTACATTCACTTTCGGACAAATACCATTGGGAAGGGTATGAACAACCTTATATTTCCAACTATGGGTTAAATAGTAGGGCAGGCTAGGTTCTTCAGCTTTGGTGAGGCAACTAGTCTAGGAGAAGGAAAACTCTGAATCCAAACCTGTGAAACTCCGCTTAAAAATTGACCTCGTGTCATATCCTGCCCGAGTGGAGGGGTTGGTAAATATGGTTAAATAATACTACTAGTGTCCTTCCAAAAGAAATGATTTGGCATTAAATAACCCGGGAATGTTGATATGCTAAATTTGGCATTTGTTCAATCTTATTTTTTATGGATTTGTGCTAAGAAAAACTTTCTATAGTTTTCCTAATGTCTTAAAACACAAACTTTACGCTGTATTTAGAGCAAATACACAGACACGTTCACACAAAATTGCAAATAATTTACTATATAAAATGAGGTGCTCGTGGTGTAATGGTTATCGTCGTAGGAAATGGACACGCCGACACGAGTTCAAATCCTAGACGAGACTGATTGCATTTCACATAGCACTAATACCCTTGGGAAATGTATGAATCCAATTATTCTCCCTCCAGCTATGGGTAAATAGTAGGACAGACTGGGTTCTTCAGCCTTGGTGAGGTAACTAGACTAGGAGAAGGAATACTCTGAATTCAAACCTGTTAAACTTCGCTTAAAAATTTCCCTTGTGCCATATCCTGCCCGAGCGGAGGGGTTGGTAAATATGATTTACTATATAAAAGCCGTGTGATTGCATGAAAATTAATGATTAATATTAAATTGAATAATTTGTATTAGATAGCGATGCTTGAAACTATCTAACTGTGAGCAAACAAATAGTTAATATTACAGCAAATCGTTAGAGTTTGATAGCATTTAATATTATATAAAAAATGAGGTCTGGCTTGTTTAAAATATTACCTATAAACTATTTGCTGACAAATAGTATATATATATATATATATATATGAAAGTAAATAATGCATTGTAATCCGACAATATGAAGAGAAAAATTGATAACAAGGTAATCCAAGTGGAAGGAGAGATTTATGAGAAGTCAACACGATAGCGTTTTGGTTCAACTGAACCATCATCGGGACCATGAGTGTTAATATAAGTGATCTTAAGTCAACGATGGATGTTTAAAAATTCATCATTGACGTATCATCGCTAATATCACCCCTCATGCGAGCGGAAATAACTGTCATGTAGTTCACCGGTCACCCTCTTCCGATGCATCAGTTTGCGACTGTACCGTGGGATTTTAACCCTGTCCCATATTGTCAGCCAAGCTCGCCCACACCAATGGAATATTCAACTTCCGCCGTCTTGGAATGGCATGTTTGGCCGGGTCGGAGGTCAATATACAACTCTTCCCCACCCCGATTACAACCCAGATTCCACAATATAGACAATTTTCTGTGACATCATATTATAGTCAATATATTTTCCATGAAACAAGTCATGCCAAACTCCCTTTCACACAAACCCTTCCCAACTTCTTTCTTATCAACTCTCTAAAATGTATTTCCACTTTCAAAACAAAACAAAAAAAACCTTTAATAAAACTTGATACATTTGACTTTAAATCCCTCCCAAGTTTTTCTCCTACAACTATACCCACTTCACTCTCCTTGCATGCTTTTAAATAAATAAAAAAACTCAGAAAACAGTCTTTGTCTTGAAGCAGTACGTGGAGATGAAATAAAGCCGAACGAAATATCACACATATAAATTTGAGTTAAGTGTCTGATTTATCCAACTTCACACACACACACACGCACACATATATATATATATATATATATACATAGTTTCAGGTAACTTATTATAATAAGTCTTCGTAAAAAAATTATGGCATCAAGTAAATGTTGTTAATACAAGGATTTTACATATAGTTATGTAGTATCAAGTATTCCTTTCTAACAGTTTCAATTTATTCATGTTACATAAATTAAGGTGAGTATTCCAATTGATATGAACAGTTTGTTACCCACGGTTACAAAATTTTCAGTTTGTTTGTTTGGGTTTTATGGCATATCAACCTTTGTATATTTAATACCAAATCCATTTTATACTAAAAACAGTTCTATTTTAAACAATTCAGTTTAGCCTAACTACACAGTTTGAGTATCAAAAACTTCTCTATTTCAAGATATTCAGTTTCGTCAAACAGTTCTAATTCTAACAATTCAGTTTAGTAAAAGTATAGTTTTTTTTTATTTACATACAGTTAAATATCAGAACAGTTCTGTTTCTAACAATTCAGTTTAGCGTAAGTAAAGTTTTAATGGTTAAAACATGTCTATTTCAAGCAATTCAGTGTAGCATACAAAAACAGTTCCATTTCAAACAATTCAGTGTGGCACAAATACACAGTTTAGCTCTATTTGACCCATAGATATGACCCTATCAGGTGCTACCATTACAGGTCAGAGTGGAAGTGGGAGCAATGGCAATAATGGGGTATTCCACATTCCTCAATGCTCCAGCATAACTAGAACCTCACATATATATATATATATATATATATATATATATATATTTTCAAGTAACTTATAATTGGTATCCGTAAAAAAATATAGCTTCAAATAAATATTTGTATACAAATGATTTTTACCCAGTTATATGGCTTCAGGTATCGAATTGCAATATCTTGCTCACAGTTCTATGGTTTCAAGTATTCTTATCTAATAGCAGTATTTTTCACACAATTCTATGGTTTCAAGTATTTCTACGTAACAGCTATATAGTGCACTCTGCACTATGGGTTTTAATATTCCTATCTAATTGCAAAAGCTTACATATAATTCCATTGCTTCAAGATTTCCTTATAACAACAGCTTGATATATCATTTCAAGTATTTCAGTCAAATCGCAATAATCTGCTTGCAATTATATGGTTTCAAGTATTCTGAGCTAATAGCAACAACTTGCGCACAGCACTCTCTTCCCCTTATTCCAATCTAAAAGCGATAATTTTTAAACAGTGTACCTGGGAGTAATTGCAATGAAAGGTAATCCCCACTCTCCTGATCTCTGGGACTGATTCAGTTTAATTACATAACCAAGAACCCTTTTTTAAGGAGGGGGGTCTTAGGGGGTACAGTCAACGTATTTTAAAGCCTCACCGACACGGCGTTTGATATTTTTATGGAGAGCTTATATATAAGAATACTGATGCTATTTCAGTAATTGCATTGCATATTATTCAAATAAGACATTAATGGATGCATAGACCAAGCTCTTGTCTTGCCAAGAATTAGGTTGGCTCCAAATTTTTCGACGCCTGGCCGAACAGATCTGGCACGGTCTTTTTTTTCTGAAAGGTCGATAAAAGAAAGAGAGAGAGAGAGAGAGAGAGAGAGAGAGAGAAAGAAAAAAAGAGAGATAGAGAGAGATTCAACAAGAGGGAGAGAGTTTTTTTTTCCATTGAAAAGATACCGGCATTGTGCCCGTTTCCTCATAAGATGGTTCTATTTCAGTTTTTTTCCTTCCGCCTATCTCACTCAGTCAATGACTCTCTTTCCTTCTCTCTCTCTCTCTCTCTCTCTCTCTCTCTCTCTCTCTCTCTAACTCACACACACACACGCACACACGCATACATACATATATATACACTCACAAATAAATTTTTTTGGGGGTATGTGTGTTTGTGCGCTTGTGTATGTTAGAGATAAACAGAGTACCTAAAAATACATTTATGTATATACATATTGTATAAAGAAAACGGGGAATAAAAACTTTTAAATGTATGAATAAAAAAAAGGATATTTAAGATATGAAATTACGAAAATTTCAGGTAAAAAGTATTCTAAGTCATCAACAAGGTCGGAATTATGAATTTAAAATCGTGGTTTGAACGAATACAAAAAATATTCAAAAATTATTCGAAAAATATTACATCATGAAACGTAAATTTTTGAACAAGTTAAGGAGAAATACACACTTATATATATATATATATATATATATATATATATATATATATATATATATATATATATGAACTCTCCGATCGATCTCAACGTATGAGACGCCAACTTACTGGTATAAACCGCTGGACTACATACACAGGTGAGTTTATGTTAGGGCTGGGTATAGTCCGATACAGTCCTTCATATACACTTTTTATATTAAAGCTGATAATATAAGGTTGTATTAATGAAACACTTACCAAGGAATATGATTTCGGCATTAGATAACCCACACAGGGTTGATATGCTGTTAAATGAATAAATCAAACCAACCTAAAACCTAGGGATTGTTGTTCTGAAGACACTGGGCAAAATAGAGCGCAATTCTTTTATTATGAATAATTGAAATCAAAGGAATGATAATGCGCAATATTCTTTCTTTCTTTTTCCCTTGTTTCTTTCTTTTTCTTTCTTTCTTTCTTTCTTTCTTTTTCTCAACGTTATTGATAGTTTGTGTCATTTTTTTCATTTATTTGTTCTTTCTTTCTTTAACGTCATTGATCTTTTGTATCATTTCTTTCTTTCTTTCTTTCGTTTGACGTTACTGATCTTTCATTTTCTTTCTTTCTTCCTTTCTTTTTTCAACGTTATTAATAGTTTGTGTCATTTTTTTTTTCATTTCTTTGTTCTTTCTTTCTTTAACGTCATTGATCTTTTGTATCATTTCTTTCTTTCTTTCTTTCTTTCTTTCTTTTGACGTTACTGATCTTTCATTTTCTTTCTTTCTTTCTTTCTTTTTTCTTTCCTTCAACGTTATCAATAGTTTGTGCCATCTTTTCCATTTCTTTGTTCTTTCTTTCTTTCTTTAACGTCATTGATCTTTTGTGTCATTTCTTTCTTTCTTTCTTTCTTTCTTTTGACGTTACTGATCTTTTATTTTCTTTCTACCTTTCTTTCTTTCTTTCTTTCTTTCTTTTATTCTTTCTTTTGGACGTTACTGATTTTTCTTTCTTTCTTTCTTTCTTTCTGAGTTATTGATATTTTTCTTTTCTTTCTTTCTTTCTTTTTTTTTTTTTAGATGTCAGTCCTCATATTCTTTCTTTCTTTCTTTCTTTCTTTCTTTCTTTCTTTCTGTCTTTCTTTCTGAGTTATTGATATTTTTCTTTTCTTTCTTTTTTTTTTTTTTTTTAGACGTCGGTCCTCATATTCTTTCTTTCTTTCTTTCTTTCTTTTGGACGTTATTGGTCTTTTATTTTTCTTTCTTTCTTTCTTTCTTTCTTTCTTTCTTTTTGGGTTATTGATATTTTTCTTTTCTTTCCCATTTGTTTTTTAGATGTCGGTCCTCATATTCTTTCTTTCTTTCTTTCTTTCTTTCTTTACTTTTGATCTCATTGCACAATTTTGTTTGTAATAGAGACTCCCAGAGAGTGGGGGAAATACAAAAAAAATACTAGATGAAGAGAATAGTTGCTATATTTTTCTGATTTTAGCAGGTATCTATCTATCTATCTATCTATCAACTCCAGCTTCTTTGTAGAAAGAGACCATCTCTTTTAGTCACTAAGAATAATTTTAATAAATTCTATGACACATCAGGCCAAGAATTACTGGCCCAATTGCATTATGGAAAATGAATTAACTTTTTTTTGGTTGACATGAGCACTCTTTCTAATGGATTCTGAAACCTGCTGCAGACTAACATCCTTTGTCATGGACGTGAAGCGAGTTATTTGAAGGTTGCTGCTGAAGGACTTTTATAAAAAAAGTCTTCGATTGTTTGCTGTCATGACATCTTATTTGCCTTCCAAGTCCAGCCTTGTAGACACAGCTGCTTTTATCAATATATATATATACATATATATATATATATATATATATATGTGTGTGTGTGTGTGTGTGTGTGTGTGTGTGTGTGTGTAACTGTGACGACTCTACTTACTATATATAGAATTTAGAATATAAATATAATTTTAACATGTAAATCGATTTTCCTTTCGATATGGAGCTTATTAGATCTCTGTGCCTGCGCAGTTTTGTACTATCCATTCTTAACAGCTGACAATTCTACAAAATAAAATAATATTTTCTGTTTATCTTTTCTATATTTTAAAAGAAATGTCTTTAATCCAGGTTAGGTGTCTGTCTAAGTCGTCACAAGAATATTTGATATCAACTGCTTGATGACTGGGCCAGCGGAACATATCGGGATTCTCCTCTCTCTCCCACTCACACACATGAATGAGACTTAAGTCATTCAGCCTCGATGTCATCTCATAAAAATTTCCTCTTAGAAATATAAAAAGAAAAAAAATATTTATCTGTCAATATTTAGCATTTAAATCAAAACAAAAATATATTCTTAGAAAAGCTGGAGAGGTAAAACACAATTTAAATTTCTAAAGGTTATTTTCATCATTTCAGTCAGAAATTAATTCGTCTAATTCATGTTATTAAAAGGATTCCCTTTGTTTGTTTGTTTGTTTGTTGCGTGTCAACCTTTCTTGGTTATTAAATGCCAAATCCATTTTTAAACAAATAAACAGTTTTATTTTAAGCAATTCAGTTTAGCCTAATTACACTGTATAATTATCAAAAACTTTTCTATTTCAAGCTATTCAGTTTTGTCGAACAGTTCTAATTCAAACAATTCGGTTAGGTAAAAGTATAGTTTCTGTTTACACGTTGTTAAATGTCAAAACAGTTCTATTTCAAACAATTCAGTTAAGCGTAAGTACAGTTTAAATGTCCAAAACAGTTCAATTTCAAACAATTCAGTACGCAGTTTAATTCTATTTGATTCATAGATAAACCCTATCAGGTGCCACCACTCTGGGTCAGAGTGGAAGTGGGAGTGATAGCAATGAAAGGGTACTCCGCATTCTCCAAAGCTCCAGCATAACTGGTAGCTCACCATGTGATTGTTTAGTGTCACGAATCACTCTGCAGAGATGCAGTCGGTGTATTCTACAGCCCCAACCAACTGAGAAAGGTTCTCTTTTTCTTTGGGAACAGATTTTCATAGGTAGGAAATAACTAATTACATATTTCTATTAAGTTTATTATGAAAAGTACCAGCAAAATTGATCTAAATATACATTTTATAACATGAAAATGAAACGATAAAAGTTAGAGAGATAGAAGAAGTATTTATCATGGTTAGAATGAAGAAGTCACGAGGGGCATACGATAAGTTTCCAGACTTTTTTCGTACGGACATTTAAATTCTCCTAGATTCTTGAAAATTCACTGTGTTATTGCTATACATTTTATTAGATGACTGACCAATTTTTATGATTTCAGGTTTTCAGCAGCAATTGGAATACACCCTACTAAAGCCTGATTGTCACAGCTGGTGAATTTCAAAAATGCAATCTGACACTTAAGAAGAACGATATGGAATAAAATTCTGTTTTAAACTTGAAAAAAAAAAATACCACAGAAACGCATGGAGTGCTTCAGGCTGCTTTTGGAGCATCTTGCATGAATCGAGCATCAGTATTTGAGTGGCATAAGAGATTCAAGGAGGGCAGGGAGTCTGTAAGGGATGATGAGAGGTGTCGTAGGAGTAAGGTAGTCAATACACCAGAGTTAATTAGCCCAGGGTTAAGGTTAGGGTTTCTATGTTGAGGTTTTAAGGGAATTCAAGAAGAGATTCCGTCGGAAGAGGCTAGCACTCTTCTAATTGGGTCAGTGGCATTTCCAGCAGGACAATGCACCAGGCCACAACTCTATCCTTGTCACTGACAATTTGACCAAGATGGGCATCAAGGCAGTTCCTCAGCCTCCCTATAGTCCAGACCTTGCTCCCTGTGACTTTTGGTTATTCCCTAAGCTCACATGCTGTCCTTATGAGGAGATCAAAGAGGCTGTGACGAAGATAATTGACACGCTCACACAAGAGGACTTCCATGGGACCTTCCAGAAGTTGTTGGAACGGTACAACAAGTGCATTGCAGGCGGAGGAGATTACTTCGAAGGGGACTAGAGTTTCATGTGTGTACTATTAATAAAAGTGCCCATACAAAAAAATGTCTGGAAACTTATCCTATGCACCTCGTAAGTTCTTCAAAAATGAACGACAAATGACTTGTTCTGTGAGAATATTTTTCTAAGAAATAGCTGTTCAGGCTATGATTGAAACGTGCGACCCCGAGTCACTACTATCATATATATATGTAAAGCTTCAAAAAATGTATTGCTCAGTCAGCTGGGGCTGCAAAATACATCGACTGCATCTTTGCAGAAAGTATTAATCCTCCAAAGAATTCCTGGATATGCCACTAAACAATCTGATGGTGGTGTTCCAGTTATATTGGAGCTTTGGGAATGCAGAAAACCCCTTCACTTCCATCACTCACAGGTCCACTCTGGCCTCGAGTAGTAGCACCCGATAAGGTCCAATCTATGTGGCAAATAGAACTAAACTCTGTACTTATCCTAAACTGAATTCTTTGAAATAGAACTGTTTTTACATTTAACAATATTTAACAAAAACAATCATCATCATCATCATCATCATCATGTCGTGCTGCCAGCACGGATATCCCTGACCCTCTCTAGCCACTTCTCCCTATCATTCATCGCCTCCGGCAGGTCTTCAGGGTTTCATCCTGTGTCCTCACATAGTTGCTGTATGTAAGTTCGTGCTGATCGTCCTGCTTTTGCACATCCATATGTGGGGGTCCACAGGAGTACATCGCTTATGAGCTCGTCCTTGCTTCTTGTTTAAAATAGAACTGTATATATTTAAACTGTGTACTTATCCTAAACTGAATTGTTTGACATAAAATTATTCATTTGTTTAAAAATGGACTTGGTACAAAATAACCTATAAAGGTTGATATGTCATAAAATCCAAAGAAACCAAAACAAAGCGAACCTTAAAAAATCCAGTTATAGTTGAAAGCAATAACCAGAGTCTGTGTCTTCAAAGCTGGTCTTGCAAGTCATATGAGATCTCATGAGGCAGACCTGTTTTACAAAAGTTCCTCGGCAGCAACCTTCTTGTTACTCGTGTCAATTCTTTGATAAAGTATATGGGTTTACAGAAGCCATAAAAGAGTTCATATTAGCAATATCAATGGGAAAAAAGCTACTTTACTTGTCACACATGCAGTAGGGCATGCAATTTTATACTTGGTGAAAGGAGTCATACAAGTTATTAAGGACATTATAAGTGAATAGAAGAGACGGCTTTCTTCTTCAAAGAAGTGGTGGTCACTATATATATATATATATATATATGAAAGAACATAATAAAAAATCCTCCTCATCATCATCATCATCATGTTGCGCTACCAGCATTGATCTCCCTGACCCTCTTTCACCCACCCACCCTCCATTTCTATCGTTCTTTGCGCCCGGGAGGTCTTCAAGGCTACGTCCTGTATCTGCACAGAGCTGATGTAGATAGGTTTTAGCTGGTCGTCCTGCCTTTGTTTGTCCGTGTGAAGGAGTCCTCGGGAACATGTCGCTTATTAGTTCGTCCCTACTTCTCCAGCAGTGTCCAGCATGTCTCGTTCGTCTAATCTGGATAGTTTTCGTGATGGATGGTAGGTAGCCGTACAGCTGCTTCTTTGTCGGGTGGTGCCTCCAGAATTTGTTCAATATTGCTCGCAGCATTCTTGTGTAATTGCCGTCAAGCTTTTTCTCCATATGTTTAGTTAGTGTCCGTGTAGTGCATCCATATAGCAGTATCGACACGACAGCTGCTTGGAAAAAACTTTGTTTCATTTTATCGGTCAGGATTGAATTCCATATGATCGATAGCTGATCGTTAGCTGCCCATGCCTTTACTAGTCGCGTGTTTATGTCTCTCTTGGTTGATAAGACACTGCTTCTTAGATAGGTGAACTTGTCTTCTAGTTTCAGAGAGCTACCGTTTACTGTGGTGCTGTCACCTCTTTGATTAAAGCACATACATTCTGTCTTGTGTGCATTGAAATGGAAGCCTTTGCCGGCAGCTGCTCGTTCCAGACAGTGTAGCAGGGTTTCATTTTATCGGTCAAGTTTAAGTTCCATATGACTGATAGCCTATCGATAGCTGCCCATGCCTTTGCTAGTCACATATTGATGTCTGTCCGGGTGATGAGACACTGAATCCGACAATATAGAGAAAAATTGATAAACAATGTAATCAAAAGAGAAGAATCTATTATAAGAGTGTTATATACTCATAAAGATATTAATGACATCATTAATGCAAACACAGGCGGTACGAACGAATTTATTTATTTCTACCTACACTCCTTGGCAACACGAGGGGAGAGACCCAATTCTTAAAACCATATGGTAACCATACTATGCTGACCCCCTCCCAACACTCACTGGTGCTGTTTAAGATCTCTGCAGGTAAAGATCCGAAAAAATCAACCGCTACCTTTAAGAGTCGGCCTCAACTAACTCTCTTCAAAATTTTCAAACTTTCAGGACCGTCTCCTCTGGCCATGACTGTTATATAATGACTGTTGACAAGGATTTTTGGTTCGTTCCTGGTGACCCCGTGTGCTTTGACAAGCTGTCAAGTTCTGATTAGTAAACAGAGGGATGGCAGTGCATCGGAGTCGGCCGGTCGAGCAGGGGTGTAACCAGAAGGAGACCACGTCAGAATCGTGAGTCGAGCCAGGGATACGCAGCCGATCAGAGGCGTTCGGTCGTCTCTGACGATACAGCTTGCAAGGGGGTGCAAGCGTAGGAGCCCCCTGGCTCCAGGAAGAAGATATGGGAAAGAAGAAGTCCCCTTTCTGAGTATATATCTCTCCATCTATCTCTCAAACCTAAAGCAAACTATGTGCCCCTTTCGAGAATAAAATGTCAGAGATACATTTTTATGAAGAAGTATGTTTCTTTCTTTCATTGACGTTCGTTCATTATCTTTGATTATGTTCTTGGTTGGGTCTATGAGAAGTATAAAACAATGATGTCATACACACTCCAGTCCCATTACCTACCTGGGGGTTTATTATAACAGATGATGATTGTCATATCCTTTCCGCGCGGGCGTAAGACTGCACTATCTGACTATACACCTGGACTAAGAGATCCGACTTTTTCAAACTCTTACAAAACTAAATAATAAGATATAATCAAGGAAAAATGATTAATACAAAATATCATTCCTTAATTATATAACAAGAGAAAGTCAAGGTTATACGTTTCGGTTCAAATGAACCATCACCAAGACTCAGAAAGGATGATCTTGAGTGACATTAGATCACCGATAAATTTTATAATGAAATACTATGTTAACTTGTTTCCCCTTCCTTTTCCTCTCTCTTCTCTTTCCCTACATCCCCCTCTTCTCTCTCTTCTATTTCTTTTCTCTCTCATTATTCCGTTCTTTTCTTTTTTTCTTTCCTTCCTTCTTCTTTCTTCTTTTATTTCATATTTCTCTTGGTTCTTCTATTAGTTCTACGTCGTTGTCTAAAACAGTCACGTGATATATTTTTAAATACAAACGCTGATTTATTGAGTAAATTGTTACCCCTTACTTTACATAATTGTTTTGAATTTCATTAAAAATCCATCGGTGATATAACGTCACTCGATATCATCCTTTCTAAATCCTGATGAACGTTCATTAGAACCAAAACGTTGTCATAAAATTTTTCTCTTTGGATAACCTTGTTTATCAATTTCTCTTTCCAGAAAAGACTTACATATGTAAGTTTTGTGCGGACAAGGGACGATTGGGGCTGAGGTAGGTTGTAGGTTATTCAATGACTAATCCATTTTATATATATAAATATATACATATCAAATATATATGATTTGGTAGGGTTTGGTTTTATGTCATATCAACTATTTTTGGTTATTAAATGCCAAATCCTTTATATATATATATATATATATATTTCTTTATATATATATATATATATTCTTTAAGAAAAAAACAAAACCGGTCACTTTAGGATTATGAATTTATTTCCTGCGTGTTATGTGTTTTTTGATATAAATCAAAAACACGAAAAAAATTCACAGGACTTCTTCAGATCTAATGGATAAAATAATTCAGAATAGTCTATTCTGAATTATTTTTAAATGTTCACTGTTGAATGTTTTTTTTTTGTCCTGATGGAATTGCTCCCAACTCCGATTAAACTGGACCGAATGATAATATATATATATATATATATATATATATATATATATATATATATATATATGCGAGGGTTTTAGTTTGTTGTTTGTTGTTTAATAACATATCAAACTTCTTGGGTTACTTAATGCCAAATCCAAACTTCTAGAAGAACAGTGGGGGTACTATTTAACCCATAGATGGGTATATATGGAGGTTCATACCTTTCCCAAGGGTGTTTGTTCGAAAGGTTCAAACTCGTTTACTGCGATTCCGCAGCCCATTGTTTTAAACATTACACCATGAGAACACCCACTTACCTGTTTTTGGATGGTACGTTTTGGTGAGAATGCTATTCACCCAGTTCAAGGAAGCCTTTTTCCCAAATTTTACCTCTGTCTAAAAGGGTCAAGACTGTCTATTGTTGGGAGCCTGAGCCCCCGACACCGTGTAGGAGAATGTCTAGAAAACCAAGTATCTTTTGTAGGAACCACGCATGAGTCACGATGTGTGAGGGCCTCCCTCCGATTATAAGACGATTTAATGTCAATTCTGACTTGGAAATCAGAAAAATCACTATAGAAGGGTCATTCACAAAATAAGGGGGAACATTGCCAAAAGAATTGGCAATACGATGCACTGTTTACAAATGCATCTTTTTCAAGGAGCATGAAAATTGATGTCTTTTCATATCCCATAATTCTATTCGCATAAAGTTCTATACTGACCGCTACGCAAAGAACTTTACGGAAAGTCAGCGTGTTTCTCTTCCATAGACTATTTTTTTGATTCATTTGAGCAGGGGCAAACTGACTTTTAGCCAATTTGCAAATATTTTTTTGACTAAAATGTATTTCTCCGAACACATCACAATTTTTTCCAAAAATTTCACAAGGTTTGCAATGTTTAGCCAACAGAAATCTCATTATAGAACTGCGTTAAAGCTAGAAAAAAAATCTATTTGATTTACTGCCCATTTTGAATAGCCTCAAAACAAATATTTTTCTGCCTCTAAAATAAAGACAATTGTTGTAAAACAACTTGAAGAACATGCTTGGATTTTCGGCCATCTTTAATTATCTCATAACAATTTTTTTTGCAAGATTGAAATATTTTTTACCATACACAAATTCCAAACAATTTAGAGTTCACATTTATGGGAAAAAATTCTAAAAAAAAAAAAAATTCTAAAATTTTTTTTTATTTTACCCTCATTCATATATATATATATGTAGGGAATGACTTGATTAACGGCCGGGAGGTCGCAACCCCTATTTTGAGAACTTTTGCTTTTTTTTTCAAACATTCTAACTTTCGCCAGCAATGCTCTGCTTACGATTGTTTAGAATAATAGAATATCGCATGATACATGTTTTAACATTCTCAGTAAACCAACTCGAAGCCACACAAGGCTTTAATTGTTGCTGGTGTAATTATATAAACACGCTTTTTGGTGGTGAAATGCAGATCTATTCAATAGTTTAAAACACCCACGTAACTTCAGCTACTAATGCCTATGTTTAACAGTAATTCGCAATGTTGATTTAGGTCCAGACGTAACCAATTCCAAACGTATCTTGACACGGGTATAAATTTATCTAAGGCCTTCGTTTCTAATACTAAATCAACATATTTTAACATTTAACTGTCTGGTGTCTAACTCCTGGTTACCGCCAAAATTTACGAAAATATTTTTAGAATTTCGTAATAATGAAAAAAAAAAAATTTCGAATATATTTGAACGCTTTCTTTTTTCAGCCCTGTTGTGAGACGAAAAGAACGTCCATTCTCTCCCTAGTTGAAGGGTAAGAATCAACCCTGAAACTGGTTGTCTCTGGTATGACCTTAGCTTGTTCCTGAAGTCTCGGGTAAAGCTTTATTACTATTTCTCCCCGAAGAGTTAGTACCATTTTTGGTTTGTTTGTTTGTTTACATTTTATGGGATGGTTGTTTAATACCAAATACATTTCTATACAAACAAACAGTTCTATTTCAAACAACTCAATTTAGCATAAATACACAGTTTAATTGTCAAAAACATTTCTATTTCAAGCCGTTCAGTTTAGTCAAACAGTTTTATTTCAAACAATTCAGTTTAGGTTTTTCGGACTATTGTCTTCATCCTTATTGTTATTTCCACAACGTTTCGGCTGATATGTCCTCCGGCCTTCTTCAGGTGTTTGTCGAACTCGGGAACCTTCACGGAACTTCGAAATACGTCCTTTATTGAAACCACAGGGGTCGCCTGTTCTGATTCCGTTTGCCATGATGCATATCAAGAAGACCGGGTACAAGTGTTAAGTATTCCTGTATATTACTCGCCTGTAGTGAGGATTGAACCTGCAACCTTCAGATGATTGTCTTCTTAGTAGCTCAGGGAACCAACGCCTATAAGCGTTACGCCATGTGTCCTGCTGGACAATTCAGAGTTCTTATAGCTAGAATTACTACTATTATGTATGATTTTTTACCTGTGCTCATATTCAGATTTCAGTTTTTTGGGTTTTTTTTTTCCTTCGAAACCTAACATCTCAAAAACGGAAAGACAGGCACTCAAATCGCTACAGGATGATGACAGCATCATAATACTCCCAGCTGACAAAGGCAATGCTACCGTGGTAATGGATAGGGTGGAATACTCCAACAAATTGGCAGACTTGATGGCTATTGTAATGTAAAGAAGGACCCCACCCTGAAGACGTAAAGGAAGCTGTCACAAATCCTGGGTAAGAATAAAGATCTCATACCACAAACAAAATACAGACAGCTAATTCAACATTACTGTAAGCTACCACACATATATGGCTTTCAGAAAATTCATAAGAATGGTATTCAATTGAGACCCATTGTCAGCAACCGAGGTTCAGCATGTCACCCATTGAGCAACTTCCTTGTGGAGATCATCAACCCATTAACCGGTAAGTCCTCATCATATGTTAAGAACTCAACCCACTTTGTGGAGAGAATCAGTGACGCCCCCATTCATTCAAACCAGATGGTGAGCTTGGATGTAATGAGTCTGTTTACAAAGGTACCTACTGATGAGTCACTTGCTGTAGTGCGGGATAAACTGGCTGCAGAGCCCTTGCTGGAAGAACGCACTTGTATCCCAATAGATAATTTAATGGAAATGTTGAACTTCTGTGTGGAGAAAGCCTACTTCGGGATGAGATCTGATATATACCGACAGGAAGAAGGATTGGCTATGGGTTCGCCATTGTCACCAGTGTTGGCGAACTTATACATGGAATACTTTGAAGAAATGGCATTAGGATCTACATCACTAAAGCCATCTATGTGGCTTAGATACGTAGATGACACATTCATTCTCTGGCCTCAGGAAGATGTTTAGATATTACTTGATCACGTGAACTCAATCCGACCATCTATACAGTTCACCATGGAGAAAGAGCAAGACAACAAATTACCCTTCCTCGATGTATTAGTAACACGAGCAAGGATTAAGGTCATCTGTGTACCGTAAGCCCACCTTCACCGGACAGTACCTCAATTCCAACTCCCATCATCCATATACGGTAATGAAAGGAATAGTCCGTTGCTTACAACATCGAGCAAAAACAATTAGTAGCGATACTGATGCATATCAAGAAGAAATGATTAGTCTGAGACACAACCTCCATCGTAACAACTACCCAGAGAGCATAACATCGGCTCCAAGAAACCTAGATAGGAGGGTGGAGGATAATACCCGAAAACTCACCACGGTATGTCTGCTCTATGTCAAAGGATTAGCCGAAAGGATCAAAAAGATATGTAGTCCATATGACATTAGGACAGTATTCACGAGTGGTTCAACTCTCCGGAAGTATCTCTTCCGGGTCAAACCACCAACGGAATTCAACATGATCAAGAACTGTGTTTACTCTATCCCATGCAGTTGTGGTAAAATATACAAAGGTGAGACAGGTCGGCCACTAAAAGTATGGCTAGAAGAACATTGGAAAGCAATAGTACGAGGGGAAATTGAAGGGTCGGGTATGGCGGACCATATATGGAAGGAAAATGGAAATCATCTCCCCTTATGGGACAAAGTTGAAATAATTGATAGGGCTGAACATTGGAGGATTAGACGCCTTAAGGAATCAGCACATATGTTAGGCTACAATGACCTGCTGAGTAGACCAAGTACAGAGTTGAATACAATATACGAACCGATAATCAAGAAGGCTAGATAAAAAAACCAAAAAAAAAAAAAAACCCTGAAATCTGAATATGAGCACAGGTAAAAAATCATACATTATAGTAGTAATTCTAGCTATAGTAAGAATATTAAGTTTATAATGCCCAAAAATTCAATCTGAATTGTCCAGCAGGACGCATGGCGTAACGGTTATAGGCGTTGGTTCCCTGAGCAACTAAAAGTACCCAGTTTAGTTCTATTTGACCCATAGACCGAACCCAATCAAGTGCTACTACTACGGACCAGAAAGACCAGGGAGCGATGGCAATGAAGGGGTACTCCGCATTCCTCAAAGCTCCGACATTACTCGAACCTCACCATCAGATTGTTTATTCAAACAGTTCTAATTCAACCAATTCATTTTAGCATAAGTATTGATTTACACACAGTTAAATGTTAGAACAATTCTATATTTTTCGGATAATTCAGTTTAGCTTAAGTACACGGTTTAGATGTCAAAACAGTTCTATTTCAAGGAATTCAGTTTAGCATAAGAGCACAGTTTAAATGTCAAAACATTTCTATTTTAAACTATCTGGTTCGCATAAATACGCAGTTCAATGCACACACAAAAAAAAGAGTAAACACAAGAAACCATGGTTTAGTTCTATTTAACCCATAGATAGGACTCTTAGCGGGTGCTACCACTCCGGGTCCGAATGGACCTGGGATCGATGGCAATGAAGAGGTACTCCGCATTCTCCAAAGCTCCAGTATTCCAAGAACCTTACCATCAGATTGCTTAGTGTCATATCAATAACCCTTGTTGGTAGGGGACGGGTTCTTACTCCTCTGCAGAGCAGCAGTCGGTGTATTCTACAGCCCCAGCCAACTAGGCAACATATCTTTGTGTCAAAGAGAACTATTTACTATACTTGATACAATTTAGCTGTGTGCAAACAAATGGTTAATATTAGATAGAATTTTTTTGAATTATTAGAATTAGAAATCAGTTCTTGAAAGCATTTAATGTCCGGGGTATGGCATTAAACTCTTTGATGGTGAGGTTCTAGTCTTGGAGTAGGTTATTTAATGCCAAATCCATTTTTATACAAATGAACAGTTCTATTTCAAACAATTCAATATAGCATGTATACTGTTTACTTTTAATTGACCCATAGAGTGGACCCTGTCAGACGCTACCAGAATTACTGGATGCTCATTATCAGATTGTTTCATTGGGGGAGTCTTACCCCTCTGCAGAGTTAAGTCGGTGTATTCTGCAGTCCCAGCCGACCGGGCCACTGGACACTCGTTTGCCGAGTCTTACTCCTCTGCAGAGTTAAGTCAGTGTATTCTGCAGTCCCAGCCGACCGGGCCACTGGACACTCGTTGGGGGAGTCTTACCCCTCTGCAGAGTTAAGTCAGTGTATTCTGCAGTCCCAGCCGACCGGGCCACTGGACACTCGTTGGGGGAGTCTTACCCCTCTGCAGAGTTAAGTCAGTGTATTCTGCAGTCCCAACCGACCGGGCCACTGGATACTCGTTGGGGGAGTCTTACCCCTCTGCAGAGTTAGGTCAGTGTATTCTGCAGTCCCAACCGACCGGGCCCCTGGACACTCGTTGGGGGAGTCTTACCCCTCTGCAGAGTTAAGTCAGTGTATTCTGCAGTCCCAGCCAACTGAGCCACTGGACACTCGTTGGAGAAGTCTTACGCCTCTGCAGAGTTAGGTCAGTGTATTCTGCAGTCCCAACCGACCGGGCCCCTGGACACTCTTTGGGGGCGTCTTACCCCTCTGCAGAGTTAAGTCAGTGTATTCTGCAGTCCCAGCCAACTGAGCCACTGGACACTCGTTGGAGAAGTCTTACCCCTCTGCAGAGATACAGTCGGTGTATTCTGCAGTCCCAGCCGACAGGGCTATATCTAGATCTTGTTAGAGAGCTGAAAATATACGAAGCATGAAGGTGATGGTGATACTAATTGTAATTAGAGCACTTAAAATATTCCCCAAAATATTGATAAAGGAACTGGAAGATTCGGAAATTAGAGAACAAGTGGAAACCATCCAGACTACAGGATTATAAAGATCACCAGAATACTGTGAAGAGTCCGGGAGACTTGAAGGGATTTGCAGCGACTCAAAATCCAATGGAAAACCATCTGCTAACATAAAACCTAACCAAACCAAAAGATCTAGATAATTATCTCTCTTTTCATTTTTTTTAAATTTTATGTTCTGTAGTCTGCCTGGACGGTGAGGTTCACTGTTCGACTGATTCTCTTTGTAATTATTTTTAAAGTGTTTGATGGCTATCAACTATTTTGGGTTATTCAATGCCAAATCTATCCTTCTAGAAGAACAGTAGTGGTACTATTCAACCCATAGCTGGGAGGTTAAGGGGGTTCATACCTTTGCCGAGGGTATTTGCCCGAAAGTGAACGTAATAGCGCGACTGGTGTTCGAACTCGCTTTCTACGATTCTGCAGTTCAGCGCTTGAACCATTGCACCACGAGGACATCTAATAGTAGTAGTAATAGAAGTTCTATAAGTAGCAGTAGTAGCAGTAATAGTTGCTGTTTTATTATGGTTGGCTTGTACCACATCAGTTATATTCCATTTTTACCATCTTCTCACATTAACTTTTAAAAAAAGAACATTTGCACAGATCATATATACTATTAATACAATATCTATGTACAGATCAAATTCTCTTCAGTAATTCATCCGATACTTCCCAAAAAGGCCCTCCTAAACTCTTTTTCTTGGCATTTTTTCTGAAACTATCCAATTTAATCTTAAAATCTTTTACACCGTTGCTGTTTTTAATCTGATTAAGCAATTTGTTCCAAAAATATTTCATTCTATGAACAAAAAAATCCAATAGGTTAATATATTTTGTTTTTAAAATCTGACTTAAATGTATATTCGTTAAGTAGGTTCGTGCAGAAATGTTAAAAAATGTCTACTATAAATATCAATTCCATTAATCATTTTAAAAGTTTCAATTAGATCATCTCTCATTCTTCTTTCTAGTAAAATATTTAATCCTAATTAAATAGTAAATCCGAATTTAGTAGTTAATCCTAATTAAGTAGTAAATCCGAATTTAGTTGTTAATCCTAATTTTGTAGTAAATCCGAATTTAGTAGTTAATCCTAATGAGGTAGTAAATCTGAATTTAGTAGTTAATCCTAATTTTGTAGTAAATCCGAATTTAGTAGTTAATCCTAATTAAGTGGTAAATCTGAATTTAGTAGTTAATCCTAATTAAGTTGTAAATCTGAATTTAGTTGTTAATCCTAATTAAGTAGTAAATCTGAATTTAGTAGTTAATCCTAATTAAGTAGTAAATCTAAATTTAGTAGTTAATCCTAATTTTGTAGTAAATCCGAATTTAGTAGTTAATCCTAATTAAGTGGTAAATCTGAATTTAGTAGTTAATCCTAATTAAGTTGTAAATCTGAATTTAGTTGTTAACCCTAATTAAGTAGTAAATCTGAATTTAGTTGTTAATCCTAATTAAGTAGTAAATCTGAATTTAGTTATTAATCCTAATTTTCCTGTCTCTCACAGCCCAATCAACAGGGGATAAACTGACTACATCTCTGCAGAGGGGTAAGACCTTTCCAAACGAGTGTCCTAATTTTGACATTAAATAATATGATGGTGAGGCTGCAGCCTTGAAGATTTCGAAAATGTGAAGTACCTCTTCTTTGCCATTGTCACCTAGGTTCAATCTATTTCGGAGGGGTTGCACCTGATAGGATCCTATTTATGGGTCAAATAGAATAAAAAGTGTGCAAACAAATAATTTGAATTGTGACTGTGTTATAGCAATACTTAAAGCCATTTAACTGTGTGCAAAAAACAAGTTCAGGCTTAGTGTTTTATCCGGGATACTCGTTGGGGATATCTTACTCCTCTGCAGAGAAGCAGTCGGTGTATTCTACACCCCCAGCTGACCGGGCAATCTAATAGTGAGGTTCGAGTCCTGGTGTTATAAACCGGCAGAAAGACGAAAAGATAATAACTCTTTTTATATAAAACATCTAGTCATTTTGTTTATTAGGAAATGAACGAATTTAGTTAGCGAAAAAGTCAGGATTGACAGGGAACTGCAAAGTTTTACAACTAAATCTTTTTCTTATACTTATCGATTTGGTGGGATTATCTGGTCTTCTGTCTGGGACTTCTTTATTGGGATCTCTTGGGTTTATCTTGGTGTCCGTGTCCGTTTCTGTTCTTATAAATAAGCAAAATGTCTTTGTTAGATTTTAGACGTCTTTATTCATCCAATTTCCCACGTCAACCGTACGGCTGGAGGATTGCCACTTTAGGCGTCCGTTCGTTACGGTGCCTCGGACTACTGTAATCAACTTATCTGACTCGTTCTTACGACTGAACCAACCAATCAGAGAACAGCCAAAAAAGCCACTTCGGGGTCAAGTTTTGTCTATCATATCACAGGTTATTTCTATGACTCTTTTTCTAACGAATTGTTGGATAATTTTGAATTAACATATTTTGAATTCTACACTTACCGGGCAATCTTAGAGGCAAAATTAGAGGCAACTTATTTATTATGTCACATTGGAGCTTTTGAGAACGTGGATCACTGCTTTCTTCCCATTATCCCCATGTCCACTCTGACCTGCAATGTGAGGACCGGTTAAGGTCCTCATCAATGAGCTCTGGTTCATTTTAAAAGAATATTGTTTACAAACTGTTTACTTAAAATTATTTATAATATATATGTAAAATAACAGATTTGGATATTAGTACACCACAAGGGTTGATGATCCATAAAATCAAATAACTGGACCTTGAAAGTAAATTTGTTTAGAAAGGATTTTTAGTTACAAGAAGCCATGTTATTGTGTTTATTATCAGAAATCCTGTCGGTGAAGTGTAGAATATGCAGACTTCATCTTCTGCTGAGAGCTAAGACACTCACCAGCAAAATGAGGTTTCTGTGTGTGAGACTTAACTAAATTCGGTTATGGGGCATTAGTTCCAGAGCCCTGGGGACTACAGAGCCACCTCTTCATATTGATTCCTTCCAAGTCCACTCTGAACCGTAACTTATGGGTTAATTAGATCCGTTGAAAATTTAATGAGTTTATTTGTCTAAGATTAGAATACTTGGTACTGTATGACTAAATTTAAATTATTTGTATTAGATTAGAATACTTTGCACCATATAAGAACAGCAGTACAACTCTTAAACCCATAGCTGGGACGATAAGGGGCTTCATACCATTCCCAAGGATATTGTTTGGGTAGATGTTTAATTGCATATCAAACACTGGTGGTTATTTAATGTCAAATCCTGTTTATACATGTATATTAAATATATGTGATTTATACACGAATAGCTTATTGGTATTTTTTAAACGAATCATTCGTTCGCACACAATTAAAAAGTTTAAAGTACTGCTGTCGAACTCTAATAATTTTAATGGTTTCCTGTATTGCTATTTAAAAGTAATAATTCTATTTAATATTCTTTTGCACACAGCTAAATGGTTTTAAGTAAAATCATTCTATTTGATCCACATCAAACTTTTACATGAACCACCACTCCAGGACAAACTGGATGTTGGAGTAATGGCAATAAAGGGGTAAGCCACATTTCACAAAACTCTAGGAATGAAGCCACATCATCAGATACAGTTTAGTGTCATATCCAGGACACTAGTTCTATTCGACCCATAGATGGGACCCTTACAGGTACAACCATTTTGGGACTGAATGGACACGGGAGTAATGGCAAGGAAGAGTTAACCCACATTTCACAAAATTCTAGAAGTGATGTACACTTTGGTGCAAAAGGATAAGACCACCACGAAAAAACGCAGAAATTGGGATTGATCCACTTTTTTTTCTTTCAAAAATTCATATTTTTATAAATATATGTAGTAATAAAATTATTTATTAAAAATTTTTTTGAAAAATTTTTTTCTTTGATTATTATTTTCAGAAAATATTAAAATTAGCATATCGCAAAAAGATAAGGCCGCCTATGAATTTATTAGATAAAACAAATTAACGCAGATTTTTATGTTAACATTAATTTTTACATAAAAATTAGCAATAAAAATTAAAATGAATCATGGGATGTGGCAATTCTTTTACAGATCACGAGAAAGGAATGATCGATCGTTTTGAAAAAGATGGGCATTCCCAACGAGAAATCGCCAAGAAAATCAACAGATCAAGGTGTGCAGTGAATAATTACATAAAAAATAAGAACAAAACACCCAAAAAAATTCCAGGTAGGCCAGAAAAACTCAGTCCAAGGAATAAACGGGCCATTATCAGAGATGTTAGAAAATCCGGAAAATCTGTTTCTCAAATTCAACTTCCCGTTGACTTTAATATTTCACGTTGGACCATATGGAGAACATTAAAAAATTGCACTAATTTTGAATATTCAAAGAAACAAAAAGATCCTTCATTGAAGGAACATTACATAAAGTCAAGATTTAATTGGGCCAAAAAGTACGTCCCATTCGGGAAAAAATGGAGTGATGTTGTATTTACAGACGAGAAAAAAAATGGAATTTAGATGGTCCCGATGGGTTCCATTGCTATTGGCACGACCTAAAGAAAGAAAAAAAGATTAAAAAAAAACGCCAAAGTGGAGGTGGCTCTGTAATGACATGGACAGCGTTTTGTTCTAATGAAATATTCAAATTAGTTCAACGTAAAACATTAATGTCACCAGGAAGTACACCTTGGTGTAGTAGCTATTGAAAAGGAGCCATCTGGTCGCCCTCGACTACGGTCGCCAACTTATTCCAGATCAGAGTCTACCTGGGAGTAATGACATTGTACTCCACACACACTACATCTCCAGAATGGGATTCTCACCGCCAGAAGATGATTAGTGTCATAATAAGGATGCTTCCCTTTATGGAGGGGATACAGTGAGCCTATTTTAAGCCACATTGACAGAGCATAATTAATATTGAATCAACTTGTTGCTACTGGAACAGGAGATGCTAATATAATGTTAGGGATCAATAATCAACAAGGAGTATTTACTTATCTTTCACCATGAGCAGGATGAAAGACACAAGCTCAATTTTAAAGCGGAAAACTGTCAGTTTGAATACAGAGTGTTCCTTCTTCTAAACTCTTGGCCTTAACGAGGCTAATGAACCCAGGCTGTCCAACTCTTTCTCCCTATCCAACGGAGAAGGATCTGGATTCAATTTGGTTTCTTTTTTAATGGGATATCAACCAGGATCAGATTCATGCCTTTCCTAAGAGCATTAGTCTGAAGTAAAACGCAAACAGCCTCGACCTGGACTTGAACCAGATTTCCTTTCCTGCAACGATAACCGTTACGGTAGGCATACTTTCCTAAATATTCGCGTGTATGCAAAACTGAAAACTGAAATTCCAATTCTTGATTTTCGATTCAGTATTGTCCTTCTTCTTAACGGGCTGCACTACATAGCTCAATATCTACAAGTGTCACACTGAAGTTTTGTTAGCAGGGTTTTGTATATTGCAAGTTCGCCCAGTCAGCAGGGGCTGCAGAATAGATCGACTGCATCTCTGCAGAGGGTTAAGAACCTCCTGTCCTGTATATGACACTAAACAATTGGATGGTGAGGCTCCAGTAATACTGAAGCTTTGGGGAATACAGACTCTCTTTTTATTGCCGTCGCGTCCTGGTCCACTCTAACCCGGAGTGGTAGCACCTGATATGGTCCAATCTATGAATCAAATAGAACTGTTTGATACTGTGTAATTATGCTGAACTGAATTGTTTGAAATAGAAATACTTTTACATTTAATTGTGTCAAAACAAATGACTGAGGTTTAATTGAATTGTTAGCAAAAACTGTACTTTTGCTAAACTGAATTGTTTGAAATTGTTGTAGGTGACGCACCTATGACCAGAATAATGGACTTACCCAAACAGAATATTAATCAAGAACTAAGCTGGTAGAGCAAGGGACAGCATCTGCATCAGCTGTATTAACACTGTACTTCTCCAGTTGTTGAGTCGCATTTCGGTCGCCCGTGCTGGCTGCGGCACGGATCTGGCCGAGTGTGTCTTAGCAGCTGGATAATTTCCTTCGGCCTCAGGGGGCATTCCCCCCAGGCTTTTACTCCCTTCGCGGGGATTGGGTTAATCGCCCGGCGCCTGAGGCGCCCCTAATAAGGGGAAAGCCGACGGGGCCGTAGGCATTTTTGGGAAATGCCGGGAGCGTGTGGGCTACGGCCCTACGCCCGGACCCACCAAAAAATGGTCTTGTGCCACACTTGCCCGTTAGGTGGGGCGCGCAACAAATACCTCACCAGCAGCCGTAGTTAGCACCTTGTCTGTCTTCGTGTACGTTGAACCAAGGAGACACTCCTCAGAGACTTTTGGATACATTTTGTGTTGCACTCATATCTCCCTGTAGAGTTATTTATTTATTGACCCTTAATAACCGGTCACAACAGAAATAGAACTCCTTTTACATTTAACTGTGTCAAAACAAATAACTGAGGTTTAATTGAATTGTTAGCAAAACTGTACTAATGCTAAACTGAACTGTTTGAAATAGAACTAGTCGTATTTATAAAAATAGATTTGGCATTAAATTACCTTCAATGGTTGACATGCCATAAACCCAAATCCCTACCTCCTTACGGGTTTCTTTCTTCTAAGCCAAACTTATCGCAAAGCGGACAATCACAGATGACCTTGCTAATAATTTTTCATATTTACCTCTCAAAGTTGCAGGGAATATGATACTTGTCTCTTTTGCTATTCAATTCTTCATCGTTGATCCCAGCTTCCCACTTAAGCCAAAAGTGACAATCTATAGATTACAGTGCCCTCTTTTTCTAAGGATCGGTTTTTGTTTATTTGCATAGTAAGCCGTTGAGATGACTGGAATTTGGGATAAACTGAAGGTGTATTCATCGCTGTAGACACCAATGACCTACACAATCCGCGGTCAGTTGTTCTGTGAGAGTTGCTAATGAAGTCCAAGAGACTTGTCGTTTCCTAAATCTGAGACGTGGCTTTTGGAGAGATTAAGCCGAAATGACTTTTGCCTCGTCGTCATATATTTGAAAGCGATACAAGAATTAATGTCGAAGCTGTACAGCTATTTACATATATACTCTGCAATGGTAAATCATATTTATATTATTGTCGTTTTCAACAGAGGCCCAAGCACACACAAACTAACCCTCTCTCTCTATCTCTCTCTCTCTCTCTCTCTCTCTCTCTCTCTCTCTCTTTCATACACACACACACTGACACACTTACGCATATCTTCTTTGAAGTGTCCAATATATGATCCGGATGGTCTTACTTTATCTCTTTTCCAGACCTTTGAGGACTGTTTTAAGGGCAACAACTACGATTGAAAATCATTTCCAGCTTCTATGTTCCACAACTGGTAAGATCCGGGCATTTGTTCAGCTTTACTTTTTTCATTTTCACAAGATATCGAGTTCTTTTCTTCTTCATAAAAAAACACTTGGTCTGGTCTTCAGGACAGAATTTTGTGACACGTTTTAATCTAAAAGACCCATTTTTTTTTTTCGACAGATTCTGGTCTATGTATATTCTATTGCTCAGTATTGTCTAATTCTAATCTCTTGCACGATTCCCAGTGGATCCCAGTTCCTACCCAATCATGCCAACTCTTGTATTCTCTTTAAGCCAGATAGCTGCATTTGTTTATAATCTGATTAACTGTTTTATCAATATCATTACATAACCTACTCTTGCTTTTCCTGATCGGGCCCTAGCTGTGGGTTAAATAGAACCAACTGCATTCTTATGCTAAATGAATTGTTTGATTTAGAACTGTTTGACTAAACTGAATAGCTTTAAATAGAAATGTTTTTGACAATTAAACTCTACTTACATTTAAACTGCGTGCTTATGCTAAACTGTATTGTTTGAAATGGAAGTGTTTTTGACTGTACTTACACTAAATTGATTTGTTTAATATAGAACTGTTTTGACATTTAACTGTCAGTAAACAAAATCTATACATATACTAAACTGAATTAACTCAATTAGAACTGTTTGACTAAACTGAATAGCTTAAATGGAAATATTTTTTGTGTTTTTGGCAATTAAACTGTGTACCCATGCTAAAATTAATTGTTTGAAATTGAACTATTTGCATAAAAATGGATTTGGCGTAAAATAACCTACAAAGGTTAATATGCCATAAAACCCAAACAACTAAAAAAAACAAGCAACCAACCAACCACACTTGCTTTTCTTCTTCTTCTTCTTCTTCTTCTTCTTCTTCTTATTATTATTATTATTATTATTATTATTATTATTTGTTTTAAACACGAGCTAACGCCTTCTTTCATTGGAATTTGGGTCACAGATTTCTTTTATTTTTAATCCATGATCCGTATAATATTTGCATGTATCGTCAAATTTAAACCATTTGCACAATTCCCAGTGGAACGCCTTCCCCACTCAGTCCTACCTGCTCTTTCATTTTGTTTTGGGCCAGTTTGCTAAATTTGCTTATCATGAACTTTTATATTTCAGTGTACTATTATTTTACTCCTCGAGAGTTTTTCACATCAGCGTTAGCTGATGGTCTTTCACTAGAGCTTGAGTGACAATAAGACTCCTCAAGTCTCCAGAACTCTTCCCAGTATTCTGGCCAATCTCAGTAATGCAGTCGTTTAGATGATCCTATTAACCAACCCCTCCGCTCGGGCAGGATATGACAAAAGGTCAATTTTCCTTCTCCTAGACTAGTTGCCTCACCAAAGCTGAAGAACCTAGTCTGCCCTACTATTTTACCCATAGCTGGAGGGAGAATAATTGGATTCATACCTTTCCCAAGGGTATTAGTGCTATGTGAAATGCAATCAGTCTCGTCCAGGATTTGAACTTGTGTCGCCGTGTCCATTTCCTATGACGATAACCATTACATCACGGGCACCTCCATCGTTTAGATGATATCCACTCGTCCTCTTATTTCCAAGTCCTCTAGTCCTTGTACAAGTCCTATAGTGAAAACCAAGAACACCAAAGATACTTTATATTCCACTGATTTTCAGTTCCCTAGCAAGGTCCAGGTACTTATCCCTCTTTTCGCTTTTTATCAGTTTTGCTTTGTCAGCCGGGAAAGCAAAGCCCGCAAGTTCTCTTATTATTATTATTATTATTATTATTATTATTATTATTCATTATAGTTTTTCACACCAGTATAAGCTGATGGTCTTTCACTAGAGATTGAGTGACAGCAAGTCTCCTCAAGTCTCCAGGACTCTTCTCAGTATTCAGACCGTTTTCAATAATGCTGTTGTTTGGATGGTCTCCACTCGGCCGCCAACTTCTAAATCTTCCGGGCCCTTTAATAATCCTTTAGTTACCGTGCCAAAAGCACCAATCACAATTACAAAGTCGTCAATTTTACAGATTTTCTTTTTTTTATTGATTATTATGGTTTTCGGGCCAATATTAGGTGATCTGTTTTTATATCAAAGTCCCACAGGAGTTCGTGCGTGTCATTTTCAAGGAGAGGTGTTGAGTTGTGCATATACCATTGGCATGGTCAAATTTAAATTAATTATTATTATTGTGAGCTTTCACTGTAATATGGGAGACAGTAAGTGTTCTCAGGTTTCCAGGACTCTCCATAGTATTCTAACCGATTAGAAAAATGCTTGGGGTGTCCTCGTGGTGTAATGGTTAAAACGATGGGCTGCGGAATCGTAGTACGCGAGTTCGTACTCCAGTTGCGCTATTACGTTCACTTTCGGGCAAATACCCTTGGGAAAGGTATGAACCCCCTTATCCTCCCAGCTATGGGTTAAATAGTGCCACTAGGGTTCTTCTAGGAGAATAGCTTTGGCATTAAATAACGTACAAAGGTTGATATGCCATTAAACAAAGAAACCGAAACCGAAAAATGCTATGGTCTGGATGGTCTCGATTCGTCCTCTGATTTCCGATTCTTCTAGCCTCCTTGCCAAGCCTTTGTGGACCGTCCCAAGCGCAACTACTACAATTGTTATCGACATAAGCCTCCTGTTCCGCATCTGTTTTTAGTTCTCTGGCAAGGTCCAATTTCATGTTCTCTGTTTTGTTTGTTTTATTTTCACTCTGTAATACTAAGGAACAGTGAATTCTACTTGACATCATGTTTTCTTTCTCTTTTGATTGATACTGTCTGTTCTTCTATCCGAGATTTGGTGATCTGTTTGTATATAAAATCCCGGAGAATTTTATACGTCTCTTTCTCAAGGACGGATTCTGGCTTGTGTATATACTATTTAGTAGTATGGTAAAATTCTAATCTCTTGCACAGTTCCCAGTGAATCATCTTTTTCATCCAATCAAGCCAAGTCTTGCAGTCCTTTTGTGCTAGTTTGCTGCATTTGCTTATAATGTTAACCCTTTCATCGCTTTCTCCACATAACATGCACTTGATTTTCTCCTGTGTACTCTAAATATTCACAATAACATAATTGGTCCTGATAGCATTATACGGCCACCTTCCACCCATCTAAAAAGAACTATCCAAATTAGACGAACAAGACATGCGGGAGAGTGGTGGAGAAGTAAGGACAAACTCATATGCGACGTTCTCCGATAGACACCTTCATACGGACACGCAAATGTAGGATGAACTAGTAGAAATTATCTTCCACAGCTCAGTACGAACACAGGGTGTAGTCTAGAAGACCTGGTGGAAGCGATGGATGATATAGATGGATAGAGAAAGAGAGAGAGAGAAAGAGAGAGAGAGAGAGTCAGGGAAATCCGTGCGAGGAGTACGAAATGATGATTTCTCTCTTGAAATTTCCCTTTTTTGATCCTGTTCTAATCTTCTCGTGTTCAATCTTATCAGCTTGTCTCTTGAAATATCCATACAGTTGTTTTTCTTTTCATTTCTATTTCCTACTTTTGTTTGTGTTCCTGTTTGTTTTTAGGACACCATTACTGTTACTGATACAGCTGATGTTGCTGTTGCTCTTGTTGTTGTTATTATTGTTATTATTACTCTTATAGTTGTTTTTGCTGTTGTTGTTTTCGTCGTTGTTGTTGTTGTTGTTGTTGTTGTTCACGATTTGATGATACAAATGTCCTTCATCAAGTCAATTCTAAAATACACAAAACTTAAAAAGCAGGGAACTTCTTTTTCTCTCTATTTGCTATTAAGAGAATATGTCAACACTTTGAAACAAACAGCGGCCCAAAAGAAGATGAATGAGGTTTGGGTCTTGTAAATCCCAATTTTTGGGGTTGGTGGGGGACATAAATGAAGATAGATCGTTTGGCTATAAAAAGAATCGAGAACTTTTTATTTTCGGAAGTATATTTTTTTTTATTGTTTTGCATAAAGAAGAACTACCTCTACAGCTACAACTCCGTTTCAAAAAAAGTCGTTTTTTTTTTTATCCGTTTTAGAAAGGGGACTCCCGTTTACCGGGTAAAAACTATGTCAAAACGATCTCTGACTAACCGACACGCACCCATACAACTTATTGTTCCCTTAGCTGTATTTACAAGTGTCTACTTTGAAATGGAGGAACTTAGACCCCTAAAAGTTTTCACCAACTCCTACAATCATGGATTTTTTCCTTTTCCACTCCTCTTAGAGAAGGATTAGTCGTATATATATATATATATATATATATACAAATTTCATTAAACATAATAGACATTTTATGTCAACATATTTTCTTCTGGATCCGTTCGAATTCCCGTATTACTTTTATAGTATTCGGGGGGAATTGATTTATGTATTGTCCATAGTTGTAGGAGGATCTATTACAAAAGTGATGTAACTTTTGTTTTAGCATATTACCACTATGTAAGAGCGTCTTTATCGTTGAAGATTTTGGTGTTTGCTTTTAAATGGAATTCTTTGATTAGTATCAGTAGCTAAAGACATTTAAGTACATTAGCCCTGGTTTGAAAATTAATTCTATTAAGTGTGGGTTGCATGTTTCTAATATTTAGTGCTTCGAGAATCTGTAGTTTTTGTTGATCATTTTGATGTTCTAATATTGTTGTGTTGTCGGTGAGAATTTTCCGTAATTGTGTTGTTGGGTATGAATGTTTTTTTAAATGATGAGCTATTGAACTTGTATCAGAAACAATTACAGAAAATTCTCACCGACAACAGAACAATATTAGAACATCAAAATAATAAACAAAAACTACAGATTCTCAATCCTCCCCTGATGATGGCCCAAAGTCGGGCAGAAAGTACTAGGGATACATACAACTATGGACAATACATAAATCAATTCCCTCCAAATACGATAAAAGTTATACGGGAATTCGAACGGATCCAGAAGAAAATATGTAGACATAAAATGTCTATTATGTTTAATGAAATTTGTATCAACGAAGAAATGCTGCCAAAATATACATATATATATATATATATATATATATATATATATATGAATGTATGTATGTATGTATGAGGATGTGACTGTGTATAATTACCAACCCCTCCATATAAGCACGATGTGACAAAAGGTCAATTTTAAGCGGAGTTTAACAGGTTTGAATTCAGAATTTTCCTTCTCCTTGACCAGTTACTATGCCGAGGTTAAAAAGCCGACTCTGTTCTACTATTTACCCATAGCTGCAGGGAGAATAGTTGAATTCATACCTTTTCCCATGTTGATTGTCTTTCATATAACGCCTATATCCATTGCACTACAGTCAACTTATATATATATATATAATAACTTTATGGAAATCTGATCTCTCTGATAAAATAAATTAGCAATTTTTCTTCGGTGGAGCCGTGTCAGAACGATTGTATGATTGCACCACATGGTCACTAACGAAATGTCTGGAGCAAAAGCTCGATGGGAACTGCACAAGAATTCTGCGTGTTGTTTTGAACAAATGCTACCAGCAGAATTCTATAAAATTGTAGTTTTACGGCCACTCCCCTTCCATCTCACAAACCATACAAGTAAGATTAGTAAGACATGCCGGGCACTTGGGACTCTTAAACACTCACACAAGCCACCGATGGCCTACGCGTAAAGACGGTGAAAAATGTTGCTAGAACAGCGATGGATGTTTTAATGATTATTATTAAAACATCTATCGTTGTTCTGTTAACACTTTTTTCGCCATTCTAAAGCCCTGATGAAGGTTTACTAAAAGGGAAACGTTTCAGTATTGACTTTCCATCATAATAAATTCATTTCTTTTGGATCACTTTGTTTTTCTATTTTTTTCCTCCTGTAGGATCAATTTCCATTATTCACACTTATATATATATATATTTACATTGATAACTAATTAGTAGTATGTTTTACTCTATTTATAAAGAATGTGCGCCTAGCATCGCTAATATAACATATATTGATCCAAGTTTGACTATCAGGGACACAGCATCAACGGCGCCTGGTAACAGTCAGTTTCTCATCTTTGTGACCTTGGTTTGAAGCTCTCTGAAGATTGCATCGGCTTGAAAAGTGACTGTGACTGCGCTGTTCACACACACACACACACACACATAAATACACACACACACACTGACACATACGCTTACACACATGTACGCATGCAAACGCATACACAAATATATTTATATGAATGTATATATATGTATATATAGATATAGGATAAAAACTTTTAGATATTTGATATGTTTGATTTTCACTTAATCTATGTGGCATCTTGCAACCTACTTGATTTACGAGACGTTCCCCGTTATATGGTACATAAATGTATTCACTGACTTTTGTCTAGCCCATAAGACGACTGTTGTATTTCTTGGCGATTTCCGCTTCCTTTCCTCAATATATATATATATATATATATATATAGCAATAAAAATACCTATAGTTTTTTTCAGAATGAGAGAAAAACATAAAAAGTGACAAGCTAGCTAAACGGTTTCGATCCTCGCTCAACAGAGCCAAATCGACGATAAAATAGGCTAAAAATACAACAACAAAAAACAAACCCAAAAAAGAAAAAAAAGAAAGAAAAAGGAAATAGGTTGGGTAAAGGAAAAAATGTGTAATCAAAATTAAAATGAAATTGTTTTTTGTTTCCTTCACCCTCCATATTTCGCTTTGTTTTTTTATCCAATATAATCCTCGAATTAGCTCTGTTGAGCGAGGATCGAAACCTGTCCGCTAGCCTGCCACTCGTTATGCTTTTATTCTTATCATGAATAAAACTATGGGTCTTTCATTACTATCATTAAATTTTGTGCAACGAAATACAAGGTTAAGTATATATATATATACGATGGTCATTCAGTAAATAAGAGTATTTTTCTAGAGAAACAAAAAGTACATTTTTTTCAATTTGTATTGTTAGGAATTGTTTTAGAGCATTTTTTTTTTATTTATTCCCCAAAAAAATATTTGTTTTGAGGCAATTCAAAATGGGCGTTAAATAAAATAAATTTTTTACTGGCTTGAACAGAGGTCTGTCATTAAATTTCTGCCGGCTAAGAAGTGCAAACCATGTGAAATTTAACATATTTGATTGGGTTTGCGACTACGAGCCAGAGTCAAAAACCATGTCCGTGCAGGGGAAGCACACTGACTTTCCGGTAAAGGAAAAGTCCCGGTCTTCTGTGATCTGAAAGAACCCATCACTTTTGATTTCCTTGAAAAAGACACAACTGTAAACAATATTTCCTCTGCAAAATCCTTAAGCAAACTTCTCTTTATTTATTGAATGAACCCCGTGTATATATATATATATATATGTATATCATCATGTCATGCTGTTAGCATGGATTTCCCTAACTCTTTCTGGCCATTCGTCTCTATCATCCATCGCCTCTGGCTGGTCTTCTTGCCTATATCCTGTGTCTGTACCGAGTCGTTGTTGATAAGTTCTAGTTGGTTGACCAATACTTGCACGTCTGTGTGAAGAGGTCCATAGAAGGTCGCTTATGAGTTCGATCTTACTTCTTTAGCAGTGTCGCACATGTCTTGTTCGTCTTATTTTGATGGTTTTAGAGATGGGAGGTTGGGGGCCGAATAGTTGCTGTCTTTTCGGGTGTTGCGTCCTGTATTTTTTCAATATACCTAGCTGCATTCTTGGGCAATTGCTGTCTAGCTTTTTCTCAATACGCTTAGTTAGCGTCGATGTGGGGTATCCATTTAGTAGAACTGATAAAACCGCTGCTTGGAAAAAATCGTTTTATTTTCTCGAATAGGTGTGACTTCCATATGATCGATAACTATCAATAGCAGTCCAGGCTTCGCTCGTCACATATTGATATCATTTTCAGTAGATGAGACGCTCCTTCCGAGGTAGCTTTAAAAAAACACCATTTACTGTGGAAATCTCCTTTTGATCTACACATGTAATCCGTTTTGCCGGCATGTACATAGAGGTCATTGCCGTCAGCTACCTGCTCCAGACTGAACTTATATATATATATATATATATATATATGTATATATAAATATATAAGTAGGTTCTTTCTGTATACATAATTATTATAGATTAGATTAGGATTTTATAAGAAATTAGTAAGGGTGTACTTATTTACGTACGAAGTTACAACCAAGGTTATGGTAAAGTCATTGTAAGATTTAAAATTATAATGACTTTGGAACCGCATATGATAAAATTAGTCTGAGGTAATCATTTCCTATAGATTTCTATCATAGAATCAATTATTTCCAATGCATTTTTATTATAAAATCATTTGCGATTGATTTCTATAGTAAAGTAATTTTCAATCCAATTTATTGTAAAATTCATTTGCAATGGAATTCCATAATAGAATTATTTTCAGTGCATTTTATAATAAAATCATTTGCAATGGATTTCTGTGGTAAAATTATTTCCAAATCATTCTTATAGTAAAATCATTTGCAATGGATTTCTGTAGTAAAATCATTTCCAAATCATTCTTATAGTAAAATCATTTGCAATGGATTTCTGTAGTAAAATCATTTCCAAATCATTCATATAGTAAAATCATTTGCAATTGATTTCATTAATAAAATCATTTTCAGTGGATTTTTGTAGCCGGGTAATTTCCAATGCATTATTATATTAAAATCCTTCGCAATGGATTCCACTTATAAAATCATTTTCAATGCATTCTTATAGTAAAATCATTTCCAATGCATTTTTATAGAAAAATCATTACCAATGCATTTTAAGTAAAAATCATTTCCAATGCATTCTTATAGTAAAATAATTTCCAATGCATTTTTATGGTAAATAAACATTTCCAATGCATTTTTATAGTAAAACTCACTTCCAATACATTTTCATCGTAAAAATCATTTCCAATGCTTTTTTATACTAAAAATACTTTCCAATGCATTTTTATAGTAAAATTATTTTCAATACATTTTTATAGTAAAAAAAACGTTTCCAATACATTTTTATAGTAAAACTTATTTCCAATGCATTTTCATCGTAAAAATCATTTCCAATGCTTTTTTATACTAAAAATGCTTTCCAGTGCATTCTTATAGTAAAATCATTTTTAAAGCATTTTTATACAAAAAAAAAATTTCCAATGCATTTTTATAATAAAAATCATTTCCAATACATTTTTATATTAAAAAAACGTTTCCAATACATTTTTATAGTAAAAATAATTTCCACTGTATTTTTATAGTAAAATCATTTCCAATGTATTTCCTTGGTAAAAAAACAACTTTTCCAATGAATTTTTATAATAAAAATCATTTCCAACGCATTTTCATAATAAAAATCCATTCCGAAGCTTTCTTAAGGTAAAAATCATTTGAAATGATTTCCGTAATACAATCACATTTCGTGCTTCTAAATGAAAAAATCATTTCCATAGTATATTTTTATGAAAATCCTTTCTAATTCATTTTGATTACAAAATCATTTTCTAGTCTTGTCGGCTGTGGATGTAGAATACACCAACTGCATCTTTACAGCACTCCCCAGTGAGTGTCCTGTAATGACATTAAACAATGTGAGTGAGACCCTAGTAATGCTAGCGCTTTGCAGAATGTGGAGTACCCCTTCATTGCCATCACTCCCAGGTTCACTGTGACCCTGTTGGATAGAATAGAACTGTCTGACATTTAAACTAAGTGGAAACAAGAAATTTATGCTAAATTGAATTGTTAGAAATAGAATGGTTTGATCTTTAAACTCAGTGTAAAAAAATGACTGATGTTTAATTTGATTGTTAGTGATAAAGAGATTCCCTCTGGTTCTGAAAAATATCTTTATCAAAAGATTGCTACCCCCAGTCGGCTGCAGCTGTAGAATACACCGACTGCATCTTTGCAAAGGAATAAGAGCCCCCACACACACCAATGAATGTCCTGATATATGACATTAAACAATCTGATGGCTATATTTACCAACCACTCCTCTCGGGCAAGATACGACACAAGGTCAATTTTTAAGCGGAGTTTAACAGGTTTGAATTCAGAGTTTTCCTTCTCCTAGACTAGTTGCCTCACCAAGGCTGAAGAACCCAGTCTGCCCTACTATTTACCCATAGCTGGAGGGAGAATATTTAGATTCACACCTTTCCCAAGGGTATTAGTGCTATATGAAATGCAATCATTCTCGTCCAGGATTTGAACTCGTGTGGCCGTGTCCATTTCCTACGACGATAACCATTACACCACGGACACTGAGGGCGAAGCTCCAGCCTTAGAGATTTGGGAGTACCCATTCATTGCCACTACTCCCAGGTCCACCCTGACAAGGAGTGGTAGCACCTGATAGGGTCCTATCTATGGGTTCATAGAACTCTTTGACAATTTAAACTGGGTGCAAACAAATGAACAATGTTTAATTGAAATGTTGGTAATACATAGCAATACTTGGAATCATTTAACATTGCTGACTTATGGTAAATTGAATTGTTACAAATAGAACTTTTTGATCATTTAACTGCGCGTAGACAAGACTGATGTTTTTGTTAGTGATACGTAGTAAGAGTTGGAACCATTTAACTTTGTTGACTTACCCTAAAATGAATTGCTTGAACTAGAATGGTTTGATCATTTAACTGCGTGTAAACACATGACTAATCTTCAATAGAATTGTTAGTTATACATAAAAATACTCGGAATCATTTAAAGTTGTTGATTTATGTTAAATTCAGTTGTTAGAAATAGAACTATTTGATCATTTAAATGTGTGTAAACAAATGACTGATGTTAGTTACATATAGCAATTCATGGAACTACTTAACTATGTGCAAAAAAATGAACCCAGGCTCGTTTAAATATGTTAACAGTAAAATGTGCTTATGAATCATATATATTTGATATGTATAAACATGATTTGGCATTAAATAACCGACAATGTTTGATATGCCATAAAACCAAACCAAAAAATCATATACATTTAATAAATATGTATAAAGAGGATTTGGCATTATATAACCTACAATGGTTGATATGCCATAAAACCAAACCAAAAAATCATATACATTTAATAAATACGTATAAAGAGGATTTGGCATTATATAACCTACAATGGTTGATATGCCATAAAACCAAACCAAACCAAACCAAACCAAAAGATGGATGATGTTTCTATGAAGGTGTATGTGTATATGCACAAAGTGTGCATTTATTTTTGTATATTTATGCGTGTGTCTATGTATATATGGGTATGTATTTATGCCTGCATATTTATGTATAACTGTGTATTTACGTGTGTAGGTTGCTTGGTTGGTTGGGTTTTATGGTATATCAACCTTTGTAGGTTATTTAACGCCAAATCGATTTTTATGAAAATAGTTCTATTTCAAACAATTCAGTTTAGCATAAGTACGCATTTAAAATTTATTTCAAGCTATTCAGTTTAGTCAAACAGTTCTACAGGTAAATGTCAAAACAGTTCTCTATTAAACATTTCAGTTTAGTGTAAATAAAATTTCAATGTCAAAAAAACAGTTCCCTTTCAAATGATTCAGTTTAACATAAGCACGCAGTTTACATTGTCAAAAACATTTCTTTTTCAAACTATTCAGTTTTGTAAAACAATTCAGTTTAGCATAAGTATGCCGTTAGTTCTATTTAACCCATAGATAAGGCCCTCTCAGGTACTACCATACCGGGCCAGAGTGGATCTGGGAGCAATGGCATTGAAGGGGTGCTCTGCATTCCCCAAAGCCCCAACAATACTGGAACCTCACCATCAGATTGTTTAGAGTCATATATACAGGACACTCGTTGGAGGGGTTTTACCCCTCTGCAGGGGTACAGTCAGTGTATTTCGCAGCCCCTGGCGACTGGTCAAACATGTGTATGTATATTTGTATGTGCGTGTATGATGTATGTGTGTATGATGTATGTGTGTGTGTATGATGTATGTGTGTATGTATGTGCGTGTATGTATGTGTGTGTATTTATGTATGCATATGTGAATATGTGTGCATATATATGTGCATACGTAAGTATGTGCATATGTTTGTATTCCTGTGTTTATTATGTAATTACGTGTACTAAGTAATTACGTATTTACGTAATATGTAATTACGTATTAATATGTAATTACGTATTAATTACGTATTAATATGTAATTACGTATTAATTACATATTAATTACGTATTAATATGTAATAACGTATTAATTACGTATTAATTACGTTTTAATATGTAATTACGTATTAATTACGTTTTAATATGTAATTACGTATTAATTACGTATTGATTACGTATTAATATGTAATTACGTATTAATTACGTATTAATTTGTAATTACGTATTAATATGTAATTACGTATTATGTAATTACGTAATTAAGTAATTACGTGTATATGTGTCCGTATTTATATGTGTGTATCTGCGAGCGTATATATTTCTTTCTTTGTTTAATGGCATATCAATCTTTGTGGGTTATTTTAAGCCAAAGTTAAGAGATAAGTGGGTTTGTATGTTTTCCACGCGTATAAGTCCCATAGTGAGCTTATTAACGTGACGGGAGTTCGAACCCACTTGATATGAAGCGATTACACCACAGGGATACCCTGTATGTGTATGTGTATGTATGTGTGAGTCAATTCTGAGTGTGCATCGTGTATGTGTGTATTCGTGTGTGCATTTATGCATAGAATTATGTGTGTGTATTTATGTGCGTCCATGTTTGTGAGTGTGTCCCTGTCCCAGTGTCTGTGACACTGGGACGTACCCACGTTTTATCTCTTGTTACAACAAGAGATAAAACGTGGGTACGTTTTCTGGGCGCTACCGTTTTGGGGTTGTTTGTTTTTGTTTTGCTTTTGTTTTCTTCTTCTTCTTACTCTTCTTCTTCTTGCTTTTGCTTCTTCTTTTGCTTTTGTTTTCTTCTTCTTCTTACTCTTCTTCTTCTTGCTTTTGCTTCTTCTTTTGCTTTTGTTTTCTTCTTCTTCTTCTTCTTCTTCTTCTTCTTCTTCTTGCTTTTGCTTTTTCTTTTGCTTTTGTTTTCTTCTTCTTCTTCTTCTTGCTTTTGCTTCTTCTTTTGCTCTTGTTTTCTTCTTCTTGCTTTTGCTTCTTCTTTTGCTTTTGTTTTCTTCTTCTTCTTCTTCTTCTTCTTCTTCTTCTTCTTCTTCTTCTTCTTCTTCTTCTTCTTCAGCAGATAGCGTGCCAATAAATTTTCTTCCTGTGTCAGATAAGTTTCCTGAACAAGAGCAAGATAGCTTTGACTGACTTACAACACAGCCAATGCCATGATAATCAAACTGATAATTTTTCTTCCTTCTTTCATTCTTTCCTTCCTTTAAGATGTTTTTGGGTCAAAGGTAGAAAGATTTGTTAATGTGCTATATATATATATATATAAGTATATAAGTATAAGTATATATATATTATTCCCAACCGTCCGCAAATTTTAGCGTTGTTCCCCCTACCGCCACCATTTCTTATCTAAATGACAAATTCACAGGCAGGCGTGAAAACCTAATGTCTACAGTTAGAAACAGAAGAAGTTAGAGATCGTAGACGAAAGAACATACCGGAACATTTATTCCACGTATATTAATGTTATGTTTCAGCTTAATGTTGTTGTATTTGCATGCAAAATTCATTCATATGTGATATGTGTCAAATTCCGACAATGAATCAACATGGAGATATAAGTAAATTTGGTGACCGTTGTCGAGGGTGACGCGAAGGCTCCCTTTTCAATAGCTACTACACCGAGGTATAAGGAAAGGCGCTACACCTTTCTCTGGATTGATCCACTTTACTCTTGATCCACGCCTTATAATCCTGACTGTTAAGCAAGGGATCATCAAGTACCATTTTTTGAGTCTTCGGTATGATTCGATCTGGAATTGAAACCCAGTCTCCCAGACCATTGACGAAAACTCTAACCATTATGCCAATGGGCAGTGCCCTAAATTGCTCCACTAACCCTTAATCCGTACCTTATAATGATGAGTGTTAAGTAAGGAGGCATCAAGTACATTTTTGAGTCTTTGGTATGACTCGTTGGTTGGTTAGTTAGTTTTATGGTATATCAACCGTTGTCGGTTATTTAGAGATAAATTCATTTTTAAACATATAAACATTTCTATTTCAAATAATTCAGTTTAGCGTAAGTACTCAGATTAAGTGTCAAAACAGTTCTATTTCAAACAATCCAGTTTAGCATAAGTTGACAGTTTAAATGTTTTGCAGTTCTATTTGACCCATAAATAGGAACCCATCGGGTGCTTCCAGTCAAGGCCAGAGTGGACCGGGAGGCTATGGCCATGAAGGGGTACTCTGCATTCCCCAAAGCTCCAGCATTACTGCAATCTCTCTATCAGATTGTTTAGTGTCATATCCAGGACACTCATAGGTGGAGTCTTACATCTCTGCAGAGGTGAAGTCGATGTAATCCGTAGCCCCAGCCGACTGGTATGACTCGACCTAGGATTGAACCCCGGCCTCCCAGACCATTGGTCAACACTCTAACCATTGCGCCAAAAAGCCGGTTTTTACGTAAACTGTTTTTTAGGTTGTTGGTTGTTTGTTTTTTTTTTGTTTTATGGCATATCAACCTTTGTAGGTCATTCAACGCCAAATTCTGTCTATATATACATACATATTCAACTAAAGATTTCAAAACGAATATTAAGGTAGGCAGAATTTTCTATTAGCAGGATTTCATTTGTTTGCACAAGATTAACCAGTTTTAAGTTGTCATATTTTTTGGTTACAATTCTGTCTCTCTCAAGAAGGACAGAATGTCATCTATTTTGACGTTCTCGAACAGATCGGTTAAGTTATTTGCTTTGAATAACAGCGAAAGTTATTCTATAAAAATGTGTTTAACCGTGCAAGTTGTCTGGCAGGTTAAACACTGTGGTTGGGGTTCCTGTTTCAAAATGAAAGAGTGAGTAAGCCTTGTATGACCATTTCGCAATCGGAATATAACAACTTGTTCTCTTCTTGATTTTGTCGGTGCTGGTCGCCACTCTCCTAAGGTGGGCTGAATTTGGAAGAGTTTATTGTGGATGTTATTGCTCCATTGTTGTTACCATTTTGTGTGAAGGAATTTTTCAATTGTTGGTTTCAGGTCAGTATATGGGATCCTGGATTTATCAGGTGCCAGATCTAAGGCCGATTTGGCTGCTGAGTCTGCTCTTTAATTCCCTCTCACTCCAATGTGGCTTGGAGTCCAGCATATAATTATTTCATTTCTATTTGACATTGAGTCTAATCTACTCAACAGTTTGATGATAAGAGGGTTCTGAAATTTTTTAAGGTATAATGTTTTTTAGTCTGAGAATTAATTTTTATTTATTGCGGACTTTTTGTCCTCATCTTGGTAGTTTCTTCTTTCACAACGTTTCGGCCAAATTTCACCTCTGGCCTTCTTCAGGTGATTTTACCGCGACCTCGGATAGGAATGCTGGGTCTTGTAACCGTATCCCCAGGAATTACTGCCTTCCATAGTTGTTGCCTATCGCACTACGTTTTTGACCAAGTAAACCTCTGGCCGGCTTGATTCTAATTAAAGACAATTACAAATTCGGTACGGACCCGACTATGGAAAACCAGATGAGGAGAACAAATAATTGTATTTATAAGACCAAAAGACCCATCGTTGATCGCCCTTCGGGGCCCGTGGCGCAGCGAATGGAGGGGTTGAGTCTCTACGGTTCCAGGTGAGCATTTTCAGAAGATAGCGGTTTCAAATCCTACCCAAGCCGGCCAGAGGTTTACTTGGTCAAAAACGCGGTGCGATAGACAACAACTATGGAAGGCAGTAATTACTGGGGATACGGTTACAAGACTCAGCATTCCTATCCGAGGTCGCGGTAAATCACCTGAAGAAGGCCAGAGGTGAAATTTGGCCAAAACGTAATGAAAGAAGAAACAACGCAAAAACTACAAAGATGAGGACAAAAAGTCTGCAATAAATAGAAATTAATTCTCAGATTAAGAAGCTTCATATCAAAATGATTCCAATTAAAGACGATGTTTTTTTAGGAATAATTTATTAAATTTGATTATTTTAAGATGATCATCATCATTAATTTGTACTGATTACATGAATTCTTTTTATTTTCCTTACTTCACCCCATCAAAGCCCAGCCGGTCTCGCTTATCTCGTGTAGTTCACATCTAGATTTTTCTCTAAGCATTTAATTAAAGTGGTGCAACTGTATAGTAATACTGACATGGCTAGAGCTTGAAGGGATTTCTGTTTCATCTGATCAGAGTGATCAGATTTCTGTAAGGTCGATAACCAGTCGATAGCAATCCACGTTTTATCTATATGCATGTCGACATCACTTTCAGTAGATGACATATTGCTACCGATGTATAAGATCTGGTATCCTAAATTTAGGTTTGGTTTGGTTTGTTTTATGGCATATCAACCTTTGTAGGTTATTTAACGCCAAATCCATTTTTATGTAAATAATCTGTTCTATTGAAAACAGTTCAGTTTAGCATAAGTACACAGTTTAATTGTCAAAAACATTTCCATTTCTAACTATTCAAGCAGTTATATGTAATAATTCAGTTAAGTGTAAATACAGTTTTAATGTCGAAAAACAGTTCTATTTGAAGTAATTCAGTTAAGCATAAGCACGCAGTTTAAGTGTAAGTACGGTTTAATTGTCAAAAACATTTCCATTTCAAACTATTCATGCAGTTATATGTAATAATTCAGTTAAGTGTAAATACAGTTTTAATGTCAAAAAACAGATCTATTTGAAATAATTCAGTTAAGCATAAGTACGCAGTTTAAGTGTAAGTACGGTTTAATTGTCAAAAACGTTTCTATTTCAAGCTATTCAGTTTACTCAATTCATTTTAGCATAAGTATGCTGTTAGTTCTATTTAACCCATAGATAGGGCCCTATCAGGTGCTATCACTCCGGGCCAGAGTGGACCTGGGAGCGATGGCAATGAAGGGGTATTCTGCATTCCCCAAAGCTCCAGCACTGCTGGAACCTCACCATCAGATTGTTTAGTGTCATATCCAGGACACTCGTTAGGGGGGGTCTTACCCCTCTGCAGAGGTGCGGTCAGTGTATTCTACAGCCCCAGCTGACTGGGCAATTCACAGATTTAAATGTCAGACAGTTTTATTTCAGATAATTCAGTTCGGCATAAGTACACAGTTTAGATGTCAAAAACAGTTCTATTTCGAGCAATTCAGTTCAGCACTAGTATGCAGTTCCAATGTCTAAACAGTTCTATTTTAAACAATTCAGTTTAGCATCAATACGCAGTTTAAATGCAAAAATCAGTATAGTGAAGGACAGTTTTGTTCTATTCAACCCATAGATAGGACCCTTATCAGGTGCTACCACTCCGGACCAGAGTGGACCTGCGAGCGATGGCAATGAAGGGGTACTCCGCATTCCCCAAAGCTCCAGCATTGCTGGAACCTAACCATCAGATTGTTTAGTGTCATATATCAGGACACTCGTTGGGGGGGAGGTCTTACCCCTCTGCAGAGGTGCAGTCGGTGTATTCCATAGCCCCAGCCGACTGGGCAACCTAAATTTAGGGGTTAGCATTTAATTTGGAGATGTAAGTAAAACTGGTATGAAAAGACAATGATACGAGTATATATTGTGGATTTACGCAAATATTTTTTTTAGGTGAACCTTAAATTTAAAAAGTTGAAGTTCAGGTTAAAAATATTTTCGACAATTGCCAATTCCTCAGTCCGACTGCTAAGTGTTCGCCGGGAATAAGTATAGCTCCCAGTATTAATCATATTTACCAACCAACTCCGCTCGGGCAGGATATGACCCAAGGTCAATTTTTAAGCGGAGTTTAACAGGTTTGAATTCAGACTTTTTCTTCTCCTAGACTAGTTGCCTCACCAAGGCTGAAGAACTCAGTCTGTCCTACTACTTACCTAATTGGATTCATACCTTTCCCAAAGGTATTAGTGTTATGTGAAATGCAACCAGTCTCCTCCAGGATTTGAACTCGTGTCACTGTGTCCATTTCCTACGACGATAACCATTACACCACTGGCACCTCCCGGTATTAATAGTCATGGAAGAGTTCATTACCGATCGCAGGTTGGGTACCATAACACTAATCAACAAGAAATTATCAGAAGGCCCCCTGGAAAGTGTAATGAACCACCTTACAGATGAAAACAATGAAATTTGCGGGTATGAGTATGATGCTTTGAAGATGTATAAAAAGTTATGTTTAAAGAAAGTTGGTTAAAATTGACTGTGATTTAAATAGTATCAGATATTTTCAGTTGCCGAAGAACAATTTGATACCAGACTTGGACGAAGGAAGAATCTTTTAGCATGACGGAGTTCCATGCCATAGATCGCGTGCAACACAACAGAATTTGGCGAATGAATGTATTACTGGATTGAAAGATTGACCAACTCAGAGTCTTGACGTAAATACCATCGAGAAAATGAAGACAGAACTAAAGAGATGTTGAAGTTCAGCAACTGAAAGTGGCATCTCATACAAGTGAAGATGGTGAAGGATGTGTATGCATCTCTTTCCAGGCGCACTGTATCATGTGTTCAATTATTCTCCCTCTAGCTATGGGTAAATAGTTGGGCAGACTAGGTTCTTCAGCCTTGATGAGGCCACTAGTCTACGAGAAGGAAAACTCTGAATTCAAACCTACTAAACTCCGCTTAAAATATTGACCATGTGTCATATCCTACCCTAGCGGAGGGGTTGGGTAAATAGGATCATGTGTTCAATCTAACAGAAGCCACACAAAACATCCTTAATTTCCCTCTCTTTTTGTTTTGCATTGTTTATAGTTAAGACTCATTGGCCTAATGATTAGAATGTTCGCTAATGTTCCGGGAGACCTGGGTTCAATCCTAGGTCGCGTCATACCAAAGACTTTAATGATGGTACTTGATACCTCCTTGCTTAACCCTCAGCAATATAAGGTACGTATCAAGTGTAAAGTGGAGAAACCCAGGAAAAGGAGTAGCGCCTTCCACTACACCTCGGTGTAGTAGCTATTGAAAAGGGAACCTTCTGGTCGCCCTCGACTAAGGTCGCTAACTTTACTAACTTATAGTGAAGAGCTTCCTAGGTTGGGATTATCCTGGTTCTGATCGCTACACAAATGAGTTGAGGATTTGGTTCCCGTTGTTGATTTTTCGATCCCAGCTTGGTTCATCATTGAGGGACACTTTTTTAGGCTCGGAAAAATCGATCTGGGTTATGTCATCAAGAGTGGTTTTCATATATGGTTTTTGTTAATTTCATCCTTACTTCCAAGAGGGGTTTTGTTTTGCTGATACCATCAGCCTGAAGATATTCTTTTTCATATTTATTCATAATAATTAAAGAGAGAATGTATATATTATGCTATACATTATATTATAAATCTATGCGTTTTTTGTTTAAAGGAGTGTCGCATGGCTTCTCGAAGCTCAGAAAAAGAAATAAAAACTTGACCTGTCTCAACGGACTCCAGCATAATCATATTTCACGCCGGATGTAAGAAAAACTTGCAAAATAGGTTTAACATAACAATTTGATTTTAAATCATATTATATACACAGTTTCCAAAAAGTAGATGCAACCCGTTGATATGATAATGGCGGTTATTTGGAACACGTCCTGTAAAAAATGCATCCTTTGAGCCAGAGACATCAAATCAATGCTTTTTTAATTGATATTATATCAGCTTCCAGGACTTGTAGTATTTTTTGAGAGTCTTGTCTCAGTAATAAATCATTATCATATAAATATTTTAGACAGTTTTGAAGAGGTTTTTGTCACCAAATGAGAAGTGACCCAAAATATTTCCCTCTCTTGTCCAAGGCATTGTAATCGAGGATTAGTATTCTATTTTCAAATCTGAAATAAAAAAAAGAACTCAACATTATTATTATTATTAGAGTTATTAACAGTCACATGGGCCCTATGTATATTGAGACAGCATATATTAATAGGTTGCATCTATTTTAAGACAGTTTTCAATAATTTTATCTTCAAATAAGTAGTGACGCAAATTATTTTTCCTCTCTTGGCCAAGGCATTGTAAAGTAAAGTTGGCTACCGTAGTCGAAGGCTCCCATTTCAATAGCTACTCCACCGAGGTGTAGGGGAGGGCACTACTCCATTCCTAAGATTGCTCCATTTTACTCTTGATCCTCACCTTATGATGCTGAGTGTTAAGCAAGGCGGTATCAAGTACCATTTTTTAATTCATTGGTATGACTCGACCTGGGATTGAACCCCTGTCTCCCGGACCATATGTGAACGCTACTCATTAGACCAAATCAAGGATAAATAGTTGTTATAGCCTTCTATTTTCAAATTTGAAATAAAAAGAACACAACAGTATTAATAGTAGAGTTATCAGCAGTCACAAGGGTTTCATGCATATTGAGACACCCTATATATATATATATATATATAAGCTGAGTAAGCAGAAATAATGGGGCAGTCACATGGGTCCTTTGTGTATTGAGACACCCTGTAATATTTTTATTCGTCTTTGCTTTTCACAATTTTTTTCCTATTTGCACTCACACAAAAACGGATAAGAGAAATATATATATATATATATATATATATATATATATATATATATATATATATATATATATATATATATATATATATATATATGAAATTAAAAAATCAATCTACTACAATGTAGAAGAAGCATTGTTTTACTTTGATTAATAAAGTTGATATTTATTCATTTACTCTATCCGTCACCCTCTGTCTCACTCTGTCTCTATCTCTATATCTCCGGCCCAGTTGGCAAGGGCTTTTAGAATACACCGACTGTATCTCTGCAGAGGGGTAAGACCCCCCCCCCCCAATATCTGATGATGAGGCCTCTCTAAGAATGGAGGTTGGGGAATTCGGAGTACAGCTTCATTGCCACCGATCCCAGGTCCACACTGGCCCGGTGAGGTAGCACCTGATATGTCCTGTCTAGGAATCAAATAGAACTGCTTAACTATGTACTACCAATAACATGCTGAATTGAATTGTTAGAAATAGAACTGTTTGAGAGAATGTATAAATTATGCTATACATTATATTATAAATCTAAGCGTTTTTTTCTTTAAAGGAGTATCGCATGGCCTCTTTAAGCTAAGAAAAAGAAAAAGAAATAGTTGACCTCTCTCAACGGACTCCAGCATAATTATATTTCACGTCGGATGAAAGAAAAACCTACAAAATAGGTTTAACATTATAATTTTATTCTAAATCATATTATATACACGGTTTTAAAAAAAGATGCAACCCGTTGATATGATAATGGCGGTCATTTGGAACACGTCCCGTAAAAAATGCATCCTTTGAGCCAGACATCAAATCAATGCTTTTTTTTAATTTATATTATATCAGCTTCCAGGATATGTAGTATTTTTTGAGAGTCTTGTCTCAGTAATAAACCATTATCATATCAATTAATGGATATCGTCTATTTTGAGACAGTTTTTAATAGATTTATGTCACGAAATGAGTAGTGACCAAAAATATTTGAAACCATTTAACTGTGTACAAAAGGAGAGGCTCAGGCTCATTTAAAAAGTATCTACGAAATGAGTTTAAAAATATTGTGTATTCGATATAAATGTAAAAACAGGATTTGGCATTAAATTACCAACAATGGGTGATATTCCGTAAAACCAAACCAAACCCAACCAAATCATATATATTTTATATATATGTATAAAGAGGATTTGGCATTAAAAAACCGACAATGGTTGATATTCCATAAAACCAAACCCAACCAAATCATATATGTTTTATATATATGTATAAAGAGGATTTGGCATTAAAAAACCGACAATGGTTGATATTCCATAAAACCAAACCCAACCAAATCATATATATTTAATATATATGTATTAACAGGATTAGGCATTAAATAACCTACAATTGTTGATATGCCATAAAACCCAACCTACCCAACCCAACCCAAACTCTCTCTATCTCTATCTCTCTCTCTCTCTCTCTATATATATATATATATATTGTTATCCACAGATATACTGTTACGTTGTATCCCAACTCTTCAGTGCGACTAGCCATGTGAGATGCTCCAAGCCGGGATCGAAATCTGCCTAAAGTTATGTCAGGCTGATGACATACCCCAAGCAAAGCCAGTGACTCAATTTCAGCTCGGGAATTCATGCATATGAGTCAAATTTCGTTTGATTACATTTTGCGCTATCGGACATATATATATATATATATATATATATATATATATATATATATATATATATATATATATATATATTTGTTTATCTCGTGACTGAAGCAGTTCAAGCCTTAGAAAGGTAGCTGTAGTAGTTGGTAGTGAAGAGTTAGTTGATGTACTGACACGTTCTGCATTCTGCGTTCTCGAGATGTGACTTAAAAGACACGCAGATAAAAATTAACGTTGTCTAGTTCAAGAAATTATACTTTACGAGTGAAGAAGCGAGCAAAACATTTGTTTCGCAAAAGATGCAGGCGCAGTTGATTACAGTGCAATAAGTTAATGGTTGAAGAAATATCCCTCGGGTTGTGAGAACCTCAACTATCGGGCAGGATCAGGTAAACCTCAAACCGGAGATTCCGAAGCCGTGATTCAAGCAGTAGAGGCAAACTCGGCGAGTTGCACACGGAGAGTATCAGGAGAGCTCTGCATCTCACAGTCCATTACATTTGCTCACCTTCACGATTTTGTTTATCTGTTTAAAATGATTAAGTTGCGTTTAATTGCTTGCAAATCATTATAATTGGATAGGAATACTTAAAACCACATTGTATTACATAGGAATAAATACTATGAACCATATAAAAGCTTGTCAATTATTAGAATTAAATAGGAGTTATTAATTAAACATCTTGTTAACAATCCCTTCTTATTAGATAAGAATAGTTATTGAAACAATATAACTGACAACAAATTATTTATATCAAGAATAGTTGCTTGAAGCTATATATATTTACAAAAGATTATTATTAATTACTTTGATTATGCTCTACTTGTTAGGTATTAGGAAGGGATACTAATTAATTGTGTCTAGAATAGTTAATAGAAGCTATAATTGTTTACTAAGGATTATTATTATCATTTACTTGAAATCATCTAACAGTGTGCTAATTAATTGTACCTAGAATAGTTAGTAGAAGCTATAATTGTTTACTAAGGATTATTATTATCATTTACTTGAAATCATCTAACGGTGTGCTAATTAATTGTACCTAGAATAGTTAGTAGAAGCTATAATTGTTTACTTAGGATAATCATTATTAGTTACTTGAAATCATATAACGGTGTGCCAATTAATGGTATATAAATAGTTAGTTGTTTACTAAGGATTATCATTATTAGTTACTTGAAATCATAAAACTGTGTGTAAATTATTTGTATTAAGAATAGTTACTTGATGTTATAATTGTTTATTAAGGATTATTATTATGAGTTAAAAGCTTCTTATTAAGTAAAAATATTTACTTGTAGCTATATATATTTACAAAAGATTATTATTTGTTACTTTAATAATGTATGACTCATAATTATTTAGTAGGAATACTTGAAGCCATAAAAACGTGCAAATTAATTGTATCTAAAATAGCAGAAGCTATTATTGTTTAGTAAGGATTATTATTAGTTACTTGAAACCATATATGTGTCAATTATTAGCTTTGAAATCTAAATTAAAGTAACTGCCATTACAGTCAAGTAATAAAAAGTTACTTGACAGCATATAATCTATATAAACACCGTCTACTTGGTTGGGGGTGTAGAACACCAACTGTATCTTTGCAGAGAGATAAGACTCCCCCGACAAGTATCCGGGATATTCGATGGTGGCCTCTAGTAATGCTGGGGCATTGGAGAATGCAGAGTACTTCTTCGTTGCCATCGCTCCCAGGTCTACCCGTACCAGGAGCAGTAGCACCTGATATGGTCCTATCTATAGTCAAATAGAACTGCTTGACATTTAAACTGAGAGCAAACAAATGACATGCTAAATTGAATTGTTTAAAAAAGAACTGTTTGATCATTTAACTGTGTAAATAAATGACTTATATTTAATAAATAGTTAGTGACACACAGCCATACTTTGAACTATTTAACTTTGACCAATGCTAAATTGAATTGCTTGAAAGAGAACTGTTTGATCATCGAACTGTGCGTAAACAAAGGACTGATGTTTAATTGAATTGTTTGTGATACATCGCAATACTTGGAACAATTTAACTTTTTTGACTTATATTTACAAATCATATATATCAATCATATTTGAATAAACCGGGTTTGATATTTTATAAGCTAGAGTGGTTGATATGCCAGAAAACCAAACCAAACCAAAGGATATTAACCATATAAAAGTAAATTTGGCGTGCTTAGTCGAGGGTAACCCGAAGGCTCCCTTTTCAATAACTACTGCACCGAGGTTTAGGCGCTACTTCTTTCCCTGGATTACTCCAGTTTACCCTTGATCCGTAACTTATAGTGCTGAGTGCTAAACAAGGCGGTGTCAAGTACCATATTTTTGAGTCTTTGATATGATTCGACCTGGGATTGAATCCCGGTCTCCCGGATCATTTGCCAACACTCGACTCATTAGGCCAATGGCCCGGTCTCTCTCTATATATATATCTTTTATTCTACTACACCTTGGATTTACTCCTTGGGTCATGTAAAAATACAAACATATATATATATATATATATATATATAAAGAGAGAGTGACACTGACACAGAGAGACAAGCACAGAGACAGACAGATAGATAGATAGATAGATTACCGGAATAAACATCCCGAAAGAGATAAGATTGTGCTTTGGTTATGTGTAAGTGTGTTTTCTTGTATCGTGTTGATCCGTACCTTATAGTGTTAAGTGCACTGGAGGTGCCCGTGGTGTAATGGTTATCGTCGTAGGAAATGGACACAGCGACAGGAGTTCAAATCCTGGACGAGACTGATTGCATTTCACATAGCACTAATACTCTTGGGAAAGGTATGAATCCAATTATTCTCCCTCCAGCTATGGGTAAATTGTAGGGCAGACTAGGTTCTTCAGCCTGGGTGAGGCAACTAGTCTAGTAAAAGAAAAACTCTGAATTCAAACCTGTTAAACTCCGCTTAAAAAATTGACCTCGTGTCATATCCTGCCCGAGCGGAGGGGGTTGGGTAAATATGATAGTGCTGAGTGCTAAACAAGGCGGTGTCAAGTACCATTTCTTTTGAGTCTTTGGTATGACTCGATCTGGGATTGAACCCCGGTTTTCCGGGCCATTGGCAACACTCTACGCTTTATACCAATGACCTGATAAGGCAAAATATTGAAGATAGACAAGGGTGCAATGAAATAAAAACCGCAGTGACATTAGAAATATGAAATTTTTCTCCAACATTTATAACTGAATCAGATTTCGGTATTTGATAACCCTTAAGCAGTACATATACCGTATAAAAATTTACTACAGCCTGCTGTAAGTTTTCAGATTGAATTATGTGAAACGTAGTCTCGACTTTACAAAGTTCTCGTTCAATATTCAGCTTCATCTCGTCAAATATATTTTTTCAGATTCCTTCGCATAATATTTAATTTCCATATACCTTATGCAATGTAAATAAATATGAGAGCTTGTCTTCTGCAAAGGGTACAATGGAAAATGCGACATTGGTTAAGTTTACTTGACGATTATTTAGAGCAAAACAATGTTCCCGCGAACATACACACATACACGCATATATATATATATATATATATATACAATTTTTATGTGAATCGGTTGTACGCAAGCTCATTTTCGAGCCAGTGCTCATTTATTTGCAAACAGTTAAATAGTTTCAAGTATTGTTATTTATCATTTTTATCAACCCCTCTGCTCGGGCAGGTTTTGACACAAGGTCAAGTTTTAAGCGTTGTTTAACAAGTTTGAATTCAGAGTTTTCCTTCTCACCAAGGCTGAAGAACTCAGTCTGTCCTAGTATTTACCCATAGCTGGAGGGAGAATAATTGGATTCATACCTTTCTCTTTGCTATGTGAAATGCAATCATTCTCGTCCAGGATTTGAACTTGTGTCGCCGTGTCATTTCCTACGGCGATAACCATTACACCACGGGCACCACGGGCACAATTATTGCTATTTATTGTTTGCACATAGTCAAATGATTGCTATTTATTGTTAATACGAAATGGAGTGGTTTCAGAAAGTCCTATTTAGCTCTAATGTTTCTATCTAACATTAATTATTTGTTTGCTCACAGTTTAAATAGTTTTAAATATTATTATTATTTACTGTTTTTACACAGTTAAATCGTTTTAAGTATTTCTATTTATTGCTGGCACGTAATATGTTATCGATTATTACTATTTATTGCTTGCACATGGTTACATAGTTTCAGGTATTGCCATTCAACACTAGTAAAGTAAAGCAAATATCTAATGATAATAATCTGTAGTAAATGATTGGACGGTTCTATTTTACCCATAGATGGGACCCTAACAAGTGTTACAGCTCCGGGTCAGTGTGGACCTGGGAGTAATGGCAATGAAGGAATACTCTACATTCTTTAAAGTTCTAGAACTGTAAGTAAAGTTGGCGAACGTAGTCGAGGGTGATCAGAAAGCTCCTTTTTCAATAGCTACTACACCGAGGTGTAGGGGAGGGCGCTATTCCTTTCCCTGGATTGCTCTACTTTACCCTTGATATGTACCTTATATTGCTGAGTGTTAAGCAAGGAGGTATCAAGTACCATTTTTAAAGTCTTTGTTATGACCCGACATGGAATTGAACCCTGGTCTCCCGGACCGTTGGTGAACACTATTTAATATTGATAATTTGTTTGCACAACGTTCAAATGGTCTCACGTGTTCTTATGTAAAACTAATCATTCAAATATAAAGTATTCCTATCAAATTCAAACAATTTACAAACACCTATATGGCTTCAAATAACCCATAAAAATAATAATCTTTAGTAAATGATTAAACAGTTCTATTTGATCCATAGATAGGGCCCTAACAAATACTAACACTTCAGATTAGAGTTGACCTGGGAGTACTGGTCATTAAAGAGTACTCCACATTCCCCAAACTCCAAGGCTTGAGCCTCACCATCAAATGTAGTTGAGTACCCAGGACATTTAAAACCCGGTTTTTCTCAACACGATTGACCCTCCTCGCACCTGTAAAATAGAGTTGTGTTTTTTTTGTTTTTGTTTTTTTTGTTTGTTTTTGTTTTGTTTTTTTTTTGTTTTTTTTGTTTTTTGGCACTAGGGCGATTTGAAGAATACAACGTATTGTACAGTGGTACCAGGACTTGACACGACCAGCCGATTGATCGGATCGGGCCTCTCTGACAGCCTACCTCGCCAAGTAATGGATAAAGTCGTATGTTTTAGGTCATATAACCCTTTTGGTTACCGAGTCACGGTTTTCTCAGCCGCCAGGACTTCATCCTAAAGTATTACAATCGCTGCCTGCGGCCAACCGGTAGCTTCGTTGACGAGGGATTGGGTTTTCCCCTTCTGTTGGTGCCGGCGTATTCTACAGCCCCAGGGTTTGCCTTTGTACGTGTACAAATATGAATTAAACAGACAAAGGATTAAATGGATAAGTGTATTTGATGTAAATGACTTACAAGTAGCTCTCATTATCACTCGGTAGCCATCAAGGCCTTGTGTCAAATATCAGAAGATTTATAACTAAGCTATTTATTCAGATCACGCCTAACTGAGTGGACACACTGCCAACCAGAACATACCGCCTAGCGTATTACATGAACAGGCTGAAATTTAACAGAATTTATCTGACGTTATTTTAATTTCTTTCAACAATAAAATGCATATTTACACATTGTCTTTTACTAATCCACGAATAATAAACGGCTGTGAGTTACCTTGATTTTATAATTTCAAAATGAATTCTATCAATATGATTATATTATTCAATTTTTAAAGTTAATTGTCTTTTTAGGTTAATTTCATATGCAGGATTTTTTTTTTATTTCTTTACATTACTTAGGCCTGTTAGATGTCAGCCTGTTGACGTAACATGCGGAGCCGTATTTACTAATTGGCCGTGGTGGAGACTCGAACATACCTACAACGAATGGGATAACGAACAAAATATGGCGGTATTCTAAGATGCTACTGGAGTACTTTTGGTGGTGGTAATGATATTTCGACTCTGATACCATGCTTGAAATAAGAGATATCATCTAATGTCTGCTTATCTTCAGACTTGGAATAAAATCTTGTGATATCGTAAATTCATGTTGGAATTCTCAAGGTGAATGGTAATGATATTTAGGCCCGATACCTAAGAAATATCCTCTGATGTCGGTTTTGCTGTTTGCGCAACCTGTTTTCAACCTATTCAAGAAATTACATCAGGAAAGTTCGAATTATACGAAGATAAAATAGATAATTGGGAAAAACCGCTTCATGGGGTGATAAGTGACAGTAGCCTGTATAACTATTTGTTATTTCAATTGACATAAAGGGGAGAGTGTTTGGTTTGGTTTGGTTTATTGGATTTTATGGCATATCAACCTTTGTAGGTTATCTAACGCCGAATTCATTTTTATGTAAATAATATGTTCTTTTTAAAACAATTTAGTTTAGCATAAGTGTACAGTTTAATGGTCAAAAACATTTCTATTTCAAACTATTCAAGCAGTTATATATAACAATTCAGTTAAGTGTAAATACATTTTTAATGTCAAAAAACAGTTCTACATCAAATAATTCAGTTAAGCATAAGCACGCAGTTTAAATGTAAGTACGGTTTAATTGCCAAAAACATTTCTATTTCAAGCTATTCAGTTTATTCAAACAATTCAGTTTAGCATTTGTATGCTGTTAGTTCTATTTAACCCATAAATAGGGCGCTGTCAGGTGCTACCACTCCGGGCCAGAGTGGACCTGGGAGTAATGGCAATAAAGGGGTACTCTGCATTCCCCAAAGCTCCAGCACTGCTGGAACCTCACCATCAGATTGTTTAGTGTCCTATTCAGGACATTCGTTAGTTGTGGGGGGTCTTATCAGTCAGTGTATTCTACAGCCCCAACTGACTGGGCAATACACAGAGTTAACTGTCAAACAGTTTTATTTAAGATAATTCAGTTCAGCATAAGTACACAGTTGAGACGCCAAAACAGTTCTATTTTGAGCAATTCAGTTCAGCACTAGTACGCAGTTCCAATGTCAAAACAGTTCCATTTTAAACAATTCAGTTTATCATAAATACGCAGTTTAAATGCAAAAATCTGTATAGTGAAAGAAGCACGGTTTAACCCATAGATAGGACCCTTATCAGGTGCTACCACACCGGGACAGAATGGACCTGGGAGCGATGGCATTCCTCAAAGCTCCAGCATTGCTGGAACCTCACAATCAGATTGTTTAGTGTCATATGCAGGACACTCGTTGGTGGGGTCTTACCCCTCTGCAGAGAAGCAGTCGGTGTATTCTACAGCCCCAGCCGACTGGGCAAGCGAATGTTTGGCGCAGAGATTAACGTGCTGGACCGCAACATTAGCGAAAGTGAGTTCAAACTCCAGTCGCGTTGTTACTCTCAATTTCGGACTAATACCACTGAAATGTCTTTTATCTTTCCAGCTATGGGTTAATAATGGCATCACTATTTTTTTATAAGGATGGCTTTGGAATTACATAACACATGAAGGTTGGTATACCATTAAAAAAAGATAGCAAAGAAAGAGTTGACGGTGACACTATACAGTCATAACCAATTTGTGCTATTGCTGCTATTTAGATTGTAGCATAGGGGTAAAGTTGCTTCTACTCAAAAAGCATTTCTGATTTAAGGGTCAAAATTTAATTGAAATTTTGTTGGTGATAGGATTTGTTTTTTGATTCTTTACGGCATTAAACCGAAAGGGAACATACGTTCTTGAAGGTTCTTTACCATTTTTCTTTTAATGTCTTGGTGTGTAAGGGAACTGTGAAGTCAGCAAATGCAAGTAATTTTTGAAAGACTTAACGAAACATTGATTACGTAGATTAGTTGAATTTGGAATTTGCTGTCTGGACTTAGAGGACAATAAATGTGATTACGTTCAGTAAAAATAATAACATATGTATATATAAAAAAAATCCGTTATCACACGCATAAAAGTTTATATTCCTCATCTTGCTAAGCTCGCTTCTTTATATCAACGTTATCTGTTTCTTCAGGAAACAGGCGAGTGTGTTACGGGACACACCCAAGATGCAAAGAATAGATCCTGTGGATTTAGTTAAGACATCTTCAAGAAAGAAAGTAAAAAGAAAAAAAAAGAAGTATATACACGAAAAATAACGACAGGAAATATAGAACAGTAGGGAACGAATTAGAAATCAGGAGAGCCTAAAAAAGAAAAAAAATGGTGAAGAAAGGAAACCGAATCATAGATATAGGGTGAAAAATGAGAAGCTTTAAAGATGAAATCGTTTGTAAGGGATGGTTTTGATTTGCATTGCTCTCTCAGCTTGGTTCGTCAAAATTATTTCCAAAAGAGGAAGCTCTGGATGGATAAGCACTAACCTCCAATGGATTATGACTTTTAAATCAAAAAGACTTGTGTGGCCCATATTTGACATCTCTGCCTTTGTCTCTTACGTTCTCTCTCTTCCTCTATATCCCTTTCCCCACCTCTCTCTCTCTCTCTCTCTCTATATATATATATATATATATATATATATATATATCAAGGTAAGGTGGTTAAACTGGATATATCACACTGATTTTCATGCTTGAAAAATTTAGATTTTCTCAGTTCTTCTGTATTATGGATGTATAAATCGGGAGGAGAGAAAGAAAAATCAAAGCATGATTTTATGACCTCCGTCCGTCCATTCATTTTTTTTACATTCATGGGAACTAGATTTTCGTCCTTGTTAGGAAGGGAAGATGTTCCAAGATTTTTCTTGAATTGAAAAATGGTTAACATCTATGAAAGAAAAGACAGAAAGTATAAAGTAGGGGTGGGAAAAGGGTGGTTTAAGAAAGGTGTGAGGTATTCCATTGAGTGTTTAAGAGTGACATTAGAAATGTGGATACTGAGGTAGTAAATGGGCAAATTTAGTCTATCACTGAAAGTACAAAGGAGGGACACAGCTGCCAAGAAATAAAAGTTGGGAGATAGAAAAAAAAGATTTTCGTACACAATATATATATATATATATATATATACATATATATATACATATATAGCGGAGGGGTTGGTAAATAGTACCAATACGTTTTGGGTCATTATCTTGCGTGAGTACAAATCCTAGAGCCACAAGACGCGTTTCTGGTTGTATCATATAATGCTGCAGTATGCTGTGATTGCTGGTCTGATTCAATTTGGCCTTCACCAGGTGCAAATTGGCAAAAGCCACCCCCTACACCATAAGAGAACCCCCTCCATGCTTTACGGTTGGTTTGATACAGAAGGTTGCCCTATTTACCCAACCCGCTCGGGCAGGATATGACACAAGGTCAATTTTTAAGCGGAGTTTAACAGGTTTGAATTCAGAGTTTTCCTTCTCCTAGACTAGTTGCCTAACCAAGGCTGAAGACCCTAGTCTGTCCTACTATTTACCCATAGCTGGAAGGAGAATAATTGGATTCATACCTTTCCCAAGGGTATTAGTGCTATGTGAAATGCAATGAGTTTCGTCCAGGATTTGAACTCGTGTCGCCGTGTTCATTTCCTACGACGATAACAATTACACCACGGGCAACCTCAGAAGGTTGCAGTTCTTTCAAGAACGCTTCGCTGCACATAGACACGAAGATTTCGAATTCGTCCAAAAGACTTTATTCCATGCTCTATAGTCCAGTTTTTGTGCGTCTTGGCCCATTGGAACCTTTTGACATTGTTCTGCTTCTTCAACGGTGTTTTTTTTACTGGAATTTTGCCATGTAGGTCAACTTCACAGTTTTCTTCTCACCGTTGATGTTGACACCTTTTTTCCGGTCAATGGTTGTACAGTATTGTTTGGAACAGTCAGCTCTTTGTCGCGCAAGCTGGTAAAAGATGAAAATGTCATTTGCTCTTGTTGTCGCTTTTTTCTACCAGCTCTACTTTTGATCATGTTCCGTCCCAATTCCTGATGTCTCTTTGCAATATTATGCACTGCAGTTCTAGAAATTTTAATATTTTAATACTAAAGAAGAAATACGCCTTCTTATGAATTTTTCAAAAGATATCTGGTTATACTATGATCAAAGTTACAGAGCATAACTTGTATTTGGTATAATAAATAAAAACACTGGTGCTACTCTAATATATATATATATATATATATATATATATATATGTGTGTGTGTGTGTGTATGTATGTATTATATTATATTATGACAGTGTTGGTTGTCATTGAATCACTTAATGGCTTTGTGTCGAACCAAGTGAAATATAATATGGAGAGTGCAACAATAAAATATGGATAGAGCTATTATATGATCATGATAACAAATAAATATATCTTAGATATATATATTTAGTTCATAGAATTTAGACTGCGACCCCTGGGTATCATGGAGTTTTTTGCAAAACAACAATCATCAGGCTGATAAGAAAAAGAAATGAATCAAAAATCGAAAAAATACACTCAAAAAACCGTTGGGATTTTGTAGGAATCTTTACGTGTGATTGTGAGTGTGTGAGTGTGTGTGGGAGTGAGGGTGTGTGCGTATGCTTGTGTGGGTTAGAGTTGCGTAATATTGTGTATATGTGTGGGTTTAAGTGAAGGTACAAACGCAGCGCATTGTTTTAACTGAATATAAATTCGTCGGTGTATCTTATTTTTTGCTACATTATTTTATTTTTGTATATGTAGGTGATTATAGTTAAGGAACAAAACATCATCATTGCATGTGGAGGGGAATGAATAAAGATTTGTTTTGCAAAAAAAACTCCATGAAACCCAGGTTTGATTTGGTTTGCTTTGGTTTCTTTGTTTAATGGCATATCAACCTTTGTAGGTCATTTAATGCCAAAGCCATTCTCCTAGAAGAATAGTAGTGCTACTATTTAACCCATAGCTGGGAGGATAAGGGGGTTCATACCTTTCCCAAGGGTATTTGCCTGAAAGTGAATGTAATAGCGCGACTTTCGGGCAAATACCCTTGGGAAAGGTATGAACCCCCTTATCCTCCCAGCTATGGGTTAAATAGTAGCACTACTATTCTTCTAGGAGAATGGCTTTGGCATTAAATGACCTACAAAGGTTGATGAGTCCTCCTTCGTGTTTTTGTATATAGTTTTCGAGTCGATGTATGGATGTGTCAACGCTGTCTTCAATGCTGGCAAGTCCTCTTCCTCCCTCTTTTCTAGATACATATAGCCTGTCAACGTCGTCTCTGGGATGCAATGCCTTATGCATTGTCATTAGTTTTCTTGTCCTTTGGTCCATTTGTTTAAGTTCCTCTCGGGTCCACTTGAAAAAGGGTCCGGAATATCTAACGAGAGGTACAGCCCAAATATTTATTCCTTTGATGAGGTTTCTACTATTGAGTTTTGTCTCGAGTAGTTTTCTGGTTCTTCTGAGTTATTCTTTCTGGATTTTTTCTTTCATTTCTGCTTGTTTGATGGTGTCAGCCTCCAAGATGCCCAAGTATTTGTAGGTTTCGTTTTCTGCGAGTAATTTTATCTTATCCCGTCAGTTAGATGTCGTTTGCCACTTTTCATTACAAGCATTGCACATTTTTCTATACCAAATTCCATTCCCGGTTGTATATTCTAACTGTGTGTATTAGGGTTTCCAATTCTTTTTCCTTTTTTGCAAATAGTTTGATATCGTCCATGTACATTAAATGATTAACTTTTTCCTGTGATCTTCCCAGTTTGTATCCGGCTGTGCATTTTCTGAGTATGTGGTTAAGTGGCATCATGGCAATTATGAATAGTAAGGGTGATAGAGCATCTCCTTGGAAGATCCCTCTCTGGATCTTTGCTTCAGTTAATTTTCTTCCTCCTGCAGTCAGTTCGACTCTCCAGGTTTTCATAGTTTTGTCGATGAAGTTTATGACTTCGTCTGATATTTTGTACTTATTATTATTATTATTATTATTATTATCTATATATAGTTGTTAAGTGTATATGTAAATAAATATATAAGTAAAATCCATGTTTTTCATTACATTTTAAATTATTGTGTATCAGCTATTCATGAATTTTGATACAGGCTTATAAACTATAGGCATTTATCTATCTAAAAAGTCAAAACAGTAAAGTTGGCAACCATAGTTGACGGTAACTCGAAATCCTCTTTTCGATATAGCTACTATGCCGAGGTGTAAGTAAGGACGCTACTCCTTTCCCTTGATTGTTTCACTTTACCCTTGATCCATCCATACCTTGTAATGCTGCGTGTTAAGCAAGGAGGCATCAAGTACGATTTTTTGAATCTTTTAATGACTCGACCTGGGAATGAGCCCCTGTCTCCCGGGCCATTGGCGAAGTCTAACGAGCCAATCAGAAATATCTATTTAGTTTTATCTTATATCCTCCTAAATATGATATAAAAATTATATGCCGCATAATATGATAAACATAAAACGACAAGGTGGCCATACTAAAAGTAAGCAAAATTCCACAATTTCTTGTATGAAAGCCTATTAATACAAATGAAATAAAACTAAACTGGGGACAAATTAATCCTTTGAAATGTTTTGGGAAAGTTGAGTATTTGAACTGGCTCATTGGCCTAGTGAGTAGAGTGTTCGCAACCGGTCCGGGAGACCTGAGTACAATCCCAGATCGCGTCATACCAAAGATTTAAAAATGGTACTTGATACCTCCTTGCTTAACACTCAGCAATATAAGGTATGTATCAAGTGGATCAATCTAGGGAAAGGAGTAGCGCCCTCGCCTACACGTCAGTGTAGTAGCTATTGAAAAGAGAGCCTTCTAGTCGCCCTCGACTAACGGTCACCAACATTACTTAATTAGCGTGCAAGGTAGTCTAGTTCGGAAATTTATGCTTTCCGTGTTGAAAGTGGGCCATAACGCCAAGAAAGCAACCAAAAAACATTTGTTGTGCGAAAGGTGAACGTGCATTTGATCATAATACAATAAGCAGACACTTAAAGACATTCCGCTCGGGTTGTAAGAACCTCGCGATCAGGAAAAATCAGATTGGCCTAAAACCTTTGATTGTGAGGCTGTGCTCCAAGTCATAGAGACAAATCCGGCGAGTAGTCCGTAGAGAGTATCAGGTGAGCAACACTGGAAGAATATCAGAAGAGCTCAGCATCTCACAGTCCAGCATGCTTCGTCATTTATGACCTTGATAAAAGCATTCAGAGATGCCGAATTGTGCTTCCCGTTAAAAAAATATTGCAAAGCTTTTTATCCGCCTTGGTATATATATATATATATAAGTAAAGAAAAGTTGGTGACCGTGGTTGAGGGTGACCCGAAAGCTCCTTTTCAACAACTACTACAGGGAGGAGTAGACGGGGGCGTGAATAATTTCCTTGTATATGTTCACTTTACCCTTGATACGTACTTTATAATGCTGAGTGTTAAGCAAGGATGTATCAAGTACTGATTTTTGTGTCTTTGGTGTGACTTTATCTGGGATTGAACCTATATATATTAGGGTAGGTTGATTTTTCACTTTTTTTTAATATTAAAAAAATCTTACTTACCGAAAGTTGTGTATGGACCTATAAAGTACTCATACAAAGAATTAGATCAAATAGTTCAACGGTTTTTTGAGCATTTGGTATCAAACATCGTAGACAAAAACATACTGAAAATTCCTCGTTTTTGCAAAATTTGGCTTGAATATTAGTATGAAAACCAAATAATGTTAGTATTTAAATCAAGGAATGTCCTTTCATTTAAAAAAAATGATATTAATTAAAGAAATGAAGAATAATCTTCAAATTGAAGATCTGCTCCCTCCCCATTTTCAGTATCTGCTTCTATTGTTATATTTTGACCTTCGACCCGGCCCCAAAATACTATTCCAAGGTGATGCACCGGAAGGAAGTGACACATTCCAATGGCCAGTAATCAAAAGAGATCGCGTGGCGGATTAAGGTTTATGATATGGGACAAGGTGAAGGTTATATTGTGCCACTACAGTGATGCACGGAAGTGAGTAACCTCTGAACTGCATGACAGTTATTTCCGCTTGATAACGATTAAATATTCGATTTCAAAGATCCAGTTGGCGATCGTGTGGGCGTTGAATTATTATTTAACTCAGTTGAGTTTGGGGTGCCAAAGCAGTTCCCAGCAGAATTCCAGACAGCTAAAGACCAGATGTGGTAGGGAAGGCCACACCCGACCGAGGGGGCCCTCGGAAAAGCCCTGATGGAGTGGACCCCAAGACCTCTGGTTGAGCATCTAAGCAAACAAGAAAGACACAACGTGACGGTCATAACAGTGGGGTCAAAATATGAAGTTTATGTTCGGTCTCCAGCACCCTCTCACACGCAAACCTTACAAATAAAGTGAGAGGTGAATATAATTGTAAAGAAGTCTTCTTGCGTCTTCCTTCCTGCGTCTTTATCATGCGTCTTAATTATTGTGTCGTTGTGATGCTGCATGAACATGTATATGTGTAAATGACTATATAACACTATAAACTGCCTTTTACCGTTATGAATTAAGCAGAAGACCTTAAAAATTGATTTTTTTCTGTTATAAGTGAAAATATAACAAACGAAAAATAAGGAAAAACAAACACTATTTTAACTGCAGAGGTGCAGTCGGCGTATTCTACAGTACCAGGCAACTTGGCAATAACCAGTTATTGTCAAATTATATGAAACCTTCTTTTCACTTTCCAACTGAAGTTCCAGTTCACTGTTCAGCGTCTTTACTTTGCCCTTCTTTCATCATCATCATCATCATGTCGTGCTGGTAGCACGGATATCCCTGGCACTCTCTCGTCACTTTTCCCTATCGTTCATCGACTCTGGCAGGTCTTCCCATATTCTCACATATTTGCTGAATGTATGTTCGTGCTGGTCGTCCTGCTTTTGCTCGACCATGTGTGGGGGTCCATAAGAGTAAATCACTTATGAATTCGTCCCTGCTTCTCCAACAGTGTCCTGCATGTCTGCTTCGTCTAGCTTGGATAGTTTTCGTGATAGGAGGCAGGTAGCCTGACAAAGAAAAGAAGCAGAAGATACCCCGCAAAAACAATTACCGACGCCGACTACGCCGATGACATAGCGATACTGGCAAATACACCCGACCAAGCCGAAACACTACTGCATAGTTGGGAACGAGCAGCCGCAGCCATAGGCCTCTATGTCAATGCACACAAAACGGAATATATATGCTATAATCAAACAAGTGACATCTCCACTCTAGACGGAACCCCTCTTAAACTAGTTGACAAATTCACTTACCTAGGAAGCAACGTCTCATCAAACGAAAAGGACATCGACACGAGGTTAACGAAGGCATGGACAGCTATCAATAAGCTATCGATTATATGGAAATCAGACCTAACCGATAAAATGAAACGCAGTTTCTTCCAGGCAGCAGTCGCATTGATACTGCTATATGGATGCACTACATGGACTCTAACAAAACGGCTGGAGAAGAAGCTAGACGGCAATTACACAAGAATGCTGCGAGCAATCTTGAACAAGTCACTTCAAATATGCTTTTTTATAAAAATTCCATCATACCGATCTTCATTTACCTGGTTCTATCTGTTTAGAAGGGCTGGGTTTGCCGTTTGGAGCTGGAGGCAACCCAAAGGGGGAATACAGAGAAGATCAAGCATTCTTTTTCTGTTAGGCAACGCATGAGTCAGGTTTCCTAAGTGCTCTCTTATGAAAACGATCTTGCGTCACAACTGGCATGGAGAGAGATCAGATAAATCCATAAGCTCTCAATGCTTCATTCGCAAATACCTTATTTGATTGTAGATATATATATATATATATATATATATATATATATATATATATATATATAGATAGATAGATAGATAGGAATCAAATGAGATAGATAGATAGATAGATATGAGGTGCATATGATAAGTTTCCAGACTTTTTTCGTTTAGGCACTTTTAATGATAGTACACACATGATTTGATGAGTGCTAGCCTCTTCCGAGAGAATCTCTTCCTGAACTCCCTTAAAACCTCAACATAGTAAACCTAACCCTAACCCTCTGGCCAATCAACTCTGGTCTATTGACTTCCTTATTCCTCCCATACCTCTCATCATCCCTCACAGACTCCCTGCCTTCTTTAAATCTCTTATGCCACTCAAAAACTGATGCTCAATTCATGCAAGATGGTTGAAAAGCAGTCTGAAGCATTCCATACGTTTCTGTGGCATTTTTTTCGAGGTTGAAACAGAATTTTATTGCATATCGTTCTTCTAAAGTGTCAGATTGCATTTTTGAAATTCACCAGCTGTGTCGATCAGGCTTTAGTAGGGTGTATTCCAATTCCTGCTGTAGCTGTTCTTTTGAACCTGAAATAATAAAAATTGGTCAGTCATCTAATAAGCTGTATAGCAATACCATAAAGAATTTTCAGGAATCTACAACAATTTAAAATGCTCATACGAAAAAAGTCTGGAAACTTATCGTATGTACCTCGTAGATAGAAGTGCCCGTGGTGTAATCGTTATCGTCGTAGAAATTGAACACAGCGACACAAGTTCTAATCTAGGACGAGACTAATTTCATTTTACATAGCACTAATACCCTTGGGAAAGGTATGAATCCAGTTATTTTCTCTCAAGCCATGGGTAAATAGTAGGGCAGACTGGATTCTTCAGCCTTAGTGAGGTAACTTTTCTAGGAGGAGGAAAACGCTGAATTCGAACCTGTTAAACTCCCTTTAAAAATTGATCTTGTGTCATATCCTGCTCAGGCAGGATATGACACAGGGTTGTTAAATATGGATAGATTGATAGGAATCAAATGGGATAGATAGATAGATAGATAGATAGATAGATAGGGATCGAATAAGATAGATAGATAGATAGATAGGAAAAAATGGGATAGATAGTGATCAAAAAAGATAGATAGATAGATAGATACATTGGGATCAAATGGGATAGATAGATAGATAGGGATCAACTTAAATAGATAGACAGGAATCAAATTGGATAGATAGATAGATAGATAGATAGATAGGGATCAAATGAGATAGATAGATAGATAGATAGATAGATAGATAGATCGGGATCAAATGGGATAGATAGATAGATAGATAGATAGATAGATCGGGATCAAATGGGATAGATAGATAGATAGATAGATAGATAGATAGATAGATAGATAGGGATCAAATGAGATAGATAGATAGATAGATAGATAGATAGGGATCAAATGGGATAGATAGATAGATAGATAGATAGGGATCAAATGAGATAGATAGATAGGGATCAACTTAAATAGATAGACAGGAATCAAATGGGATAGATAGATAGATAGATAGATAGATAGATAGATAGGGATCATATGAGATAGATAGATAGATAGATAGATAGATAGATAGATCGGGATCAAATGGGATAGATAGATAGATAGATAGATAAATAGATAGGGATCAAATGAGATAGATAGATAGGGATCAAATTAAATAGATAGACAGGAATCAAATGGGATAGATAGATAGATAGATAGATAGATAGATAGATAGATAGATAGGGATCAAATGAGATAGACAGGAATCAAATGGGATAGATAGATAGATAGGAATCAACTGGGAGAAATAGACATACAGACAGATAGATTAAACTAAAATAAATAGATATGAACAGACTGCGGTTGATAGATAGATATGAATAAAATGAGGTTTATAGGTAAAAGGGTAACTACAATATTGTCGGGAATGTAAATATAATTATGAATATCACAGAAAAGTTTTTGTTTGATTTTGTTTTTTGTCAATTTTTTTTTGTTTTTTTTTATATGCGTAAGTAAGGAATTGTGTGAACGAGTTGCCAATAGCTCTAATTAACAGAATATTAATATAATAGCATTAAACCTAACAATTCCTTTTTCTTTTCCTTTTAAATCCCTTCGCCATTAATAACTTGTCAGTCATACATCGTTTTTAGCATTTTTACTTAACAGCCAGCATTTTTCTGAAACAATTTTAGTCATTTCTTTATTTCTATCATCTTTATTCTTTTCTGTTAAGGCATTTTCTTGTGGGCCAATCTTTTATGACGTTTAGATCATAACAGGAGACCGATCAGACAGACAACATACAAACGTACACAGGATTTTATATAAGATTTGTTTTCAATTAGCAGGCGTATCTAGAATAGAAGGAAGCGTTGTTTCTTTTTCTTATCTTACGAAATCTCGTTGTTGCAGTCGTTCGGGAAATCAATAATTTGGTAAGACTGACTTCTTTTCTTTTGTTTTTGTTTCTTTCTAATTTAAATTTTGAAATAAATAATACTGTCAATGCGAATTCCCGATTCATTTTGTGTCAAAGCCGATAGAGATCATTGGGAGATTAGTTTTAGCAAGAAAACGTTACTTTGATCATCTTTGATCTTTTCGTTATTTTTATTTATCTATTCTTATTTTTTGTTTGTTCTTTTTATTTTGCCGCCTAGTTTCAGTTTTCATTCATGTCTTAATTTTAAGGTAAGTTTATTTACTATTCAAAGCTGATTTTTACTCAGAAATTGACTGCCTTGTGCCAGACTTGCTGTTTCTACTTGAACTGAAATGCAAATATTCATATCTAAAAAAGTTGGCAACCTTAGTTGAGGGTGAACCGAAGGCTCCCTTTTCAATAGCTACTACACCGAGGTGTAGAGGTAGGCGCTATTCCTTTCCCTGGATTGCTCCACTTTACCCTTGATCCTTACCTTATAATGCTGAGTGTTAATCAAGGCGGAATCAAGTACCATTTTTTGAGTCTTTGGTATAACTCGGCCAGGGATTGAGCCACGGTCTTCCAGACCATTGGCGAACACTCTACTCATTAGAGCAATGACTCGGTCTTTAGGCCAATGGCCTAATGAGAATATGTCAATATTTTACAAGCCCTGTGTTGTATCTCATTCTCGTCGCCAACATATTGCGGCTAAAGTTATTTGTAACAACATTGAAGATTCGGAAGGTTTACAGTAGGTTTATTTCTTTTGTACAAGGGAATATGCAATGAGTCAAAACGCGTGGTACGTAAATACTGTAAAGCGAAACAAGCTCCAGAATGAGGGCCTGAGCAGTAAACAATAAACTCCTCGGTATTTATCATACGCCCCATCAAGCGTACATATCTGGCACAAGGCCGTTTTTAAGGTGGGTCCAGGCACAAGACCAGAGCCCACACGCACCTGGCATTCCCACAAATGCATCGAGCCCCGTTGGCATTCCTCTTAAAAAGAGCACCTTAGGCGCCAGGCAATAAACCTAGACCCCCGAAGAGAGTAAAAGCCTGGGGGCGGCCACCTGAGTTCAGAGGGATGTCTGGCCGACGAGACACACCTTACCGAGCCTTGCCGTCAACAACAGGGCCGGCCGAATATGACCCACCAACTGGAGAAGTGCACCAAACACAAAGGGTTTGGCCGAGTCAGACTCAAAACACCTCTCTGTACACAATAAATTCCTCAACCATAACGGCTACCCACAATTTGTATTTGTGTATTTGGTAAGACGAGGCCAAATTCCTGTCAGGAAAAATATCCTCCCTTACAACATCCTGTAAAAGAGGATTAGAATATGCTAACTGTATTAGCTGCAGCAGGGTGAGAGACCCCCACCGCACAAATAAAGGGGTGTCCAGGATATGAAGCTAAGCTGCATCTGATTGTGAAGCTCCAGTCAAGAAGATCTGGGAAGAATGGAAAACCATTTCATTGAGTAATATAATGGCCGAGAGATTTCGTTTTAAGCCTTTGGATTTAGTTAAGCTGAGAACCTTTCGGCTCAGTGCATGGGTTACTTAGGTGCAACATTATCGCAGGTGTTCGCGCGTGCGGGCGAGGCGGACGTGTCACAATAGCCCAGGTGGAAAACGGGGCAAGAGAGTGCGTGTGACGTCACGCGCCGGAAGAAGTGGAGGACTTGGGGAGATTTGAAAAAGTCAGTTAGTTGAGTTCTGCCTCGGTTGGCTTTCGTTTGCTCGCCGAAGTCAGTCCAGTAGCCTTTGTGGCGGGTGCCGCACGAGATTGAGGGGCGGCAGATGGAAAAGCCAGAATAGAAAGAATGTGTATCTCTCTCCTTATGTCGAAGAACCTTTAAACTCAAAGGTAATAAAAAGTTTCGTACCTGAACTAAAAAGCCGTAAGTGTTTTTCGTGTTTCGAGATTCCTATGTTCAATGTATATATATATATATGAACATTTTATGTACGTTTCAACATATCCGTATCCGGATATGCTTTAATTGCCGTTACACTTAGGACCACACTGACAATGGGTAGTAATATCTTTTCTGTTGCCATTCGTGTATCAAATAGATTTGTACATTTCCTTTTTTAAGTAAAGGAATTATATTGTGAATTGAATTACCATGACCAGAAAGGTGACCGTGCCTTCTATAAAGAGTACTGACGTAACTTGCAATACACATTCAGGTTAAATGCCCGCGCAATTACCATGACTAGTTGATTTGGCATCATTTGTGTGCGATGTGGACTGTTTTCTCAGTGGTAGAGTTTTGGCCCTGCATTCTGGGGGAGGTCTTCGTGGTGTAATGGTTAAAGCGATGGATTGCGGAATCGTAAAACACGAGTTCGTCCTCCAGTTGCGCTATTACGTTCACTTTCGGGCAAATACTCTTGGGAAAGTATGAACCCCCTTATCCTCCTAGCTATGGGTTAAATAGTACCACTACTGTTCTTCTAGGAGAATGGCATTAAATAACCTACGAAGGTTGATATGCCATTAAAACAAAGAAACCAAACCAAACCGAATCGGTGATTCGATCTCCAATGGGAGAGGTCACTATATAACTCTACTAATGAGATCTAATCAAGTCGAAACAGCTGTCCAGTATTTCTGTATGTGGTGCGCAAGTGTTCGCCGGATTTTCTGGTAATGGTTATTCAATTCTCAAATAGAATTATTTAAAAGATCATTCGTATTTTATTGAATTATGTGCAAAAAAATAATTATGACAAATATGTGAATATGAACGTACAATGAGTGCGATTTGCTAACCTCAAGGCATAAAATAACCCTAGACGGGTTGACATGCCGTTAAAATCAAGCAATCTCAAGATTTAATTTATAGCTTTTTTCAAATCAGTTTTGCCTCATTTTCATCTTTGTACACAGTATTTAATATCTTTTTCCAGAGGAGACCACATAGTGTTTCTATTTGAATAGCAGTATAAAGAGACACGTTTTTATATTTAAACGAAATATGTCTGAAGTTCTTTAGATGATGTGAGATAATTCATATGATTTAGAGTATTTGGAGTATTGTCCTTAACTTTTTTGCTTCACATTTATTGTTGTAAACACTACGTTTTAGCCGATGTACCCTTCGGCTTTCTTCAGGTGTTACTTGTCGAACTCGAGAACCTAGCAGAATTCAGTAGCCTTCATATCGAAGTTCTGCGAAAGTTACAGAATTCGAAAAGAAACACCTCAGGAAGGCCGAAGAGCACATCGGCCGAAATGTATGTTTGATTTGGTTGGGATTGGATTTAAAGCATATCAACCATTGATGGTGATCTAATACCAAATCCATTTTTATACATATAAACGGTTCTATTTCAAACAATTTAGTTGAGCATAAATAAACATTTTAAATGTCAAAACCAGTTCTATTCCAAGTTTAGCATAGTACAGTTTTTTTTGTTTACACAGAGTTAAACGATCAAACAGTTCAATTTGAAAGAATTCAGTCAAGCATGATATAAAAGTTAAATGATTCCAAGTATTGTTATTTATCCCTAACAATTCAAGTAAACATCACTCATTTGTTTACACGCTGTTAAATGATAAAACAGTTCTATTTCAAACAATTCAGTTAAGCATAAAAGCACATATTTTGTTTACACAATGTTAAATGTAAACAGAGTTTATTTCAAACAATTCAGTTCAGCGTAATGACATAGTTCAGTTCTATTTCAAACAATTTAGTTTAACATAAGTACACAGTTTAAATATCAAAAAGACTTCTATTTTAAACAATTCAATTTCCTATATGTATGAATTTTTGTTTACACACAGTTAAATTTCAAAACAGTTCTATTTTAAACAATTCAGTTTATCATAAGTATTCGGTTTAAACATACATTTATGTGGAGAAACGGTTAATTTCAAACATTTCAGTTTAGCGTATTTACACAGTTTAGTTCTATTTGACCCATAGATAGGACCCTATCAGCCCGAGTTGACCAGGGAGCAATGGCAGTGAAGGGGTATCTCACTTTCCCAAAGTTCCAGCATTACTGGAACCTCACCATCAGATTGTTTAGTGTTATATTCAGGATACTCGATAGGGAGTCTTACCCCTCTGAAGAGATGCAGTTGGTGTATTCTGCAGCCACAGCCGACTGGGCCAAACTCTTTGGGGAAGTCTTACCCTCGTGCAGTGATACAGTCGGTGTATTCTACAGCCCTAGCTGCAGGGCAACCGAAACGTTTTTTATATAACAATAAAAACGAGAACAATAATCCAAAGACTCTAAATACCATGAATTTAAATTAAATGTTGTATAGCTTTGAAGCTGGAGTTTTTTTTACTCAAGTTTTATTTATTTATTTATTTCATTTTATTTTATTTTATTTATTTTATTTTATTTATTTATTTTTTTTTTTGCCAGCAGATTTTCTATCGTGAATCTAACTAGTTCCACTTCCACAATCCTTAAACGATAATTATTTATTTTCTTGATGCGGCCAAATCTGAAATCTTCTTTTGTTCTGGTCTCAATTTCAAGATCAAAAGCCATCGTTCCATAGAGATTGGAATCAAAGGTTCCATGTAAAGAAAAAAAATATTCGGTGACAGAACGCAGAAAATACGAATTAAATATGATGTACGAGGAGAGGCTAAAAAGTTCTCGATGGAGTAAAGGAATCCATTTTATTTATTAAAAACTTTTTGTAGTATAACAGATTTTTTCAGAAATGATGTAGTAATTCACTTGTGATTGGAAAGCTGAATTTACTTCTCAGATGCTTGAGGCGCCCCTGAATGGCAATACTGCAGGGACCAAGCATATAATATGAACGTCCTCGTATGAGTCTTGATTTGTAATCAGCTGGAGCTGTGTAATATAATGGCCGAGGGATTTCGTTTTATGCCTTTGGGTTTAGTTAGGCTGAGAATCTTTCGGCTCAGCAATGGGTTAGTTAGGTGTAAACTTGAGTGCAGGTGTTAATGCGCGCGCGGGGAGGATGTGTCGTTCATAGATGTCAAAATAAAAATCCGATAGAAAGGTTGACCAGTGGATGTGAATGACATCATGCACCAGAAGCGCGCGCGCGGAGGATTTGCGGGATTTTGAAAAAGTTAGTTGAGTTGAGACCTGCCTCGGAAGAAGACGGTTGACTTTCGCTTGCTCGCAGGGGCTTTGGGCAGGTGTCGCACGAGATGGGGCGGGGGCGTGCAGATGAAAAAGCCAGAATAGAAAGAATGTGTATATTTCTCCTTATGTCGAAGAACCTTTTAACTCAAAGCTAATAAAAAGTTTCTGCCCCAGTGGAGGAGTTGGTAAATATATATATATATATATATATATTTGATTGAACATTATAGACATTTTTTGTCTACATAATTTTTTGTTTATCCTTTCGAGCTGACTTATCGATCTTATGATATTCAGCGGGAATTGGTTAATAAACCTTCCATAATTAGTTATTTCCAAAGTACAATTATAAATTAAAGGAAAATATATTTAAAAAATTGATTTAAAGAAACATACTCCCCATTGATCCTAATATATACGTCTGTGTAACCTCATCTACTCTATCGAGAAGACTTACAATGCACCTTTCTGATACCAGTTCCATAGCACAACATCTAAAAAACATTTATGCCCAACAACTGAATTTCTTACTCAAAACACAATCTTTGAACAACAAGATAACAAGCAAAAACTACAGATTCTCAAGGCACTACGTATTAGGAATATACATAAAACCCATACTTAATATAATTATTTTTGAAACCAGTGCTCATGTAATTAAATGTCTTTAGTTACTGACGCTATTTATAGAAAAAAATTTAAAGAGTTGACGCTACACAATACAACAATACAAACGCACATTCTTACAGAGTTGTAATGTACATACAAAAGTTACATCACTTTTGTAATACATCCTCCTCTGATGATGGCCCAAGGTTGGGCAAAGAGTACTTGGGAAATAACTAATTACGGAAGGTTTATAAACAAATTCCCGCCGAATATCATCGGATAGATACGTGGACTCGAAAGGATTAACAAAATATATGCAGACAAAAAATGTCTGTAACGTTCCATCGAATATGTATTAATGAAGAAATGCTGCCAATATATATATATATATATATATATATATACTAATCTTATTCTCCTTTGTGGTTGTTTTGATTAATGAAATGTAGTTTGTTCAAACCCTCCTTTCGTTGGAAATATCCTGACGATGCTTTCAGAGCAACCCTAGGTAGATCTGTAGGAATTTATATATATATATATATATATATATCATCATCATCATCATATCGTGCTGGCAGCACGGATATCCCTGACCCTCTCTCGCCACTCCTCCCTATCGTTCATCGCCCTAGGCAGGTCTTCAGGACAACATCCTGTATCCTCACACAGCTGCTGAATGTACGTTCGTGCTGGTCGTCCTGCTTTTGCGCGGCCGTGTGTAGGGATCCATAAGAGTACATCTCTTATGAGTTCATCTCTGCTTCTCCAGCAATGTCCTGCATGTCTGGTTCGCCTAACTTGAATAGTTTTCGTGATAGGGGGCAGGTGGCCGTACAGTTGGTGTCTTGTTGGGTGTTGCTGCCAGGACTTGTTGAGGATTGCACGCAGCATTCTTGTGTAATTGCCATCTAGTTTCTTCTCGAGCCGTTTTGTTAGCGTCCATGTAGTGCATCCATATAGCAGTATCGATGTGACCGCTGCCTGGAAGAAACTGCGTTTCATTTTATCGGTTAGGTCTGATTTCCATATAGTCGATAGCCTATTGATAGCTGTCCATGCTTTCGTTAACCTCGTTTCGATGTCCTTTTCGGTTGATTCGACGCTGCTTCCTAGGTACGTGAATTTGTCTACTAGTTTAAGAGGGGTTCCTTCTAGAGTGGAGATGTCCCCCGTTTGGTTATAGCACATATATTCTGTTTTGTGTGCATGGAGGCCTATGCTTGCTGCTGCTCGTTCCAGGCTATGCAGAAGTGTTTCGGCTTGGTCAGGTGTATTTGCCAGTATCGCTATGTCATCGGCGTAGTCGGCGTCGGTAATTGTTGTTGCGGGATATCTTCTGCTTCTTTTCTTCGTCAGTTCGAAGCCATTCTCTTTGATTTTGTCAATCGATGTTCTAAGTACGTAGTCTAGACAAATGATAAAGAGATACGGAGCCAGCGTGTCCCCTTGTAGTACTCCTGCTACAATGTCGAAGTATTCTGTGTCTCCATCCGGTGATCGTACTTTTACTTTAGTGTTTCTATAGAGAATCGTTATTGCCGCTACGGTTTCTTTAGGTATGCCGTACGCTAGTAGGATTTGTTCCATCTTTCCTCTGTGAATGGAGTCGAAAGCCTTGGTAAAGTCGACAAATATTAATGTCGCTTGTAGGTTCTTTGCCCGTACACCTTCAAGGATTCTGCGGATGGTTAGTATTTGTGAGGTCGTAGATCTATTTCTTCGGAAGCCATTTTGGTTTTTTCTAAGTATGTTGTCGATTTTGGGTTCTATGCGGTTTCGTAGTAGGGCATTGTAGATTTTGGCAGCTATGGATGTAAGTGTTATGCCTCGGTAGTTTTTGGCTAATCCGAGGTCCCCCTTTTTAGGGAAGGGGAGTATGCATCCCTTCGTCCATCTATCTATCGGATTTTGATTGTATACTGCGTTGCAGTGTCGGAGCAGTATGTCGTCGAATTGTCTGGTCTTCCATACTTCCGGGGGAATTTCGTCCAGTCCTGCAGCTTTCCTATTTTTAATTTTTCTGAGAACCGAGTCGAGTTCTCCTTGTGTGAACGGTCCAAGTTTAATGTCTAATTGTTTGCTAATTATTCTGGTGATTGGTTCATGCGTTATTTTTGGTGGGTTTCCAAGTAAGTTTTCGAAGTGCTGTTTCCACAGTTTTATTCTTTCTTGTTGGTTTGCTGCTTTAAGTTTTGCTTTGGCTGTGTTCTTTCTTCTGCTCACTTCGTTTATTGTTTGCCAGGCAATTCTAGATTGTCTATCTTCTACCGAGTCTCTAATCTTATCTATCTGATTTTGAATGTATTCTGTCTGTTCCTTTATATATATGCCTGCTAATTGATATTGTGCCGTTTTTAGTTTTAAGGCATTTGTGTTTGTTGGGTTTTTTCGATAGTTTTTGGAGGCTGTTTTCACTAGTGCACGTTTTTCTCTCACCGCTAAGGTTTCCCATGGGACTCTATATTTAGTTTTAATTTTTGTTGGAATGTATTTTGCTGCTGCCTCAAGGTGTGCATTGACGAAATTTTCGTATTCGTCGTTTGGTGTACTTTTTTCCGTCTTTTCTTGTAGTGTTTCGAATCTGTTTCTTAATTCTAATACGTATTTATCTCTGACATCTTTGTTGTTTAATAGGGCCCAGTCATAGTGTTTGGTGGTCGCTGTTCGTTTGTCGTTTTTTCGTAGGCTTAACCGTATTTTCGCTGTGACTATTCGGTGATCGGTGGACACACCCTCAAAAGAGGAATATGCCTCGCAATTCAATGCACTATTCTTCCATTTCTTGTTTATAAGGACGTAGTCTATCTGAGCTTTAGTATTGTTTGCGTACGTGTATGTCCATAGTTTGCCCTCTCTTTTTTGGTAGTTTGTATTGAGGCATGCTAATCTATTTTCTATCATGAAATCTGTTAGATGTTGCCCATTTCTATTTGACGTGTTGTGGAGGCTGTATTTGTTGTTTCCGTTTTTCCCGATTTGTGCATTCATGTCTCCGCCAATGACTAACATGTGTTTCGGGATGCTACGCACTAATGAGGATAACTCATCGTAGAAGGTGACTATTTCATTTTCTTCACTAACATTGGTGGGGCTGTAGCATGAGACGATTGTTGCTCTGGGGTTTCCGTTAAATGTAGCTACCATCATTCTAGGTTGTATTTTCTCTATGCTATTAAGCGTTTTTAGTGCTCTAGGTCCTATAAGCAATCCTACCCCTCCCACTGCGGCGTTGACAGAGTTTTTCCATGCGGATACAGTGGCGAGCGACCATCCATTGCCAGTTTCGTGATATTTGATATCTTCTGTGTGCGTGTATCTGTGTTCTTGTATGCATATTATGTCTATTTTATGTTCTTCGGCCGATGCGATTAGCTCTGGGAGTTGTCCTATTCTATTTAAGGTTCTTACGTTAAATGTGGCTATTTGTAGTGTTTGCTTGCATTTTAGTAGTTTTGATTGTTTGAGCTCTGTAGCTGATTTTTCGAACACCGAGGCCAGGGCTCCAACCTCAGCAGGACGCGCCCCTTTTTTACCCGCGCGAAGAGCGATGCGGTTTGTGTAAGTGGTTTGAGTGTGGGTCATGGTTATCTTTCGATGGCTGTTTTATTCTCTTCTATAGAAGCCACTCTTATAGAGGAGCAGCAGTAGTTCCCCGATCGAACTGTCGATCCTGAGCGAAAAGTCGTCAAACTCACGTCTAGGACCCATTTGGGTATTGACTTTGGTCGTCCATTGGTTTATTCAAATACCTTAACGTACATCATGCTGCTTCCCATGTGTACATAATAAAATAAATGAACATAAAAAAAAAAAAAAAAAAAAAAAAAAAATATTTTAAAAATTAAATAAAATGGAAAAAAAAAAAATAAAAAAAATAAATAAATAAAAGGGGGGGGGAATTTGTTTTAAGTTTTAACTTAGTTTAAGTCCAACATTAAGGTACTTTCTTATGACTTTCACTAATACTGACTTATACTTTTTGCTGTATTGGGACTTTTCCAAGGGTTTTCATTTTTTTTTTTTTTTTTTTTTCATCCTACAGTTGGGGACCTAGCAGGCTTCAGGAATTAGAGCTCTGTGGTAGCATTAGGCGTTCTAGGCTTTTTCTTCTGAACTACTGTTAGGGCTTTCTTTACGAATTTTTAAATTATTCGATAGAAGATATTTAAAAACATTCTGCCTTGTTCGCTGACATGTGGATAGGCTTAATATCAAATTGGCTTTACAGTAGAGTAAGCGTGCCTTTACATTTAAAACGCATAGTTTAAGCATTATTTTACAAACAAAATACAGCATAACATTTTGTAAAATTCAGCATTTTAAATTGGAATTAAAGACATACTGACCAATATTGACATATTTCTTCCACTTGGCTCCTGAGTTCAAATGCGTCTTCTTCGTTTGGACTTTTATTTACTACTGATATTTTAGGTAGCTTTGGGGGCGGTCTAGTGGGGTGAAGGGGACAATTCGTTTTTGTTGGTTTTTTTTTTTTTTTTCTTCTTTTTCCTTTTCTGGGGGGGGGCCTGTAGTAGCATTCTAGGCTTTTTCTTCTAAACTACTGTTAGGGCTTTCTTTACGAATTTTTAAATTATTCGATAGAAGATATTTAAAAACATTCTGCCTTGTTCGCTGACATGTGGATAGGCTTAATATCAAATTGGCTTTACAGTAGAGTAAGCGTGCCTTTACATTTAAAACGCATAGTTTAAGCATTATTTTACAAACAAAATACAGCATAACATTTTGTAAAATTCAGCATTTTAAATTGGAATTAAAGACATACTGACCAATATTGACATATTTCTTCCACTTGGCTCCTGAGTTCTTTATTCCTTGTAAAAGAATACAAGAAGGCACGAGGCCTTTTGGTTTTGGGGGAGGGGAAGGGAGCGGTCATGCTTTAACTATATTTTCTATGGGGAACCTAGCTAGCCACATTCGCCGACCCATTCAACAATACAATATATAATCACTCGTCCATCTCCTTGCACGCAGCAACCACCAAAATACCGCATTTGCTCTATGAAAAAGTCCTACTTAAAACCCGAAAGTGATGCATGATTTTATTTACAATGTATGATTTTTTGCAATGGATATGATGGGAATGGGAGAAAAAACCCCGAAAAACATATATACACGAAAACAAGGAAAAAAATCCCCCGTTTGGTTTCCCTCCCATCCCCCCGTCTATAAAATTGGAGGCCGACTGTTTTCCGGGTCGAAAGAAACCGGAAACAAGCCGGACCTACCCTAGGTAGGGCGGGAATCCTAATCTACAGAGATAAAAGAAATAAAGGGTCGGGCGCGGTATGGGTCGATACAAGCAGATTATATGATTTTTTACATATGAATTTTCAAGATCTTCAATAAAAGCGGGCTGGGCTTCGGGTTGAGGTACAAAAATAATAGGGAGGGGGAAGATCTTGAGAAACTACCGACTAGATGACGGGGACAATGACACACAACATACTGCTAACTAGGTTACAAGGGGGAAAAAACAATTCTACTTACCAGGGATGGGGTCCCTAAGGACCCGTACCATAGACGCCATGGGCCGGCAGAGGAGGGAAGGATGACTCCAACGTTGCCCCCTTTCGTACGACCAGGCTCGCTGCAGTCACCCACCTTTTGCTGAATGTTATGCGATCCAAGCGTTTTCTATCGCATCTGATTTTGACCCTCAGCTGATGCCGAAAATACAAAACCAGATCACGATGAGAAAAGTTTGCATCGTCATACAATCCCTTGTTTCGCGTCGTCCAAATCACCATTCGGGCTACAGCTAGGATCGCGAGAAACACCACACGCTTCTCACCGTGAAACGGAGGAAGAACGTTGTCTACGACGTAACCAACGTCGAGCAGCACGAGCTGTTTGGGTTCGATGCGAGCCGTCCACTCCCCGACGTGATCCCAAAACGGACGGACTCGCTCGCAGTAGTAGAAGGCGTGCTCAGCCGTTTCTTCCAAGCCACTGCCGCAGCGAGTGCAATCAGGCATGTCTGCCAGGCCCGCCTTGAAGTTCAAGCCGCGAAGGGATAACGCATTCCGAACAAGTCGCCAGGTGAGCGAGAACTCAGAGTTGTTCAAGAAGCTCGATCCTGGCGCCCAATTCCAGTGAGAGCGGATCTCCTCCGCCGTCCAGCCGTGCCGCTCGCTGAGAGGATCAGAAGCGGAACCCACCACTAATTCCCGATACAGCTCCTTCCGAGGCCATGAAAGGTCACTGGACCCAAGAAGGTTACGAAGGGCCTTTCGGCACTCGCGGACAAACAGTGCTTCGCCCAAAGGCTTACGTCGACCTTCAGCCTTTGGGTCTGACTTGAGGCGAGGAAAAGTCCGACTCGCCTTTCGTCTCCACACTGAGTCCCCCGTCAAGACACGGCCCAGATATGCAAGTCTTTCAGCAAGCCAGTGGCTCTCCAGATCAGGCATACCCAGACCCCCGTTGCGAGTACGTTGGATACAGACCTGCCTACGGACCATCGGCCTTGCACCTCCCCAGAGCAATCTGGAGAGGGATTGTTGCAGTGCCAACCGACGTGCCTTAGGCAGAGGAAGTACAGCCAATCGGTAAAGGATCAGGGGAAAGACGTACGTGGCGCACGCCTCAGCCCTGCCCTTTAAGGACAACCTCCTTGAAAGCCAGATTCCCACCTGAGCATTCACCTTAGCTTGTACTTCCGACCAATTTCGCTCCAGTTGGAGGTCGGGCCCAAACCACACCCCAAGGATGCGGATGGGTCCGTCACTCCAGCGGAAGGGCCCTGGAAGAGTATTGCTACCCCTCCAAGCACCAAGCCGCAAACCTTCGCTTTTGTCAAAATTGACCTTGGCCCCTGCAATCCGCTCATACTCGACAACCGCCTCTTTCACAGCCTCTATATCCTTGCGGCGGGATACAAACACTGTGACGTCATCAGCGAACGCGGAAACCCTAGCCGCAATGCGGCCAACGAATGGGATACCGCGCAGTGCCGGACTTGTCCCCTCATCCCTAAGCCTGCGCAGGAGGGGCTCCAACGCGAGGACATAGAGAAGAGGAGACAGAGGGCAGCCTTGCCGGACCGAACGCTCGATCGCGATCACCCCCGAACGCCTTCCGTTCACCTGCACCACTGCCTGAGGGTTGTGGTACATCATGCTAATCCATCTGCGGAACTCCGGTTCGAATCCGGCAGTCTCCAAAACAGACGCCAAGAACCGATGGTCAACCCTGTCGAAGGCCTTGGACTGATCTAAACTGATCAGCGCGGATTCGGTGTCGTCTTTTATCCCCTCTAGGACCTCGCGAATCAAGTGCAGGTTGTCCTGGATCGATCTTCCCTTCACAGCAAAGGTCTGCTCGGGGCCGATCAGATCGCTAATGACAAGCTGTAAACGATTCGCTAAGACCCGGGCCAAAATCTTTAACTCTGTGTTAAGCAGAGTTATGGGCCTGTAATCGTCTAAACCCTCCCAAACATGCCTGCCACCTTTCTTCAGCAATGTGATCACGCCCTTGGTAACGCTACCAGGGATGGCTCCCTGGGCGAACCAATGGTTGAACATATCCGTCAGAATAGGCACAAACATGTGCGACATCCTCAAGTACACTTCGTAGGGCAAACCATCTAGTCCCGGCGACTTGTTCAGGCCGACCTGCTTCAACGCGTCACGGACTTCGCATTCAGTAACCACACCCTCGCAGCTAGCCGCTTCAGCCGCCCCAAGGCGGGGGAAGTCGGCCAGATAGCTACGAAACTCCCGGAGCGGGAGATCAGTGCAGCGGGCAAAGCGATCCCGAAAGTGCGCCCGAAAGGCGTCACGTATCTCACGACCCGATCGCAGCAGACGCCCGTCCGGGGTCTTCACAGATGCGATGTACCGATCGGGGAACCTTCGCACTTCTTCTTCACGCGCAGTCGCGTTCGATTTCACAGCTTCGTTGAGAACTCTTTTTAGCCTAGATCTAACTACTGATCCCTTGTAGCGCTCGCTACTCTCACGCTCAAGGTCCCTCCTAGCTAGCTCTACACCTAGGGAGTCCCCCCCAGCCACCGCCCGGGAGAGTCTATCATCTATAGATTTCGCCTCCGCGGTCCTATCTAAGTTGAGCCGTCGACCGTATTTGGTGGCGAAATCTCTAATCCTGTGCTTAAGAGAAACCCACCACCTATTCCCGGTAACCGCCCCCACTAACGCCCGCTGAATTAGGGATTCTAACCGATCCCGGAAGTCCCGTATCTCCAGTAAGGAGGTATTGAACTTCCAGTAGCCGGCTAGACTAGGCCTATTTGCTAACCGCAGACTGACTCTAATGAGTTTATGGTCAGTCCACGCTATCAAGTGGAACGTGGGACAACTAACAAAATCAATGTCAGCTCTTCTCACTAACACTCTGTCCAAGTAGGAGCCTACTTTGGCAGAGGGCGAGCTATCTAGCCACGTCCACATCTCCCGCCCTGGGTGATCAAGACGAAACCTGTCGACGAGACCGTGACGAGTCACGAAGCCGACAAGGCTGCTATCACACCTTCCCGCACGCCTAGCTCCCCGCCCGACCTTATCTATCTTGGGATCAAGGATCGCATTCCAATCACCCATTAAGACTAGCCGCTTCGTATCGTCCAGGAACGGCGCCAACCGACGAAAAAAGGAAACCCTCTCCGCAACGATATTGGGCGCATAAACCGCAACCAGACGAAACTTGAAACTTTTCACGGCAACATCGGCCACAACCAACCGGCCCCCGTCACCTGCAAAAACAACGTCAACATCAGCATCAAGGCTGCGTCCAACTAGCAAGGAGACCCCAGCGCTGAAGTTGCTGCCGTATGCTGAGAAAACGTTAAAGTCGCTTTCCAGCACCCGACAGTCAGCCTCGCAAGTGAAGTGAGTCTCCTGCACTGCAGCAACATCTACACAGAGGTTCTTGAGTTCACCAAGCAAGCGCGCACACTTGCTTGAATCCCTCAGTCCCCTCACATTCAAACTGGCAACGTTTAAAGTCATCAATCCGACTTACCTTATTCAGTGTCGACTATGGGCCGGAAATCCCCAGGGGTGAGGATGCCAACGGCCTGTCTTAGAGAGCCGGTGCCGAGCTCAGTGTTCACTCGGCCATCCCTAGACACTCCGCCAACATCCAGCGGGAACCGTACTTTTAGGGCTCTATAAAAGGAGGGGTGAACTAAGATAGGGACCCTCCCTGAGCAAAACGGCAAGCATCTTTTCAAGGAAGAGTGCTCCAATTCCGCCAGCTTTACACCCGTGTCGGTCTGGCGGACCGTATCCAAGAACTTCCATACGCCCTTGGTACGGTCACCAGCCGAACGGATGAAAGTGGTCACCATGGCTGCACTCTTAAAATTAAAAGGGTTGTTAACTTTTTTCTTTTCCACTTTTTCCAGTTGCAGTAACGGCTTTAACATCTTTTTTAATAGATGGTCCGTTACTGCTTCTGCACCAACGGTGCAAAAATGTTTTGCCTTTTGTTGTTTGTCTTTCTCGGCATCGTTTGCCGCCTCTTTTGGATTTTGGGATGATGTAGTCTGGGGGTTTGTTTGGATGGGAGTCCATTTTGGGAAGAGTTCTGGAGAAGACATTGGACTCAGGGATGGTAACGATAGTGACCTGGGTAATTTTGGGGGGGACGGCCTTTCCAGGGATTGTGCTCGCCTTATATGCACAATTTGATGTCGGCGGGGATGAAGTGGGGGTGTTTCTGTTGGTAGAGGAGGTTGTGGTAGTTGTTGTGGTGGTAATGGGGGTTGTAAAAATTGTGGGGGTTGTAGCGAGTCAGAGGGAGCATTCTGAGGAATGCAATATTGAGGAGGGAACATTGGCGGAAGTGGTAGGGGAGGTGGTGGTAAGGAGAGTGGCGGAAAAGGAGCCAGCAGTGGTATCTGCATTGGAACTTGTTGGGGGAGGGGCTGCTTTTGGTGATGTGCATTTGAAGGGCCTTCTAAAGGGTCTTCTGTGTCGGAAGGTCCTGCACGCACTTTTTTGGCAGCCCCCTCCCCGCTGTCTCTTCTTCTTTTCAAGTTTGTTGTTGTTTCCATGTTTTCATGGTCTTCCTTGGTTTTTTTTTTCTTTTTCTTTTTAGCCAATGTTGGTGATACTGGTGTTGTTGATGTTGCTGTTGTCTTTGTTGTTGTTGTTGTTGGGGTCTGTGGCCCTTTCTTAGCTGTTGGCGTTGTTGCTTGTTCCGCTGTTGCTGCTGCTGGTACTGGTTCCGGTGGCTTGGTCTGCTTTTGAGGTGAGGGTGAAATTAAGCCTTTTTCCCCTTGTTTGGGGGAACCCCTCCTCCTCCGGGTCACCTCGGACCAGCCCTCTTTGTCATTTGTTTTGGGCTGGTCCTGACTCGGATCCTGGGTCTCCGCTGTTTTGCTGATGGTGGCTGTTGAAGCTGTTGCTGCTGTTGTTGTTGCTGTTGTTGTTGCTGCTGCTGCTGTTGCTGCATTCTCTGGCTTCTCGGGGCAGAACTTCGAGATGTGGCCAATCTTTTTGCAGGACCAACACCTCGGTCTCCGCCCCTCCACCATCACGATCATCTCCCGGTCCCCGCTGATTAGAATCTCGGGGATGGCTTTGAAGCCATCCCTCGTCAGGCACAGCCGGAAGGCATAATCCCCGTAGGCTGTCCCGGCTGGGGATCTGAGGAGGTTATACTCCTCCACTTGGCCGTACGAGCTTAAATAAGCGGCCAAAACCTCCCCAGAAATGAGGGGCGGGACGTTACAGATGGTTACTCGGAGCCTACGGGTGCCCCTATATTCCGGCTGTAACCTGAAATACTTCGTCGTTATATTATTAGCCGCCAACTTGGCGGCTTGTTCTTCCGTAGGAAGGAGGACATCCCATGTCGCAAAACTCTTGCGACAGAAGTACTGGCATGGGATGCCCGCCTTCCTCAACAGCTCCTCAAACGTCTCTTTCTTGAGCCCCACTAGCCTTTTGGTTTTGAGATCCGAAACGACCAGCGAGAGGATCCTAGGTGTGAATTTTTCAACTAATTCAGGGATGGGCAGAATTTCATTGCCTTTGAAGTACTTTGCGTACTTCTCTACCCTATCCCTTTCATAGTCGGCAGGTCCCCTCTGCTGGCCCTTCCAAGGTGTGGGGCTCTTTTGGGCCGGCTGTATTGGACTGTCCTGTGATGTGTCCACTATTGTTCTTGGAGAATCAGCGGGGATCGGCAGTGATGGCCAATTCTCTCCAATTAAACTCTCTTGTGAGGGTTCCTTTGAGGGTTCAATTTTGTCTTCATTTTTTTTGGAAGTGGAACCCTCCATGACTGCAGTAGGGCTTGCAGCCAGGAGGGTAAAACTAAGGCCCCCACCTGTTGCAAGTGTGGGGGGGGTTCTACTGTTCAGAAAAGTAAAAATTATAAAATTAGACAATAGTACAACACGCCGGAATAAATACAAAAAGATTAGAACACGTAGATACCCCCTGAAAAATTAAAAAAACACTCAAGACAAAACACTTAAGAAAGGAAAACAAGTCCGACCACAAGAGAAACAAACGTCGGATAACGAAAGCAAGTGACAAATCCAAATTAAACCAAAATTGTCACAAGTAACAACTTCTCAGGTAAGCTTGAAAAAATAAAAAATAAAGTCCAACGGAAAAAAAAAACAAGTCTTACCGAGATAATAACAATGTTTTAACTTTTAGTAATCCAAATCGTAATAATCAAAGTAACGGCGTGAATAACGAAGAGTCAGTGCCACTTGGCTCCTGAGTTCTTTATTCCTTGTAAAAGAATACAAGAAGGCACGAGGCCTTTTGGTTTTGGGGGAGGGGAAGGGAGCGGTCATGCTTAAACTATATTTTCTATGGGGAACCTAGCTAGCCACATTCGCCGACCCATTCAACAATACAATATATAATCACTCGTCCATCTCCTTGCACGCAGCAACCACCAAAATACCGCATTTGCTCTATGAAAAAGTACTACTTAAAACCCAAAAGTGATGCATGATTTTTATTTACAATGTATGATTTTTTTACAATGGATATGATGGGAATGGGAGAAAAAAACCCGAAAAACATATATACACGAAAACAAGGAAAAAATCCCCCGTTTGGTTTCCCTCCCATCCCCCCCGTCTAGAAAATTGGAGGCCGACTGTTTTCCGGGTCGAAAGAAACCGGAAACAAGCCGGACCTACCCTAGGTAGGGCGGGAATCCTAATCTACAGAGATAAAAGAAATAAAGGGTCGGGCGCGGTATGGGTCGATACAAGCAGATAATATGATTTTTTACATATGAATTTTCAAGATCTTCAATAAAAGCGGGCTGGGATTCGGGTTGAGGTACAAAAATAATTGGGAGGGGGAAGATCTTGAGAAACTACCGACTAGATGACGGGGACAATGACACACAACATACTGCTAACTAGGTTACAAGGGGAAAAAAAACAATTCTACTTACCAGGGATGGGGTCCCTAAGGACCCGTACCATAGACGCCATGGGCCGGCAGAGGAGGGAAGGATGACTCCAACGTTGCCCCCTTTCGTACGACCAGGCTTGCTGCAGTCACCCACCTTTTGCTGAATGTTATGCGATCCAAGCGTTTTCTATCGCATCTGATTTTGACCCTCAGCTGATGCCGAAAATACAAAACCAGATCACGATGAGAAAAGTTTGCATCGTCATACAATCCCTTGTTTCGCGTCGTCCAAATCACCATTCTAGCTACAGCTAGGATCGCGAGAAACACCACACGCTTCTCACCGTGAAACGGAGGAAGAACGTTGTCTACGACGTAACCAACGTCGAGCAGCACGAGCTGTTTGGGTTCGATGCGAGCCGTCCACTCCCCGACGTGATCCCAAAACGGACGGACTCGCTCGCAGTAGTAGAAGGCGTGCTCAGCCGTTTCTTCCAAGCCACTGCCGCAGCGAGTGCAATCAGGCATGTCTGCCAGGCCCGCCTTGAAGTTCAAGCCGCGAAGGGATAACGCATTCCGAACAAGTCGCCAGGTGAGCGAGAACTCGGAGTTGTTCAAGAAGCTCGATCCTGGCGCCCAATTCCAGTGAGAGCGGATCTCCTCCGCCGTCCAGCCGTGCCGCTCGCTGAGAGGATCAGAAGCGGAACCCACCACTAATTCCCGATACAGCTCCTTCCGAGGCCATGAAAGGTCACTGGACCCAAGAAGGTTACGAAGGGCCTTTCGGCACTCGCGGACAAACAGTGCTTCGCCCAAAGGCTTACGTCGACCTTCAGCCTTTGGGTCTGACTTGAGGCGAGGAAAAGTCCGACTCGCCTTTCGTCTCCACACTGAGTCCCCCGTCAAGACACGGCCCAGATATGCAAGTCTTTCAGCAAGCCAGTGGCTCTCCAGATCAGGCATACCCAGACCCCCGTTGCGAGTACGTTGGATACAGACCTGCCTACGGACCATCGGCCTTGCACCTCCCCAGAGCAATCTGGAGAGGGATTGTTGCAGTGCCAACCGACGTGCCTTAGGCAGAGGAAGTACAGCCAATCGGTAAAGGATCAGGGGAAAGACGTACGTGGCGCACGCCTCAGCCCTGCCCTTTAAGGACAACCTCCTTGAAAGCCAGATTCCCACCTGAGCATTCACCTTAGCTTGTACTTCCGACCAATTTCGCTCCAGTTGGAGGTCGGGCCCAAACCACACCCCAAGGATGCGGATGGGTCCGTCACTCCAGCGGAAGGGCCCTGGAAGAGTATTGCTACCCCTCCAAGCACCAAGCCGCAAACCTTCGCTTTTGTCAAAATTGACCTTGGCCCCTGCAATCCGCTCATACTCGACAACCGCCTCTTTCACAGCCTCTATATCCTTGCGGCGGGATACAAACACTGTGACGTCATCAGCGAACGCGGAAACCCTAGCCGCAATGCGGCCAACGAATGGGATACCGCGCAGTGCCGGACTTGTCCCCTCATCCCTAAGCCTGCGCAGGAGGGGCTCCAACGCGAGGACATAGAGAAGAGGAGACAGAGGGCAGCCTTGCCGGACCGAACGCTCGATCGCGATCACCCCCGAACGCCTTCCGTTCACCTGCACCACTGCCTGAGGGTTGTGGTACATCATGCTAATCCATCTGCGGAACTCCGGTTCGAATCCGGCAGTCTCCAAAACAGACGCCAAGAACCGATGGTCAACCCTGTCGAAGGCCTTGGACTGATCTAAACTGATCAGCGCGGATTCGGTGTCGTCTTTTATCCCCTCTAGGACCTCGCGAATCAAGTGCAGGTTGTCCTGGATCGATCTTCCCTTCACAGCAAAGGTCTGCTCGGGGCCGATCAGATCGCTAATGACAAGCTGTAAACGATTCGCTAAGACCCGGGCCAAAATCTTTAACTCTGTGTTAAGCAGAGTTATGGGCCTGTAATCGTCTAAACCCTCCCAAACATGCCTGCCACCTTTCTTCAGCAATGTGATCACGCCCTTGGTAACGCTACCAGGGATGGCTCCCTGGGCGAACCAATGGTTGAACATATCCGTCAGAATAGGCACAAACATGTGCGACATCCTCAAGTACACTTCGTAGGGCAAACCATCTAGTCCCGGCGACTTGTTCAGGCCGACCTGCTTCAACGCGTCACGGACTTCGCATTCAGTAACCACACCCTCGCAGCTAGCCGCTTCAGCCGCCCCAAGGCGGGGGAAGTCGGCCAGATAGCTACGAAACTCCCGGAGCGGGAGATCAGTGCAGCGGGCAAAGCGATCCCGAAAGTGCGCCCGAAAGGCGTCACGTATCTCACGACCCGATCGCAGCAGACGCCCGTCCGGGGTCTTCACAGATGCGATGTACCGATCGGGGAACCTTCGCACTTCTTCTTCACGCGCAGTCGCGTTCGATTTCACAGCTTCGTTGAGAACTCTTTTTAGCCTAGATCTAACTACTGATCCCTTGTAGCGCTCGCTACTCTCACGCTCAAGGTCCCTCCTAGCTAGCTCTACACCTAGGGAGTCCCCCCCAGCCACCGCCCGGGAGAGTCTATCATCTATAGATTTCGCCTCCGCGGTCCTATCTAAGTTGAGCCGTCGACCGTATTTGGTGGCGAAATCTCTAATCCTGTGCTTAAGCGAAACCCACCACCTATTCCCGGTAACCGCCCCCACTAACGCCCGCTGAATTAGGGATTCCAGCCGATCCCGGAAGTCCCGTATCTCCAGTAAGGAGGTATTGAACTTCCAGTAGCCGGCTAGACTAGGCCTATTTGCTAACCGCAGACTGACTCTAATGAGTTTATGGTCAGTCCACGCTATCAAGTGGAACGTGGGACAACTAACAAAATCAATGTCAGCTCTTCTCACTAACACTCTGTCCAAGTAGGAGCCTACTTTGGCAGAGGGCGAGCTATCTAGCCACGTCCACATCTCCCGCCCTGGGTGATCAAGACGAAACCTGTCGACGAGACCGTGACGAGTCACGAAGCCGACAAGGCTGCTATCACACCTTCCCGCACGCCTAGCTCCCCGCCCGACCTTATCTATCTTGGGATCAAGGATCGCATTCCAATCACCCATTAAGACTAGCCGCTTCGTATCGTCCAGGAACGGCGCCAACCGACGAAAAAAGGAAACCCTCTCCGCAACGATATTGGGCGCATAAACCGCAACCAGACGAAACTTGAAACTTTTCACGGCAACATCGGCCACAACCAACCGGCCCCCGTCACCTGCAAAAACAACGTCAACATCAGCATCAAGGCTGCGTCCAACTAGCAAGGAGACCCCAGCGCTGAAGTTGCTGCCGTATGCTGAGAAAACGTTAAAGTCGCTTTCCAGCACCCGACAGTCAGCCTCGCAAGTGAAGTGAGTCTCCTGCACTGCAGCAACATCTACACAGAGGTTCTTGAGTTCACCAAGCAAGCGCGCACACTTGCTTGAATCCCTCAGTCCCCTCACATTCAAACTGGCAACGTTTAAAGTCATCAATCCGACTTACCTTATTCAGTGTCGACTATGGGCCGGAAATCCCCAGGGGTGAGGATGCCAACGGCCTGTCTTAGAGAGCCGGTGCCGAGCTCAGTGTTCACTCGGCCATCCCTAGACACTCCGCCAACATCCAGCGGGAACCGTACTTTTAGGGCTCTATAAAAGGAGGGGTGAACTAAGATAGGGACCCTCCCTGAGCAAAACGGCAAGCATCTTTTCAAGGAAGAGTGCTCCAATTCCGCCAGCTTTACACCCGTGTCGGTCTGGCGGACCGTATCCAAGAACTTCCATACGCCCTTGGTACGGTCACCAGCCGAACGGATGAAAGTGGTCACCATGGCTGCACTCTTAAAATTAAAAGGGTTGTTAACTTTTTTCTTTTCCACTTTTTCCAGTTGCAGTAACGGCTTTAACATCTTTTTTAATAGATGGTCCGTTACTGCTTCTGCACCAACGGTGCAAAAATGTTTTGCCTTTTGTTGTTTGTCTTTCTCGGCATCGTTTGCCGCCTCTTTTGGATTTTGGGATGATGTAGTCTGGGGGTTTGTTTGGATGGGAGTCCATTTTGGGAAGAGTTCTGGAGAAGACATTGGACTCAGGGATGGTAACGATAGTGACCTGGGTAATTTTGGGGGGGACGGCCTTTCCAGGGATTGTGCTCGCCTTATATGCACAATTTGATGTCGGCGGGGATGAAGTGGGGGTGTTTCTGTTGGTAGAGGAGGTTGTGGTAGTTGTTGTGGTGGTAATGGGGGTTGTAAAAATTGTGGGGGTTGTAGCGAGTCAGAGGGAGCATTCTGAGGAATGCAATATTGAGGAGGGAACATTGGCGGAAGTGGTAGGGGAGGTGGTGGTAAGGAGAGTGGCGGAAAAGGAGCCAGCAGTGGTATCTGCATTGGAACTTGTTGGGGGAGGGGCTGCTTTTGGTGATGTGCATTTGAAGGGCCTTCTAAAGGGTCTTCTGTGTCGGAAGGTCCTGCACGCACTTTTTTGGCAGCCCCCTCCCCGCTGTCTCTTCTTCTTTTCAAGTTTGTTGTTGTTTCCATGTTTTCATGGTCTTCCTTGGTTTTTTTTTTCTTTTTCTTTTTAGCCAATGTTGGTGATACTGGTGTTGTTGATGTTGCTGTTGTCTTTGTTGTTGTTGTTGTTGGGGTCTGTGGCCCTTTCTTAGCTGTTGGCGTTGTTGCTTGTTCCGCTGTTGCTGCTGCTGGTACTGGTTCCGGTGGCTTGGTCTGCTTTTGAGGTGAGGGTGAAATTAAGCCTTTTTCCCCTTGTTTGGGGGAACCCCTCCTCCTCCGGGTCACCTCGGACCAGCCCTCTTTGTCATTTGTTTTGGGCTGGTCCTGACTCGGATCCTGGGTCTCCGCTGTTTTGCTGATGGTGGCTGTTGAAGCTGTTGCTGCTGTTGTTGTTGCTGTTGTTGTTGCTGCTGCTGCTGTTGCTGCTGCTGCTGTTGCTGCATTCTCTGGCTTCTCGGGGCAGAACTTCGAGATGTGGCCAATCTTTTTGCAGGACCAACACCTCGGTCTCCGCCCCTCCACCATCACGATCATCTCCCGGTCCCCGCTGATTAGAATCTCGGGGATGGCTTTGAAGCCATCCCTCGTCAGGCACAGCCGGAAGGCATAATCCCCGTAGGCTGTCCCGGCTGGGGATCTGAGGAGGTTATACTCCTCCACTTGGCCGTACGAGCTTAAATAAGCGGCCAAAACCTCCCCAGAAATGAGGGGCGGGACGTTACAGATGGTTACTCGGAGCCTACGGGTGCCCCTATATTCCGGCTGTAACCTGAAATACTTCGTCGTTATATTATTAGCCGCCAACTTGGCGGCTTGTTCTTCCGTAGGAAGGAGGACATCCCATGTCGCAAAACTCTTGCGACAGAAGTACTGGCATGGGATGCCCGCCTTCCTCAACAGCTCCTCAAACGTCTCTTTCTTGAGCCCCGCTAGCCTTTTGGTTTTGAGATCCGAAACGACCAGCGAGAGGATCCTAGGTGTGAATTTTTCAACTAATTCAGGGATGGGCAGAATTTCATTGCCTTTGAAGTACTTTGCGTACTTCTCTACCCTATCCCTTTCATAGTCGGCAGGTCCCCTCTGCTGGCCCTTCCAAGGTGTGGGGCTCTTTTGGGCCGGCTGTATTGGACTGTCCTGTGATGTGTCCACTATTGTTCTTGGAGAATCAGCGGGGATCGGCAGTGATGGCCAATTCTCTCCAATTAAACTCTCTTGTGAGGGTTCCTTTGAGGGTTCAATTTTGTCTTCATTTTTTTTGGAAGTGGAACCCTCCATGACTGCAGTAGGGCTTGCAGCCAGGAGGGTAAAACTAAGGCCCCCACCTGTTGCAAGTGTGGGGGGGGGGGTTCTACTGTTCAGAAAAGTAAAAATTATAAAATTAGACAATAGTACAACACGCCGGAATAAATACAAAAAGATTAGAACACGTAGATACCCCCTGAAAAATTAAAAAAACACTCAAGACAAAACACTTAAGAAAGGAAAACAAGTCCGACCACAAGAGAAACAAACGTCGGATAACGAAAGCAAGTGACAAATCCAAATTAAACCAAAATTGTCACAAGTAACAACTTCTCAGGTAAGCTTGAAAAAATAAAGAATAAAGTCCAACGGAAAAAAAAAAAAAAAAAAAAAAAAAAAAAAACAAGTCTTACCGAGATAATAACAATGTTTTAACTTTTAGTAATCCAAATCGTAATAATCAAAGTAACGGCGTGAATAACGAAGAGTCAGTGCCACTTGGCTGCTGAGTTCTTTATTCCTTGTAAAAAAAATACAAGAAGGCACGAGGCCTTTTGGTTTTGGGGGAGGGGAAGGGAGCGGTCATGCTTAAACTATATTTTCTATGGGGAACCTAGCTAGCCACATTCGCCGACCCATTCAACAATACAATATATAATCACTCGTCCATCTCCTTGCACGCAGCAACCACCAAAATACCGCATTTGCTCTATGAAAAAGTCCTACTTAAAACCCGAAAGTGATGCATGATTTTATTTACAATGTATGATTTTTTACAATGGATATGATGGGAATGGGAGAAAAAACCCCGAAAAACATATATACACGAAAACAAGGAAAAAATCCCCCGTTTGGTTTCCCTCCCATCCCCCCGTCTAGAAAATTGGAGGCCGACTGTTTTCCGGGTCGAAAGAAACCGGAAACAAGCCGGACCTACCCTAGGTAGGGCGGGAATCCTAATCTACAGAGATAAAAGAAATAAAGGGTCGGGCGCGGTATGGGTCGATACAAGCAGATTATATGATTTTTTACATATGAATTTTCAAGATCTTCAATAAAAGCGGGCTGGGCTTCGGGTTGAGGTACAAAAATAATAGGGAGGGGGAAGATCTTGAGAAACTACCCACTAGATGACGGGGACAATGACACACAACATACTGCTAACTAGGTTACAAGGGGGAAAAAACAATTCTACTTACCAGGGATGGGGTCCCTAAGGACCCGTACCATAGACGCCATGGGCCGGCAGAGGAGGGAAGGATGACTCCAACGTTGCCCCCTTTCGTACGACCAGGCTCGCTGCAGTCACCCATCTTTTGCTGAATGTTATGCGATCCAAGCGTTTTCTATCGCATCTGATTTTGACCCTCAGCTGATGCCGAAAATACAAAACCAGATCACGATGAGAAAAGTTTGCATCGTCATACAATCCCTTGTTTCGCGTCGTCCAAATCACCATTCTAGCTACAGCTAGGATCGCGAGAAACCCCACACGCTTCTCACCGTGAAACGGAGGAAGAACGTTGTCTACGACGTAACCAACGTCGAGCAGCACGAGCTGTTTGGGTTCGATGCGAGCCGTCCACTCCCCGACGTGATCCCAAAACGGACGGACTCGCTCGCAGTAGTAGAAGGCGTGCTCAGCCGTTTCTTCCAAGCCACTGCCGCAGCGAGTGCAATCAGGCATGTCTGCCAGGCCCGCCTTGAAGTTCAAGCCGCGAAGGGATAACGCATTCCGAACAAGTCGCCAGGTGAGCGAGAACTCGGAGTTGTTCAAGAAGCTCGATCCTGGCGCCCAATTCCAGTGAGAGCGGATCTCCTCCGCCGTCCAGCCGTGCCGCTCGCTGAGAGGATCAGAAGCGGAACCCACCACTAATTCCCGATACAGCTCCTTCCGAGGCCATGAAAGGTCACTGGACCCAAGAAGGTTACGAAGGGCCTTTCGGCACTCGCGGACAAACAGTGCTTCGCCCAAAGGCTTACGTCGACCTTCAGCCTTTGGGTCTGACTTGAGGCGAGGAAAAGTCCGACTCGCCTTTCGTCTCCACACTGAGTCCCCCGTCAAGACACGGCCCAGATATGCAAGTCTTTCAGCAAGCCAGTGGCTCTCCAGATCAGGCATACCCAGACCCCCGTTGCGAGTACGTTGGATACAGACCTGCCTACGGACCATCGGCCTTGCACCTCCCCAGAGCAATCTGGAGAGGGATTGTTGCAGTGCCAACCGACGTGCCTTAGGCAGAGGAAGTACAGCCAATCGGTAAAGGATCAGGGGAAAGACGTACGTGGCGCACGCCTCAGCCCTGCCCTTTAAGGACAACCTCCTTGAAAGCCAGATTCCCACCTGAGCATTCACCTTAGCTTGTACTTCCGACCAATTTCGCTCCAGTTGGAGGTCGGGCCCAAACCACACCCCAAGGATGCGGATGGGTCCGTCACTCCAGCGGAAGGGCCCTGGAAGAGTATTGCTACCCCTCCAAGCACCAAGCCGCAAACCTTCGCTTTTGTCAAAATTGACCTTGGCCCCTGCAATCCGCTCATACTCGACAACCGCCTCTTTCACAGCCTCTATATCCTTGCGGCGGGATACAAACACTGTGACGTCATCAGCGAACGCGGAAACCCTAGCCGCAATGCGGCCAACGAATGGGATACCGCGCAGTGCCGGACTTGTCCCCTCATCCCTAAGCCTGCGCAGGAGGGGCTCCAACGCGAGGACATAGAGAAGAGGAGACAGAGGGCAGCCTTGCCGGACCGAACGCTCGATCGCGATCACCCCCGAACGCCTTCCGTTCACCTGCACCACTGCCTGAGGGTTGTGGTACATCATGCTAATCCATCTGCGGAACTCCGGTTCGAATCCGGCAGTCTCCAAAACAGACGCCAAGAACCGATGGTCAACCCTGTCGAAGGCCTTGGACTGATCTAAACTGATCAGCGCGGATTCGGTGTCGTCTTTTATCCCCTCTAGGACCTCGCGAATCAAGTGCAGGTTGTCCTGGATCGATCTTCCCTTCACAGCAAAGGTCTGCTCGGGGCCGATCAGATCGCTAATGACAAGCTGTAAACGATTCGCTAAGACCCGGGCCAAAATCTTTAACTCTGTGTTAAGCAGAGTTATGGGCCTGTAATCGTCTAAACCCTCCCAAACATGCCTGCCACCTTTCTTCAGCAATGTGATCACGCCCTTGGTAACGCTACCAGGGATGGCTCCCTGGGCGAACCAATGGTTGAACATATCCGTCAGAATAGGCACAAACATGTGCGACATCCTCAAGTACACTTCGTAGGGCAAACCATCTAGTCCCGGCGACTTGTTCAGGCCGACCTGCTTCAACGCGTCACGGACTTCGCATTCAGTAACCACACCCTCGCAGCTAGCCGCTTCAGCCGCCCCAAGGCGGGGGAAGTCGGCCAGATAGCTACGAAACTCCCGGAGCGGGAGATCAGTGCAGCGGGCAAAGCGATCCCGAAAGTGCGCCCGAAAGGCGTCACGTATCTCACGACCCGATCGCAGCAGACGCCCGTCCGGGGTCTTCACAGATGCGATGTACCGATCGGGGAACCTTCGCACTTCTTCTTCACGCGCAGTCGCGTTCGATTTCACAGCTTCGTTGAGAACTCTTTTTAGCCTAGATCTAACTACTGATCCCTTGTAGCGCTCGCTACTCTCACGCTCAAGGTCCCTCCTAGCTAGCTCTACACCTAGGGAGTCCCCCCCAGCCACCGCCCGGGAGAGTCTATCATCTATAGATTTCGCCTCCGCGGTCCTATCTAAGTTGAGCCGTCGACCGTATTTGGTGGCGAAATCTCTAATCCTGTGCTTAAGAGAAACCCACCACCTATTCCCGGTAACCGCCCCCACTAACGCCCGCTGAATTAGGGATTCTAGCCGATCCCGGAAGTCCCGTATCTCCAGTAAGGAGGTATTGAACTTCCAGTAGCCGGCTAGACTAGGCCTATTTGCTAACCGCAGACTGACTCTAATGAGTTTATGGTCAGTCCACGCTATCAAGTGGAACGTGGGACAACTAACAAAATCAATGTCAGCTCTTCTCACTAACACTCTGTCCAAGTAGGAACCTACTTTGGCAGAGGGCGAGCTATCTAGCCACGTCCACATCTCCCGCCCTGGGTGATCAAGACGAAACCTGTCGACGAGACCGTGACGAGTCACGAAGCCGACAAGGCTGCTATCACACCTTCCCGTACGCCTAGCTCCCCGCCCGACCTTATCTATCTTGGGATCAAGGATCGCATTCCAATCACCCATTAAGAATAGCCGCTTCGTATCGTCCAGGAACGGCGCCAACCGACGAAAAAAGGAAACCCTCTCCGCAACGATATTGGGCGCATAAACCGCAACCAGACGAAACTTGAAACTTTTCACGGCAACATCGGCCACAACCAACCGGCCCCCGTCACCTGCAAAAACAACGTCAACATCAGCATCAAGGCTGCGTCCAACTAGCAAGGAGACCCCAGCGCTGAAGTTGCTGCCGTATGCTGAGAAAACGTTAAAGTCGCTTTCCAGCACCCGACAGTCAGCCTCGCAAGTGAAGTGGGTCTCCTGCACTGCAGCAACATCTACGCAGAGGTTCTTGAGTTCACCAAGCAAGCGCGCACACTTGCTTGAATCCCTCAGTCCCCTCACATTCAAACTGGCAACGTTTAAAGCCATCAATCCGACTTACCTTATTCAGTGTCGACTATGGGCCGGAAATCCCCAGGGGTGAGGATGCCAACGGCCTGTCTCAGAGAGCCGGTGCCGAGCTCAGTGTTCACTCGGCCATCCCTAGACACTCCGCCAACATCCAGCGGGAACCGTACTTTTAGGGCTCTATAAAAGGAGGGGTGAACTAAGATAGGGACCCTCCCTGAGCAAAAAGGCAAGCATCTTTTCAAGGAAGAGTGCTCCAATTCCGCCAGCTTTACACCCGTGTCGGTCTGGCGGACCGTATCCAAGAACTTCCATACGCCCTTGGTACGGTCACCAGCCGAACGGATGAAAGTGGTCACCATGGCTGCACTCTTAAAATTAAAAGGGTTGTTAACTTTTTTCTTTTCCACTTTTTCCAGTTGCAGTAACGGCTTTAACATCTTTTTTAATAGATGGTCCGTTACTGCTTCTGCACCAACGGTGCAAAAATGTTTTGCCTTTTGTTGTTTGTCTTTCTCGGCATCGTTTGCCGCCTCTTTTGGATTTTGGGATGATGTAGTCTGGGGGTTTGTTTGGATGGGAGTCCATTTTGGGAAGAGTTCTGGAGAAGACATTGGACTCAGGGATGGTAACGATAGTGACCTGGGTAATTTTTGGGGGGACGGCCTTTCCAGGGATTGTGCTCGCCTTATATGCACAATTTGATGTCGGCGAGGATGAAGTGGGGGTGTTTCTGTTGGTAGAGGAGGTTGTGGTAGTTGTGGTGGTGGTAATGGGGGTTGTAAAAATTGTGGGGGTTGTAGCGACTCAGAGGGAGCATTCTGAGGAATGCAATATTGAGGAGGGAACATTGGCGGAAGTGGTAGGGGAGGTGGTGGTAAGGAGAGTGGCGGAAAAGGAGCCAGCAGTGGTATCTGCATTGGAACTTGTTGGGGGAGGGGCTGCTTTTGGTGATGTGCATTTGAAGGGCCTTCTAAAGGGTCTTCTGTGTCGGAAGGTCCTGCACGCACTTTTTTGGCAGCCCCCTCCCCGCTGTCTCTTCTTCTTTTCAAGTTTGTTGTTGTTTCCATGTTTTCATGGTCTCCTTTGGTTTTTTTCTTTTTCTTTTTTGCCAATGTTGGTGATACTGGTGTTGTTGATGTTGCTGTTGTCTTTGTTGTTGTTGTTGGGGTCTGTGGCCCTTTCTTAGCTGTTGGCGTTGTTGCTTGTTCCGCTGTTGCTGCTGCTGCTACTGGTTCCGGCGCCTTGCTTTGCTTTTGAGGTGAGGATGAAGTTAAAGTTTTTTCCCCTTGTTTGGGGGATCCCCTCCTCCTCCGAGTCACCTCGGACCAGCCCTCTTTGTCATTTGTTTTGGGCTGGTCCTGACTCGGATCCTGGGTCTCCGCTGTTTTGCTGATGGTGGCTGTTGAAGCTGTTGCTGCTGTTGTTGTTGCTGTTGTTGTTGCTGCTGCTGCTGCTGCTGCTGCATTCTCTGGCTTCTCGGGGCAGAACTTCGAGATGTGGCCAATCTTTTTGCAGGACCAACACCTCGGTCTCCGCCCCTCCACCATCACGATCATCTCCCGGTCCCCGCTGATTAGAATCTCGGGGATGGCTTTGAAGCCATCCCTCGTCAGGCACAGCCGGAAGGCATAATCCCCGTAGGCTGTCCCGGCTGGGGATCTGAGGAGGTTATACTCCTCCACTTGGCCGTACGAGCTTAAATAAGCGGCCAAAACCTCCCCAGAAATGAGGGGCGGGACGTTACAGATGGTTACTCGGAGCCTACGGGTGCCCCTATATTCCGGCTGTAACCTGAAATACTTCGTCGTTATATTATTAGCCGCCAACTTGGCGGCTTGTTCTTCCGTAGGAAGGAGGACATCCCATGTCGCAAAACTCTTGCGACAGAAGTACTGGCATGGGATGCCCGCCTTCCTCAACAGCTCCTCAAACGTCTCTTTCTTGAGCCCCACTAGCCTTTTGGTTTTGAGATCCGAAACGACCAGCGAGAGGATCCTAGGTGTGAATTTTTCAACTAATTCAGGGATGGGCAGAATTTCATTGCCTTTGAAGTACTTTGCGTACTTCTCTACCCTATCCCTTTCATAGTCGGCAGGTCCCCTCTGCTGGCCCTTCCAAGGTGTGGGGCTCTTTTGGGCCGGCTGTATTGGACTGTCCTGTGATGTGTCCACTATTGTTCTTGGAGAATCAGCGGGGATCGGCAGTGATGGCCAATTCTCTCCAATTAAACTCTCTTGTGAGGGTTCCTTTGAGGGTTCAATTTTGTCTTCATTTTTTTTGGAAGTGGAACCCTCCATGACTGCAGTAGGGCTTGCAGCCAGGAGGGTAAAACTAAGGCCCACACCTGTTGCAAGTGTGTGTGTGGGGGGGGTTCTACTGTTTAAAAAAGTAAAAATTATAAAATTAGACGATAGTACAACACGCCTGAAAAAATACAAAAAGATTAGAACACGTAGATGCCCCCTAAAAAATTAAAAAACACTCAAGACAAAACACTTAAGAAAGAAAAACAAGTCCGACCACAAGAGAAACAAACGTCGGATAACGAAAGCAAGTGACAAATCCAAATTAAACCAAAATTGTCACAAGTAACAACTTCTCAGGTAAGCTTGAAAAAAGAAAAAATCAAGTCCAACGGAAAAAAAAACAAGTCTTACCGAGATAATAACAATTTTTAACTTTTAGTAATCCAAATCGTAATAATCAAAGTAACGGCGTGAATAACGAAGAGTCAGTGCCACTTGGCTCCTGAGTTCAAATGCGTCTTCTTCGTTTGGACTTTTATTTACTACTGATATTTTAGGTAGCTTTGGGGGCGGTCTAGTGGGGTGAAGGGGACAATTCGTTTTTGTTGGTTTTTTTTTTTTTTTTTCTTCTTTTTCCTTTTCTGGGGGGGGCCTGTAGTAGCATTCTAGGCTTTTTCTTCTAAACTACTGTTAGGGCTTTCTTTACGAATTTTTAAATTATTCGATAGAAGATATTTAAAAACATTCTGCCTTGTTCGCTGACATGTGGATAGGCTTAATATCAAATTGGCTTTACAGTAGAGTAAGCGTGCCTTTACATTTAAAACGCATAGTTTAAGCATTATTTTACAAACAAAATACAGCATAACATTTTGTAAAATTCAGCATTTTAAATTGGAATTAAAGACATACTGACCAATATTGACATATTTCTTCCACTTGGCTCCTGAGTTCTTTATTCCTTGTAAAAAAAATACAAGAAGGCACGAGGCCTTTTGGTTTTGGGGGAGGGGAAGGGAGCGGTCATGCTTTAACTATATTTTCTATGGGGAACCTAGCTAGCCACATTCGCCGACCCATTCAACAATACAATATATAATCACTCGTCCTTCTCCTTGCACGCAGCAACCACCAAAATACCGCATTTGCTCTATGAAAAAGTCCTACTTAAAACCCGAAAGTGATGCATGATTTTATTTACAATGTATGATTTTTTACAATGGATATGATGGGAATGGGAGAAAAAAACCCCGAAAAACATATATACACGAAAACAAGGAAAAAATCCCCAATTTGGTTTCCCTCCCATCCCCCCGTCTAGAAAATTGGAGGCCGACTGTTTTCCGGGTCGAAAGAAACCGGAAACAAGCCGGACCTACCCTAGGTAGGGCGGGAATCCTAATCTACAGAGATAAAAGAAATAAAGGGTCGGGCGCGGTATGGGTCGATACAAGCAGATTATATGATTTTTTACATATGAATTTTCAAGATCTTCAATAAAAAGCGGGCTGGGTTTCGGGTTGAGGTACAAAAATAATAGGGAGGGGGAAGATCTTGAGAAACTACCGACTAGATGACGGGGACAATGACACACAACATACTGCTAACTAGGTTGCAAGGGGGAAAAAAACAATTCTACTTACCAGGGATGGGGTCCCTAAGGACCCGTACCATAGACGCCATGGGCCGGCAGAGGAGGGAAGGATGACTCCAACGTTGCCCCCTTTCGTACGACCAGGCTCGCTGCAGTCACCCATCTTTTGCTGAATGTTATGCGATCCAAGCGTTTTCTATCGCATCTGATTTTGACCCTCAGCTGATGCCGAAAATACAAAACCAGATCACGATGAGAAAAGTTTGCATCGTCATACAATCCCTTGTTTCGCGTCGTCCAAATCACCATTCTAGCTACAGCTAGGATCGCGAGAAACACCACACGCTTCTCACCGTGAAACGGAGGAAGAACGTTGTCTACGACGTAACCAACGTCGAGCAGCACGAGCTGTTTGGGTTCGATGCGAGCCGTCCACTCCCCGACGTGATCCCAAAACGGACGGACTCGCTCGCAGTAGTAGAAGGCGTGCTCAGCCGTTTCTTCCAAGCCACTGCCGCAGCGAGTGCAATCAGGCATGTCTGCCAGGCCCGCCTTGAAGTTCAAGCCGCGAAGGGATAACGCATTCCGAACAAGTCGCCAGGTGAGCGAGAACTCGGAGTTGTTCAAGAAGCTCGATCCTGGCGCCCAATTCCAGTGAGAGCGGATCTCCTCCGCCGTCCAGCCGTGCCGCTCGCTGAGAGGATCAGAAGCGGAACCCACCACTAATTCCCGATACAGCTCCTTCCGAGGCCATGAAAGGTCACTGGACCCAAGAAGGTTACGAAGGGCCTTTCGGCACTCGCGGACAAACAGTGCTTCGCCCAAAGGCTTACGTCGACCTTCAGCCTTTGGGTCTGACTTGAGGCGAGGAAAAGTCCGACTTGCCTTTCGTCTCCACACTGAGTCCCCCGTCAAGACACGGCCCAGATATGCAAGTCTTTCAGCAAGCCAGTGGCTCTCCAGATCAGGCATACCCAGACCCCCGTTGCGAGTACGTTGGATACAGACCTGCCTACGGACCATCGGCCTTGCACCTCCCCAGAGCAATCTGGAGAGGGATTGTTGCAGTGCCAACCGACGTGCCTTAGGCAGAGGAAGTACAGCCAATCGGTAAAGGATCAGGGGGAAGACGTACGTGGCGCACGCCTCAGCCCTGCCCTTTAAGGACAACCTCCTTGAAAGCCAGATTCCCACCTGAGCATTCACCTTAGCTTGTACTTCCGACCAATTTCGCTCCAGTTGGAGGTCGGGCCCAAACCACACCCCAAGGATGCGGATGGGTCCGTCACTCCAGCGGAAGGGCCCTGGAAGAGTATTGCTACCCCTCCAAGCACCAAGCCGCAAACCTTCGCTTTTGTCAAAATTGACCTTGGCCCCTGCAATCCGCTCATACTCGACAACCGCCTCTTTCACAGCCTCTATATCCTTGCGGCGGGATACAAACACTGTAACGTCATCAGCGAACGCGGAAACCCTAGCCGCAATGCGGCCAACGAATGGGATACCGCGCAGTGCCGGACTTGTCCCCTCATCCCTAAGCCTGCGCAGGAGGGGCTCCAACGCGAGGACATAGAGAAGAGGAGACAGAGGGCAGCCTTGCCGGACCGAACGCTCGATCGCGATCACCCCCGAACGCCTTCCGTTCACCTGCACCACTGCCTGAGGGTTGTGGTACATCATGCTAATCCATCTGCGGAACTCCGGTTCGAATCCGGCAGTCTCCAAAACAGACGCCAAGAACCGATGGTCAACCCTGTCGAAGGCCTTGGACTGATCTAAACTGATCAGCGCGGATTCGGTGTCGTCTTTTATCCCCTCTAGGACCTCGCGAATCAAGTGCAGGTTGTCCTGGATCGATCTTCCCTTCACAGCAAAGGTCTGCTCGGGGCCGATCAGATCGCTAATGACAAGCTGTAAACGATTCGCTAAGACCCGGGCCAAAATCTTTAACTCTGTGTTAAGCAGAGTTATGGGCCTGTAATCGTCTAAACCCTCCCAAACATGCCTGCCACCTTTCTTCAGCAATGTGATCACGCCCTTGGTAACGCTACCAGGGATGGCTCCCTGGGCGAACCAATGGTTGAACATATCCGTCAGAATAGGCACAAACATGTGCGACATCCTCAAGTACACTTCGTAGGGCAAACCATCTAGTCCCGGCGACTTGTTCAGGCCGACCTGCTTCAACGCGTCACGGACTTCGCATTCAGTAACCACACCCTCGCAGCTAGCCGCTTCAGCCGCCCCAAGGCGGGGGAAGTCGGCCAGATAGCTACGAAACTCCCGGAGCGGGAGATCAGTGCAGCGGGCAAAGCGATCCCGAAAGTGCGCCCGAAAGGCGTCACGTATCTCACGACCCGATCGCAGCAGACGCCCGTCCGGGGTCTTCACAGATGCGATGTACCGATCGGGGAACCTTCGCACTTCTTCTTCACGCGCAGTCGCGTTCGATTTCACAGCTTCGTTGAGAACTCTTTTTAGCCTAGATCTAACTACTGATCCCTTGTAGCGCTCGCTACTCTCACGCTCAAGGTCCCTCCTAGCTAGCTCTACACCTAGGGAGTCCCCCCCAGCCACCGCCCGGGAGAGTCTATCATCTATAGATTTCGCCTCCGCGGTCCTATCTAAGTTGAGCCGTCGACCGTATTTGGTGGCGAAATCTCTAATCCTGTGCTTAAGAGAAACCCACCACCTATTGCCGGTAACCGCCCCCACTAACGCCCGCTGAATTAGGGATTCTAGCCGATCCCGGAAGTCCCGTATCTCCAGTAAGGAGGTATTGAACTTCCAGTAGCCGGCTAGACTAGGCCTATTTGCTAACCGCAGACTGACTCTAATGAGTTTATGGTCAGTCCACGCTATCAAGTGGAACGTGGGACAACTAACAAAATCAATGTCAGCTCTTCTCACTAACACTCTGTCCAAGTAGGAGCCTACTTTGGCAGAGGGCGAGCTATCTAGCCACGTCCACATCTCCCGCCCTGGGTGATCAAGACGAAACCTGTCGACGAGACCGTGACGAGTCACGAAGCCGACAAGGCTGCTATCACACCTTCCCGCACGCCTAGCTCCCCGCCCGACCTTATCTATCTTGGGATCAAGGATCGCATTCCAATCACCCATTAAGACTAGCCGCTTCGTATCGTCCAGGAACGGCGCCAACCGACGAAAAAAGGAAACCCTCTCCGCAACGATATTGGGCGCATAAACCGCAACCAGACGAAACTTGAAACTTTTCACGGCAACATCGGCCACAACCAACCGGCCCCCGTCACCTGCAAAAACAACGTCAACATCAGCATCAAGGCTGCGTCCAACTAGCAAGGAGACCCCAGCGCTGAAGTTGCTGCCGTATGCTGAGAAAACGTTAAAGTCGCTTTCCAGCACCCGACAGTCAGCCTCGCAAGTGAAGTGGGTCTCCTGCACTGCAGCAACATCTACGCAGAGGTTCTTGAGTTCACCAAGCAAGCGCGCACACTTGCTTGAATCCCTCAGTCCCCTCACATTCAAACTGGCAACGTTTAAAGCCATCAATCCGACTTACCTTATTCAGTGTCGACTATGGGCCGGAAATCCCCAGGGGTGAGGATGCCAACGGCCTGTCTCAGAGAGCCGGTGCCGAGCTCAGTGTTCACTCGGCCATCCCTAGACACTCCGCCGACATCCAGCGGGAACCGTACTTTTAGGGCTCTATAAAAGGAGGGGTGAACTAAGATAGGGACCCTCCCTGAGCAAAAAGGCAAGCATCTTTTCAAGGAAGAGTGCTCCAATTCCGCCAGCTTTACACCCGTGTCGGTCTGGCGGACCGTATCCAAGAACTTCCATACGCCCTTGGTACGGTCACCAGCCGAACGGATGAAAGTGGTCACCATGGCTGCACTCTTAAAATTAAAAGGGTTGTTAACTTTTTTCTTTTCCACTTTTTCCAGTTGCAGTAACGGCTTTAACATCTTTTTCAATAGATGGTCCGTTACTGCTTCTGCACCAACGGTGCAAAAATGTTTTGCCTTTTGTTGTTTGTCTTTCTCGGCATCGTTTGCCGCCTCTTTTGGATGTGGAGATGATGTAGTCTGGGGGTTTGTTTGGATGGGAGTCCATTTTGGGAAGAGTTCTGGAGAAGACATTGGACTCAGGGATGGTAACGATAGTGACCTGGGTAATTTTTGGGGGGACGGCCTTTCCAGGGATTGTGCTCGCCTTATATGCACAATTTGATGTCGGCGGGGATGAAGTGGGGGTGTTTCTGTTGGTAGGGGAGGTTGTGGTGGTTGTGGTGGTGGTAATGGGGGTTGTAAAAATTGTGGGGGTTGTAGCGACTCAGAGGGAGCATTCTGAGGAATGCAATATTGAGGAGGGAACATTGGCGGAAGTGGTAGGGGAGGTGGTGGTAAGGAGAGTGGCGGAAAAGGAGCCAGCAGTGGTATCTGCATTGGAACTTGTTGGGGGAGGGGCTGCTTTTGGTGATGTGCATTTGAAGGGCCTTCTAAAGGGTCTTCGGTGTCGGAAGGTCCTGCACGCACTTTTTTGGCAGCCCCCTCCCCGCTGTCTCTTCTTCTTTTCAAGTTTGTTGTTGTTTCCATGTTTTCATGGTCTTCCTTGGTTTTTTTTTTCTTTTTCTTTTTAGCCAATGTTGGTGATACTGGTGTTGTTGATGTTGCTGTTGTCTTTGTTGTTGTTGTTGTTGGGGTCTGTGGCCCTTTCTTAGCTGTTGGCGTTGTTGCTTGTTCCGCTGTTGCTGCTGCTGGTACTGGTTCCGGTGGCTTGGTCTGCTTTTGAGGTGAGGGTGAAATTAAGCCTTTTTCCCCTTGTTTGGGGGAACCCCTCCTCCTCCGGGTCACCTCGGACCAGCCCTCTTTGTCATTTGTTTTGGGCTGGTCCTGACTCGGATCCTGGGTCTCCGCTGTTTTGCTGATGGTGGCTGTTGAAGCTGTTGCTGCTGTTGTTGTTGCTGTTGTTGTTGCTGCTGCTGCTGTTGCTGCTGCTGCTGTTGCTGCATTCTCTGGCTTCTCGGGGCAGAACTTCGAGATGTGGCCAATCTTTTTGCAGGACCAACACCTCGGTCTCCGCCCCTCCACCATCACGATCATCTCCCGGTCCCCGCTGATTAGAATCTCGGGGATGGCTTTGAAGCCATCCCTCGTCAGGCACAGCCGGAAGGCATAATCCCCGTAGGCTGTCCCGGCTGGGGATCTGAGGAGGTTATACTCCTCCACTTGGCCGTACGAGCTTAAATAAGCGGCCAAAACCTCCCCAGAAATGAGGGGCGGGACGTTACAGATGGTTACTCGGAGCCTACGGGTGCCCCTATATTCCGGCTGTAACCTGAAATACTTCGTCGTTATATTATTAGCCGCCAACTTGGCGGCTTGTTCTTCCGTAGGAAGGAGGACATCCCATGTCGCAAAACTCTTGCGACAGAAGTACTGGCATGGGATGCCCGCCTTCCTCAACAGCTCCTCAAACGTCTCTTTCTTGAGCCCCACTAGCCTTTTGGTTTTGAGATCCGAAACGACCAGCGAGAGGATCCTAGGTGTGAATTTTTCAACTAATTCAGGGATGGGCAGAATTTCATTGCCTTTGAAGTACTTTGCGTACTTCTCTACCCTATCCCTTTCATAGTCGGCAGGTCCCCTCTGCTGGCCCTTCCAAGGTGTGGGGCTCTTTTGGGCCGGCTGTATTGGACTGTCCTGTGATGTGTCCACTATTGTTCTTGGAGAATCAGCGGGGATCGGCAGTGATGGCCAATTCTCTCCAATTAAACTCTCTTGTGAGGGTTCCTTTGAGGGTTCAATTTTGTCTTCATTTTTTTTGGAAGTGGAACCCTCCATGACTGCAGTAGGGCTTGCAGCCAGGAGGGTAAAACTAAGGCCCCCACCTGTTGCAAGTGTGGGGGGGGTTCTACTGTTCAGAAAAGTAAAAATTATAAAATTAGACAATAGTACAACACGCCGGAATAAATACAAAAAGATTAGAACACGTAGATACCCCCTGAAAAATTAAAAAAACACTCAAGACAAAACACTTAAGAAAGGAAAACAAGTCCGACCACAAGAGAAACAAACGTCGGATAACGAAAGCAAGTGACAAATCCAAATTAAACCAAAATTGTCACAAGTAACAACTTCTCAGGTAAGCTTGAAAAAATAAAAAATAAAGTCCAACGGAAAAAAAAAACAAGTCTTACCGAGATAATAACAATGTTTTAACTTTTAGTAATCCAAATCGTAATAATCAAAGTAACGGCGTGAATAACGAAGAGTCAGTGCCACTTGGCTCCTGAGTTCTTTATTCCTTGTAAAAAAATACAAGAAGGCACGAGGCCTTTTGGTTTTGGGGGAGGGGAAGGGAGCGGTCATGCTTTAACTATATTTTCTATGGGGAACCTAGCTAGCCACATTCGCCGACCCATTCAACAACACAATATATAATCACTCGTCCTTCTCCTTGCACGCAGCAACCACCAAAATACCGCATTTGCTCTATGAAAAAGTCCTACTTAAAACCCGAAAGTGATGCATGATTTTTATTTACAATGTATGATTTTTTACAATGGATATGATGGGAATGGGAGAAAAAACCCCGAAAAACATATATACACGAAAACAAGGAAAAAATCCCCAATTTGGTTTCCCTCCCATCCCCCCGTCTAGAAAATTGGAGGCCGACTGTTTTCCGGGTCGAAAGAAACCGGAAACAAGCCGGACCTACCCTAGGTAGGGCGGGAATCCTAATCTACAGAGATAAAAGAAATAAAGGGTCGGGCGCGGTATGGGTCGATACAAGCAGATTATATGATTTTTTACATATGAATTTTCAAGATCTTCAATAAAAGCGGGCTGGGCTTCGGGTTGAGGTACAAAAATAATTGGGAGGGGGAAGATCTTGAGAAACTACCCACTAGATGACGGGGAAAATGACACACAACATACTGCTAACTAGGTTACAAGGGGGAAAAAACAATTCTACTTACCAGGGATGGGGTCCCTAAGGACCCGTACCATAGACGCCATGGGCCGGCAGAGGAGGGAAGGATGACTCCAACGTTGCCCCCTTTCGTACGACCAGGCTCGCTGCAGTCACCCATCTTTTGCTGAATGTTATGCGATCCAAGCGTTTTCTATCGCATCTGATTTTGACCCTCAGCTGATGCCGAAAATACAAAACCAGATCACGATGAGAAAAGTTTGCATCGTCATACAATCCCTTGTTTCGCGTCGTCCAAATCACCATTCTAGCTACAGCTAGGATCGCGAGAAACACCACACGCTTCTCACCGTGAAACGGAGGAAGAACGTTGTCTACGACGTAACCAACGTCGAGCAGCACGAGCTGTTTGGGTTCGATGCGAGCCGTCCACTCCCCGACGTGATCCCAAAACGGACGGACTCGCTCGCAGTAGTAGAAGGCGTGCTCAGCCGTTTCTTCCAAGCCACTGCCGCAGCGAGTGCAATCAGGCATGTCTGCCAGGCCCGCCTTGAAGTTCAAGCCGCGAAGGGATAACGCATTCCGAACAAGTCGCCAGGTGAGCGAGAACTCGGAGTTGTTCAAGAAGCTCGATCCTGGCGCCCAATTCCAGTGAGAGCGGATCTCCTCCGCCGTCCAGCCGTGCCGTTCGCTGAGAGGATCAGAAGCGGAACCCACCACTAATTCCCGATACAGCTCCTTCCGAGGCCATGAAAGGTCACTGGACCCAAGAAGGTTACGAAGGGCCTTTCGGCACTCGCGGACAAACAGTGCTTCGCCCAAAGGCTTACGTCGACCTTCAGCCTTTGGGTCTGACTTGAGGCGAGGAAAAGTCCGACTCGCCTTTCGTCTCCACACTGAGTCCCCCGTCAAGACACGGCCCAGATATGCAAGTCTTTCAGCAAGCCAGTGGCTCTCCAGATCAGGCATACCCAGACCCCCGTTGCGAGTACGTTGGATACAGACCTGCCTACGGACCATCGGCCTTGCACCTCCCCAGAGCAATCTGGAGAGGGATTGTTGCAGTGCCAACCGACGTGCCTTAGGCAGAGGAAGTACAGCCAATCGGTAAAGGATCAGGGGAAAGACGTACGTGGCGCACGCCTCAGCCCTGCCCTTTAAGGACAACCTCCTTGAAAGCCAGATTCCCACCTGAGCATTCACCTTAGCTTGTACTTCCGACCAATTTCGCTCCAGTTGGAGGTCGGGCCCAAACCACACCCCAAGGATGCGGATGGGTCCGTCACTCCAGCGGAAGGGCCCTGGAAGAGTATTGCTACCCCTCCAAGCACCAAGCCGCAAACCTTCGCTTTTGTCAAAATTGACCTTGGCCCCTGCAATCCGCTCATACTCGACAACCGCCTCTTTCACAGCCTCTATATCCTTGCGGCGGGATACAAACACTGTGACGTCATCAGCGAACGCGGAAACCCTAGCCGCAATGCGGCCAACGAATGGGATACCGCGCAGTGCCGGACTTGTCCCCTCATCCCTAAGCCTGCGCAGGAGGGGCTCCAACGCGAGGACATAGAGAAGAGGAGACAGAGGGCAGCCTTGCCGGACCGAACGCTCGATCGCGATCACCCCCGAACGCCTTCCGTTCACCTGCACCACTGCCTGAGGGTTGTGGTACATCATGCTAATCCATCTGCGGAACTCCGGTTCGAATCCGGCAGTCTCCAAAACAGACGCCAAGAACCGATGGTCAACCCTGTCGAAGGCCTTGGACTGATCTAAACTGATCAGCGCGGATTCGGTGTCGTCTTTTATCCCCTCTAGGACCTCGCGAATCAAGTGCAGGTTGTCCTGGATCGATCTTCCCTTCACAGCAAAGGTCTGCTCGGGGCCGATCAGATCGCTAATGACAAGCTGTAAACGATTCGCTAAGACCCGGGCCAAAATCTTTAACTCTGTGTTAAGCAGAGTTATGGGCCTGTAATCGTCTAAACCCTCCCAAACATGCCTGCCACCTTTCTTCAGCAATGTGATCACGCCCTTGGTAACGCTACCAGGGATGGCTCCCTGGGCGAACCAATGGTTGAACATATCCGTCAGAATAGGCACAAACATGTGCGACATCCTCAAGTACACTTCGTAGGGCAAACCATCTAGTCCCGGCGACTTGTTCAGGCCGACCTGCTTCAACGCGTCACGGACTTCGCATTCAGTAACCACACCCTCGCAGCTAGCCGCTTCAGCCGCCCCAAGGCGGGGGAAGTCGGCCAGATAGCTACGAAACTCCCGGAGCGGGAGATCAGTGCAGCGGGCAAAGCGATCCCGAAAGTGCGCCCGAAAGGCGTCACGTATCTCACGACCCGATCGCAGCAGACGCCCGTCCGGGGTCTTCACAGATGCGATGTACCGATCGGGGAACCTTCGCACTTCTTCTTCACGCGCAGTCGCGTTCGATTTCACAGCTTCGTTGAGAACTCTTTTTAGCCTAGATCTAACTACTGATCCCTTGTAGCGCTCGCTACTCTCACGCTCAAGGTCCCTCCTAGCTAGCTCTACACCTAGGGAGTCCCCCCCAGCCACCGCCCGGGAAAGTCTATCATCTATAGATTTCGCCTCCGTGGTCCTGTCTAAGTTGAGCTGTCGACCGTACTTGGTGGCGAAATCTCTAATCCTATGCTTAAGAGAAACCCACCACCTATTGCCGGTAACCGCCCCCACTAACGCCCGCTGAATTAGGGATTCCAGCCGATCCCGGAAGTCCCGTATCTCCAGTAAGGAGGTATTGAACTTCCAGTAGCCGGCTAGACTAGGCCTATTTGCTAACCGCAGACTGACTCTAATGAGTTTATGGTCAGTCCACGCTATCAAGTGGAACGTGGGACAACTAACAAAATCAATGTCAGCTCTTCTCACTAACACTCTGTCCAAGTAGGAGCCTACTTTGGCAGAGGGCGAGCTATCTAGCCACGTCCACATCTCCCGCCCTGGGTGATCAAGACGAAACCTGTCGACGAGACCGTGACGAGTCACGAAGCCGACAAGGCTGCTATCACACCTTCCCGCACGCCTAGCTCCCCGCCCGACCTTATCTATCTTGGGATCAAGGATCGCATTCCAATCACCCATTAAGACTAGCCGCTTCGTATCGTCCAGGAACGGCGCCAACCGACGAAAAAAGGAAACCCTCTCCGCAACGATATTGGGCGCATAAACCGCAACCAGACGAAACTTGAAACTTTTCACGGCAACATCGGCCACAACCAACCGGCCCCCGTCACCTGCAAAAACAACGTCAACATCAGCATCAAGGCTGCGTCCAACTAGCAAGGAGACCCCAGCGCTGAAGTTGCTGCCGTATGCTGAGAAAACGTTAAAGTCGCTTTCCAGCACCCGACAGTCAGCCTCGCAAGTGAAGTGGGTCTCCTGCACTGCAGCAACATCCACACAGAGGTTCTTGAGTTCACCAAGCAAGCGCGCACACTTGCTTGAATCCCTCAGTCCCCTCACATTCAAACTGGCAACGTTTAAAGCCATCAATCCGACTTACCTTATTCAGTGTCGACTATGGGCCGGAAATCCTCGGGGGTAAGGATGCCGACCGCCTGTCTCAAGGAGCCGGTGCCGAGCTCAGTGTTTACTCGGCCATCCCTGGACACGCCGCCAACATCCAACGGGAACCGCACTTTTAATGACCTATAAAAGGAGGGATGAACTAAAATGGGGACCCTCCCTGAACAGAATGGTAGACATCTTTTTAATGAGGAGTGCTCCAACTCCGCCAGCTTCACACCCGCGTCAGTCTGACGGGCCGTATCCAAGAACTGCCATACGCCCTTGGTACGGTCACCAGCTGAACGGATGAAAGTGGTCACCATGGCTGCACTCTTAAAATTTAATGGGTTACTAATTTTCTTCTTGTCTACTTTTTCCAGCTGTATTAGCTGTTTTAATATTTTCCGGAGTTGATGATCTCTCACTGAATCTGTTTCTATTGAGCATAACTCCGTTGCTCTTCTGCATTGGTCTTTGACGGCACTGTTTGCTGCCTTTGCTTGCTGCCGGGAAGGCGTAGTTGGGGGATCTGCTGCTATTGATACTGGTGTAGGAATTCGTTCTGGGAACAGTTCTGGTGAAGAGGATGGGCTCAAGGATGGTAGAGATAGAGTTCTGATGAATTTTGGGGATGGCTGCCTTTCCAGGGAGTGGGACCTCGCCACGTGTAAGATTTGGTGAGGGCGAACTTTTGGCAGCTGGCGAAAATGGTGGGGTGGTTTAGAATGTTCTTGGTCTATTGGTTGGGGTGGTTGGGGAGGCTGTGGTGGCTTTGGTGGTGGCAATGGGGGTTGTGGTGGTTGTAGATATTGTGGGGGTTGTAGGGGCTCAAGGGTAGCATTCTGCGGAATGCAGTATTGAGGGGGAGGCAGTGCCGGAAGTGGCAGAGGAGGTGGCGGTAAAGACAGTGGTGGAAAATGAGGTAGGAGGGGTACATGTAGTGGAACTTGTTGGTGGAGAGACTGTTTTGGGGGGTAAGCGTTGGAGGGGCCTTCTAATGGATCCTCCGGGCAGGGTGGCCCTGAGCATTTTTTCTTAGCAGCTCCCTCCTCGCTATTTCTCCTCCTCTTTAGGTTCATTGCCGTTTCCATTGCTGTCTCTGATGCTTCTGGAGTAGTGGGTACTGTTGTGGGTGTTGTTTTGACTTTAGCTTTCCTCCTAGACGAGGCCTTGATTGTTTGGATCGATGTGTGCTCTGTAATGTCCCGTGGTATGGGTTCAGTTGTTGATAATGCTGGTGAGTCGGGGTCGGCGTTTTTAGCAGGAGAGGCAGTTGTTGTTTTCTTTGGGGACTTTTTCTTTTTTTTGGTGACTTCGGTCCAGCCTTCCTCTGGATTTTTGGGGGGCTGGACCTGACCAGACTCTTTTTCTGGTGTTTTGCTACTGGTGATGGCTGTGGTGATTGTTGCTGTTGTGGTCGTAGTTGCTGTGGTATCCGTGGCAGCTGCAGCATTAGCTGGGTCCTTTTGGGGACAAAACTTTGAAATGTGTCCCAGCTGCTTGCAGCTCCAACAGCGTGGTCTTCGTCCCTCCACCACCACCATCATCTGCCTCTCTCTGCTAATGATGACCTCCGGAATAGCTTGGAAGCCCTCCCTATCCAGGCAGATCCGGAACACATGGTCGCCACAGGCCGTCCCGGCGGCTGACCTTAGGAGATTGCTTTCCTCAACTCGTCCAAACTTACTGAGGAAAGCGGCCAGCACTTCCCCGGTGATAAACGCCGGGACGTTGCACACTGTGACACGGACCCTGCGGGTCCCCATGTACTCCGGTTGCAACCGGAAGAACTTGGTGGTTATGGTTGTGGATGCTGCTTTCGCTGCCTGTTCTTTGGATGGTAGCAGGACGTCCCAAGTCGCAAAACTTCTGCGACAAAAGTATTGGCAGGGGACGCCTGCTTTCCGGAGAAGATCCTCAAATCCTTCCTTCTTCAGCCCAACCAGCCGCCTTGTTTTTAGGTCGGTTATTACTAGTGATAATATTCTTGGTTCCAGTTTTTCTATTATCTCCGGTATGGGCAAAATTTCATTGCCCTTAAAATACTGGGCATATTTGCCCACCCGGTTTTTTTCGTGGTCTTCCGGTTTTCTTTCCTCTATCTTCCATGGTGTTTTTTCTGGGCTTTTTTCCTTTTGTGCCGGCTGGATTGGGCTGTCTGATTCTGAAGGAGTTGGTAGTGACGGCCAGTTTGCTCCTATGAGGCTAGTTGCTTCCGGCTGCTTAGGGGGGGCTTCTTTTTCATTTTTTTCAGGGTCGTGTAGGGTACGTGTATTCCCCTCCATGATTGGAAAAGCAATCAGGAGGGTAGGTGAAAAAAGGAAGGTGACAGTCCAATTATAGAGGTGGGTCCTTTGCTGTAAAATTACTAAGTCAGACCTCGTGAAAAAAAAAAAAAAAAAAAAAAAAAAAAAGGGGGGGGGGACTGACAAAGTCAAGGACCAAAAAGTCACTCAAAATAGGAGTGACAGAAAGGGTGAGAAAGTAAATTTATAAAACTGTGAGAAACGACCGACCAGTGACAAAAAGTTAAATTCAAAAGTGAAAAAAGGTTAGACTGAAGGTCAAACTCAAGTAAAAGGAAAAAATTGGTAAGACGTCAAAAAAGAAAGAAAAATAACTAAAATTAGGTCAAATCTAGTCTTACCACAAAAAGTTTTTTTCCAAAAATAAAGTCCAAAAAGAGCATAGATAAAACAAAGTAATCTGAAAGAATTCAATTCTGAGCTCAAATCACGAGTAGGCTAATTCCTGCGCGAGGAATCGTTGCCACTTGGCTCCTGAGTTCAAATGCGTCTTCTTCGTTTGGACTTTTATTTACTACTGATATTTTAGGTAGCTTTGGGGGCGGTCTAGTGGGGTGAAGGGGACAATTCGTTTTTGTTGGTTTTTTTTTTTTTTTTCTTCTTTTTCCTTTTCTGGGGGGGGGGGGGCCTGTAGTAGCATTCTAGGCTTTTTCTTCTAAACTACTGTTAGGGCTTTCTTTACGAATTTTTAAATTATTCGATAGAAGATATTTAAAAACATTCTGCCTTGTTCGCTGACATGTGGATAGGCTTAATATCAAATTGGCTTTACAGTAGAGTAAGCGTGCCTTTACATTTAAAACGCATAGTTTAAGCATTATTTTACAAACAAAATACAGCATAACATTTTGTAAAATTCAGCATTTTAAATTGGAATTAAAGACATACTGACCAATATTGACATATTTCTTCCACTTGGCTCCTGAGTTCTTTATTCCTTGTAAAAGAATACAAGAAGGCACGAGGCCTTTTGGTTTTGGGGGAGGGGAAGGGAGCGGTCATGCTTTAACTATATTTTCTATGGGGAACCTAGCTAGCCACATTCGCCGACCCATTCAACAATACAATATATAATCACTCGTCCATCTCCTTGCACGCAGCAACCACCAAAATACCGCATTTGCTCTATGAAAAAGTCCTACTTAAAACCCGAAAGTGATGCATGATTTTTATTTACAATGTATGATTTTTTTACAATGGATATGATGGGAATGGGAGAAAAAAACCCGAAAAACATATATACACGAAAACAAGGAAAAAATCCCCCGTTTGGTTTCCCTCCCATCCCCCCCGTCTAGAAAATTGGAGGCCGACTGTTTTCCGGGTCGAAAGAAACCGGAAACAAGCCGGACCTACCCTAGGTAGGGCGGGAATCCTAATCTACAGAGATAAAAGAAATAAAGGGTCGGGCGCGGTATGGGTCGATACAAGCAGATTATATGATTTTTTACATATGAATTTTCAAGATCTTCAATAAAAGCGGGCTGGGCTTCGGGTTGAGGTACAAAAATAATAGGGAGGGGGAAGATCTTGAGAAACTACCCACTAGATGACGGGGACAATGACACACAACATACTGCTAACTAGGTTACAAGGGGGAAAAAACAATTCTACTTACCAGGGATGGGGTCCCTAAGGACCCGTACCATAGACGCCATGGGCCGGCAGAGGAGGGAAGGATGACTCCAACGTTGCCCCCTTTCGTACGACCAGGCTCGCTGCAGTCACCCATCTTTTGCTGAATGTTATGCGATCCAAGCGTTTTCTATCGCATCTGATTTTGACCCTCAGCTGATGCCGAAAATACAAAACCAGATCACGATGAGAAAAGTTTGCATCGTCATACAATCCCTTGTTTCGCGTCGTCCAAATCACCATTCTAGCTACAGCTAGGATCGCGAGAAACACCACACGCTTCTCACCGTGAAACGGAGGAAGAACGTTGTCTACGACGTAACCAACGTCGAGCAGCACGAGCTGTTTGGGTTCGATGCGAGCCGTCCACTCCCCGACGTGATCCCAAAACGGACGGACTCGCTCGCAGTAGTAGAAGGCGTGCTCAGCCGTTTCTTCCAAGCCACTGCCGCAGCGAGTGCAATCAGGCATGTCTGCCAGGCCCGCCTTGAAGTTCAAGCCGCGAAGGGATAACGCATTCCGAACAAGTCGCCAGGTGAGCGAGAACTCGGAGTTGTTCAAGAAGCTCGATCCTGGCGCCCAATTCCAGTGAGAGCGGATCTCCTCCGCCGTCCAGCCGTGCCGCTCGCTGAGAGGATCAGAAGCGGAACCCACCACTAATTCCCGATACAGCTCCTTCCGAGGCCATGAAAGGTCACTGGACCCAAGAAGGTTACGAAGGGCCTTTCGGCACTCGCGGACAAACAGTGCTTCGCCCAAAGGCTTACGTCGACCTTCAGCCTTTGGGTCTGACTTGAGGCGAGGAAAAGTCCGACTCGCCTTTCGTCTCCACACTGAGTCCCCCGTCAAGACACGGCCCAGATATGCAAGTCTTTCAGCAAGCCAGTGGCTCTCCAGATCAGGCATACCCAGACCCCCGTTGCGAGTACGTTGGATACAGACCTGCCTACGGACCATCGGCCTTGCACCTCCCCAGAGCAATCTGGAGAGGGATTGTTGCAGTGCCAACCGACGTGCCTTAGGCAGAGGAAGTACAGCCAATCGGTAAAGGATCAGGGGGAAGACGTACGTGGCGCACGCCTCAGCCCTGCCCTTTAAGGACAACCTCCTTGAAAGCCAGATTCCCACCTGAGCATTCACCTTAGCTTGTACTTCCGACCAATTTCGCTCCAGTTGGAGGTCGGGCCCAAACCACACCCCAAGGATGCGGATGGGTCCGTCACTCCAGCGGAAGGGCCCTGGAAGAGTATTGCTACCCCTCCAAGCACCAAGCCGCAAACCTTCGCTTTTGTCAAAATTGACCTTGGCCCCTGCAATCCGCTCATACTCGACAACCGCCTCTTTCACAGCCTCTATATCCTTGCGGCGGGATACAAACACTGTGACGTCATCAGCGAACGCGGAAACCCTAGCCGCAATGCGGCCAACGAATGGGATACCGCGCAGTGCCGGACTTGTCCCCTCATCCCTAAGCCTGCGCAGGAGGGGCTCCAACGCGAGGACATAGAGAAGAGGAGACAGAGGGCAGCCTTGCCGGACCGAACGCTCGATCGCGATCACCCCCGAACGCCTTCCGTTCACCTGCACCACTGCCTGAGGGTTGTGGTACATCATGCTAATCCATCTGCGGAACTCCGGTTCGAATCCGGCAGTCTCCAAAACAGACGCCAAGAACCGATGGTCAACCCTGTCGAAGGCCTTGGACTGATCTAAACTGATCAGCGCGGATTCGGTGTCGTCTTTTATCCCCTCTAGGACCTCGCGAATCAAGTGCAGGTTGTCCTGGATCGATCTTCCCTTCACAGCAAAGGTCTGCTCGGGGCCGATCAGATCGCTAATGACAAGCTGTAAACGATTCGCTAAGACCCGGGCCAAAATCTTTAACTCTGTGTTAAGCAGAGTTATGGGCCTGTAATCGTCTAAACCCTCCCAAACATGCCTGCCACCTTTCTTCAGCAATGTGATCACGCCCTTGGTAACGCTACCAGGGATGGCTCCCTGGGCGAACCAATGGTTGAACATATCCGTCAGAATAGGCACAAACATGTGCGACATCCTCAAGTACACTTCGTAGGGCAAACCATCTAGTCCCGGCGACTTGTTCAGGCCGACCTGCTTCAACGCGTCACGGACTTCGCATTCAGTAACCACACCCTCGCAGCTAGCCGCTTCAGCCGCCCCAAGGCGGGGGAAGTCGGCCAGATAGCTACGAAACTCCCGGAGCGGGAGATCAGTGCAGCGGGCAAAGCGATCCCGAAAGTGCGCCCGAAAGGCGTCACGTATCTCACGACCCGATCGCAGCAGACGCCCGTCCGGGGTCTTCACAGATGCGATGTACCGATCGGGGAACCTTCGCACTTCTTCTTCACGCGCAGTCGCGTTCGATTTCACAGCTTCGTTGAGAACTCTTTTTAGCCTAGATCTAACTACTGATCCCTTGTAGCGCTCGCTACTCTCACGCTCAAGGTCCCTCCTAGCTAGCTCTACACCTAGGGAGTCCCCCCCAGCCACCGCCCGGGAGAGTCTATCATCTATAGATTTCGCCTCCGCGGTCCTATCTAAGTTGAGCCGTCGACCGTATTTGGTGGCGAAATCTCTAATCCTGTGCTTAAGAGAAACCCACCACCTATTCCCGGTAACCGCCCCCACTAACGCCCGCTGAATTAGGGATTCTAGCCGATCCCGGAAGTCCCGTATCTCCAGTAAGGAGGTATTGAACTTCCAGTAGCCGGCTAGACTAGGCCTATTTGCTAACCGCAGACTGACTCTAATGAGTTTATGGTCAGTCCACGCTATCAAGTGGAACGTGGGACAACTAACAAAATCAATGTCAGCTCTTCTCACTAACACTCTGTCCAAGTAGGAACCTACTTTGGCAGAGGGCGAGCTATCTAGCCACGTCCACATCTCCCGCCCTGGGTGATCAAGACGAAACCTGTCGACGAGACCGTGACGAGTCACGAAGCCGACAAGGCTGCTATCACACCTTCCCGCACGCCTAGCTCCCCGCCCGACCTTATCTATCTTGGGATCAAGGATCGCATTCCAATCACCCATTAAGACTAGCCGCTTCGTATCGTCCAGGAACGGCGCCAACCGACGAAAAAAGGAAACCCTCTCCGCAACGATATTGGGCGCATAAACCGCAACCAGACGAAACTTGAAACTTTTCACGGCAACATCGGCCACAACCAACCGGCCCCCGTCACCTGCAAAAACAACGTCAACATCAGCATCAAGGCTGCGTCCAACTAGCAAGGAGACCCCAGCGCTGAAGTTGCTGCCGTATGCTGAGAAAACGTTAAAGTCGCTTTCCAGCACCCGACAGTCAGCCTCGCAAGTGAAGTGGGTCTCCTGCACTGCAGCAACATCTACGCAGAGGTTCTTGAGTTCACCAAGCAAGCGCGCACACTTACTTGAATCCCTCAGTCCCCTCACATTCAAACTGGCAACGTTTAAAGCCATCAATCCGACTTACCTTATTCAGTGTCGACTATGGGCCGGAAATCCCCAGGGGTGAGGATGCCAACGGCCTGTCTCAGAGAGCCGGTGCCGAGCTCAGTGTTCACTCGGCCATCCCTAGACACTCCGCCGACATCCAGCGGGAACCGTACTTTTAGGGCTCTATAAAAGGAGGGGTGAACTAAGATAGGGACCCTCCCTGAGCAAAAAGGCAAGCATCTTTTCAAGGAAGAGTGCTCCAATTCCGCCAGCTTTACACCCGTGTCGGTCTGGCGGACCGTATCCAAGAACTTCCATACGCCCTTGGTACGGTCACCAGCCGAACGGATGAAAGTGGTCACCATGGCTGCACTCTTAAAATTAAAAGGGTTGTTTACTTTTCTTTTATCTACCTTTTCTAGCTGCAGTAACGGCTTTAATATATTTTTTAATAGATGGTCCGTTACTGCTTCTGCACCAACGGTGCAAAAATGTTTTGCCTTTTGTTGTTTGTCTTTCTCGGCATCGTTTGCCGCCTCTTTTGGATTTTGGGATGATGTAGTCTGGGGGTTTGTTTGGATGGGAGTCCATTTTGGGAAGAGTTCTGGAGAAGACATTGGACTCAGGGATGGTAACGATAGTGACCTGGGTAATTTTGGAGGGGACGGCCTTTCCAGGGATTGTGCTCGCCTTATATGCACAATTTGATGTCGGCGGGGATGAAGTGGGGGTGTTTCTGTTGGTAGGGGAGGTTGTGGTGGTTGTGGTGGTGGTAATGGCGGTTGTAAAAATTGTGGGGGTTGTAGCGAGTCAGAGGGAGCATTCTGAGGAATGCAATATTGAGGAGGGAACACTGGCGGAAGTGGTAGGGGAGGTGGTGGTAAGGAGAGTGGCGGAAAAGGAGCCAGCAGTGGTATCTGCATTGGAACTTGTTGGGGAAGGGTCTGCTTTTGGTGATGTGCATTTGAAGGGCCTTCCAAAGGGTCTTCGGTGTCGGAAGGTCCTGCACGCACTTTTTTGGCAGCCCCCTCCCCGCTGTCTCTTCTTCTTTTCAAGTTTGTTGTTGTTTCCATGTTTTCATGGTCTCCTTTGGTTTTTTTCTTTTTCTTTTTGGCCATTGTTGGTGATACTGGTGTTGTTGATGTTGCTGTTGTCTTTGTTGTTGTTGTTGTTGGGGTCTGTGGCCCTTTCTTAGCTGTTGGCGTTGTTGCTTGTTCCGCTGTTGCTGCTGCTGCTACTGGTTCAGGCGCCTTGCTTTGCTTTTGAGGTGAGGATGAAGTTAAAGTTTTTTCCCCCTGTTTGGGGGATCCCCTCCTCCTCCGAGTCACCTCGGACCAGCCGTCTTTGTCATTTGTTTTGGGCTGGCCCTGACTCGGATCCTGGGTCTCCGCTGTTTTGCTGATGGTGGCTGTTGCTGCTGTTGTTGTTGCTGTTGTTGTTGCTGCTGCTGCTGCTGCTGTTGCTGCTGTTGCTGCATTCTCTGGCTTCTCGGGGCAGAACTTCGAGATGTGGCCAATCTTTTTGCAGGACCAACACCTCGGTCTCCGCCCCTCCACCATCACGATCATCTCCCGGTCCCCGCTGATTAGAATCTCGGGGATGGCTTTGAAGCCATCCCTCGTCAGGCACAGCCGGAAGGCATAATCCCCGTAGGCTGTCCCGGCTGGGGATCTGAGGAGGTTATACTCCTCCACTTGGCCGTACGAGCTTAAATAAGCGGCCAAAACCTCCCCAGAAATGAGGGGCGGGACGTTACAGATGGTTACTCGGAGCCTACGGGTGCCCCTATATTCCGGCTGTAACCTGAAATACTTCGTCGTTATATTATTAGCCGCCAACTTGGCGGCTTGTTCTTCCGTAGGAAGGAGGACATCCCATGTCGCAAAACTCTTGCGACAGAAGTACTGGCATGGGATGCCCGCCTTCCTCAACAGCTCCTCAAACGTCTCTTTCTTGAGCCCCACTAGCCTTTTGGTTTTGAGATCCGAAACGACCAGCGAGAGGATCCTAGGTGTGAATTTTTCAACTAATTCAGGGATGGGCAGAATTTCATTGCCTTTGAAGTACTTTGCGTACTTCTCTACCCTATCCCTTTCATAGTCGGCAGGTCCCCTCTGCTGGCCCTTCCAAGGTGTGGGGCTCTTTTGGGCCGGCTGTATTGGACTGTCCTGTGATGTGTCCACTATTGTTCTTGGAGAATCAGCGGGGATCGGCAGTGATGGCCAATTCTCTCCAATTAAACTCTCTTGTGAGGGTTCCTTTGAGGGTTCAATTTTGTCTTCATTTTTTTTGGAAGTGGAACCCTCCATGACTGCAGTAGGGCTTGCAGCCAGGAGGGTAAACTAAGGCCCACACCTGTTGCAAGTGTGTGTGGGGGTTCTACTGTTCAAAAAAGTAAAAATTATAAAATTAGACAATAGTACAACACGCCGGAATAAATACAAAAAGATTAGAACACGTAGATACCCCCTGAAAAATTAAAAAACACTCAAGACAAAACACTTAAGAAAGGAAAACAAGTCCGACCACAAGAGAAACAAACGTCGGATAACGAAAGCAAGTGACAAATCCAAATTAAACCAAAATTGTCACAAGTAACAACTTCTCAGGTAAGCTTGAAAAAAGAAAAAATCAAGTCCAACGGAAAAAAAAACAAGTCTTACCGAGATAATAACAATGTTTTAACTTTTAGTAATCCAAATCGTAATAATCAAAGTAACGGCGTGAATAACGAAGAGTCAGTGCCACTTGGCTCCTGAGTTCTTTATTCCTTGTAAAAAAATACAAGAAGGCACGAGGCCTTTTGGTTTTGGGGGAGGGGAAGGGAGCGGTCATTCTTTAACTATATTTTCTATGGGGAACCTAGCTAGCCACATTCGCCGACCCATTCAACAATACAATATATAATCACTCGTCCATCTCCTTGCACGCAGCAACCACCAAAATACCGCATTTGCTCTATGAAACAGTCCTACTTAAAACCCGAAAGTGATGCATGATTTTATTTACAATGTATGATTTTTTACAATGGATATGATGGGAATGGGAGAAAGAAACCCCGAAAAACATATATACACGAAAACAAGGAAAAAATCCCCAATTTGGTTTCCCTCCCATCCCCCCGTCTAGAAAATTGGAGGCCGACTGTTTTCCGGGTCGAAAGAAACCGGAAACAAGCCGGACCTACCCTAGGTAGGGCGGGAATCCTAATCTACAGAGATAAAAGAAATAAAGGGTCGGGCGTGGTATGGGTCGATACAAGCAGATTATATGATTTTTTACATATGAATTTTCAAGATCTTCAATAAAAGCGGGCTGGGCTTCGGGTTGAGGTACAAAAATAATAGGGAGGGGGAAGATCTTGAGAAACTACCGACTAGATGACGGGGACAATGACACACAACATACTGCTAACTAGGTTACAAGGGGGAAAAAACAATTCTACTTACCAGGGATGGGGTCCCTAAGGACCCGTACCATAGGCGCCATGGGCCGGCAGAGGAGGGAAGGATGACTCCAACGTTGCCCCCTTTCGTACGACCAGGCTCGCTGCAGTCACCCACCTTTTGCTGAATGTTATGCGATCCAAGCGTTTTCTATCGCATCTGATTTTGACCCTCAGCTGATGCCGAAAATACAAAACCAGATCACGATGAGAAAAGTTTGCATCGTCATACAATCCCTTGTTTCGCGTCGTCCAAATCACCATTCGGGCTACAGCTAGGATCGCGAGAAACACCACACGCTTCTCACCGTGAAACGGAGGAAGAACGTTGTCTACGACGTAACCAACGTCGAGCAGCACGAGCTGTTTGGGTTCGATGCGAGCCGTCCACTCCCCGACGTGATCCCAAAACGGACGGACTCGCTCGCAGTAGTAGAAGGCGTGCTCAGCCGTTTCTTCCAAGCCACTGCCGCAGCGAGTGCAATCAGGCATGTCTGCCAGGCCCGCCTTGAAGTTCAAGCCGCGAAGGGATAACGCATTCCGAACAAGTCGCCAGGTGAGCGAGAACTCGGAGTTGTTCAAGAAGCTCGATCCTGGCGCCCAATTCCAGTGAGAGCGGATCTCCTCCGCCGTCCAGCCGTGCCGCTCGCTGAGAGGATCAGAAGCGGAACCCACCACTAATTCCCGATACAGCTCCTTCCGAGGCCATGAAAGGTCACTGGACCCAAGAAGGTTACGAAGGGCCTTTCGGCACTCGCGGACAAACAGTGCTTCGCCCAAAGGCTTACGTCGACCTTCAGCCTTTGGGTCTGACTTGAGGCGAGGAAAAGTCCGACTCGCCTTTCGTCTCCACACTGAGTCCCCCGTCAAGACACGGCCCAGATATGCAAGTCTTTCAGCAAGCCAGTGGCTCTCCAGATCAGGCATACCCAGACCCCCGTTGCGAGTACGTTGGATACAGACCTGCCTACGGACCATCGGCCTTGCACCTCCCCAGAGCAATCTGGAGAGGGATTGTTGCAGTGCCAACCGACGTGCCTTAGGCAGAGGAAGTACAGCCAATCGGTAAAGGATCAGGGGAAAGACGTACGTGGCGCACGCCTCAGCCCTGCCCTTTAAGGACAACCTCCTTGAAAGCCAGATTCCCACCTGAGCATTCACCTTAGCTTGTACTTCCGACCAATTTCGCTCCAGTTGGAGGTCGGGCCCAAACCACACCCCAAGGATGCGGATGGGTCCGTCACTCCAGCGGAAGGGCCCTGGAAGAGTATTGCTACCCCTCCAAGCACCAAGCCGCAAACCTTCGCTTTTGTCAAAATTGACCTTGGCCCCTGCAATCCGCTCATACTCGACAACCGCCTCTTTCACAGCCTCTATATCCTTGTGGCGGGATACAAACACTGTGACGTCATCAGCGAACGCGGAAACCCTAGCCGCAATGCGGCCAACGAATGGGATACCGCGCAGTGCCGGACTTGTCCCCTCATCCCTAAGCCTGCGCAGGAGGGGCTCCAACGCGAGGACATAGAGAAGAGGAGACAGAGGGCAGCCTTGCCGGACCGAACGCTCGATCGCGATCACCCCCGAACGCCTTCCGTTCACCTGCACCACTGCCTGAGGGTTGTGGTACATCATACTAATCCATCTGCGGAACTCCGGTTCGAATCCGGCAGTCTCCAAAACAGACGCCAAGAACCGATGGTCAACCCTGTCGAAGGCCTTGGACTGATCTAAACTGATCAGCGCGGATTCGGTGTCGTCTTTTATCCCCTCTAGGACCTCGCGAATCAAGTGCAGGTTGTCCTGGATCGATCTTCCCTTCACAGCAAAGGTCTGCTCGGGGCCGATCAGATCGCTAATGACAAGCTGTAAACGATTCGCTAAGACCCGGGCCAAAATCTTTAACTCTGTGTTAAGCAGAGTTATGGGCCTGTAATCGTCTAAACCCTCCCAAACATGCCTGCCACCTTTCTTCAGCAATGTGATCACGCCCTTGGTAACGCTACCAGGGATGGCTCCCTGGGCGAACCAATGGTTGAACATATCCGTCAGAATAGGCACAAACATGTGCGACATCCTCAAGTACACTTCGTAGGGCAAACCATCTAGTCCCGGCGACTTGTTGAGGCCGACCTGCTTCAACGCGTCACGGACTTCGCATTCAGTAACCACACCCTCGCAGCTAGCCGCTTCAGCCGCCCCAAGGCGGGGGAAGTCGGCCAGATAGCTACGAAACTCCCGGAGCGGGAGATCAGTGCAGCGGGCAAAGCGATCCCGAAAGTGCGCCCGAAAGGCGTCACGTATCTCACGACCCGATCGTAGCAAACGCCCGTCCGGGGTCTTCACAGATGCGATGTACCGATCGGGGAACCTTCGCACTTCTTCTTCACGCGCAGTCGCGTTCGATTTCACAGCTTCGTTGAGAACTCTTTTTAGCCTAGATCTAACTACTGATCCCTTGTAGCGCTCGCTACTCTCACGCTCAAGGTCCCTCCTAGCTAGCTCTACACCTAGGGAGTCCCCCCCAACCACCGCCCGGGAGAGTCTATCATCTATAGATTTCGCCTCCGCGGTCCTATCTAAGTTGAGCCGTCGACCGTATTTGGTGGCGAAATCTCTAATCCTGTGCTTAAGAGAAACCCACCACCTATTGCCGGTAACCGCCCCCACTAACGCCCGCTGAATTAGGGATTCTAGCCGATCCCGGAAGTCCCGTATCTCCAGTAAGGAGGTATTGAACTTCCAGTAGCCGGCTAGACTAGGCCTATTTGCTAACCGCAGACTGACTCTAATGAGTTTATGGTCAGTCCACGCTATCAAGTGGAACGTGGGACAACTAACAAAATCAATGTCAGCTCTTCTCACTAACACTCTGTCCAAGTAGGAGCCTACTTTGGCAGAGGGCGAGCTATCTAGCCACGTCCACATCTCCCGCCCTGGGTGATCAAGACGAAACCTGTCGACGAGACCGTGACGAGTCACGAAGCCGACAAGGCTGCTATCACACCTTCCCGCACGCCTAGCTCCCCGCCCGACCTTATCTATCTTGGGATCAAGGATCGCATTCCAATCACCCATTAAGACTAGCCGCTTCGTATCGTCCAGGAACGGCGCCAACCGACGAAAAAAGGAAACCCTCTCCGCAACGATATTGGGCGCATAAACCGCAACCAGACGAAACTTGAAACTTTTCACGGCAACATCGGCCACAACCAACCGGCCCCCGTCACCTGCAAAAACAACGTCAACATCAGCATCAAGGCTGCGTCCAACTAGCAAGGAGACCCCAGCGCTGAAGTTGCTGCCGTATGCTGAGAAAACGTTAAAGTCGCTTTCCAGCACCCGACAGTCAGCCTCGCAAGTGAAGTGGGTCTCCTGCACTGCAGCAACATCTACGCAGAGGTTCTTGAGTTCACCAAGCAAGCGCGCACACTTGCTTGAATCCCTCAGTCCCCTCACATTCAAACTGGCAACGTTTAAAGTCATCAATCCGACTTACCTTATTCAGTGTCGACTATGGGCCGGAAATCCCCAGGGGTGAGGATGCCAACGGCCTGTCTCAGAGAGCCGGTGCCGAGCTCAGTGTTCACTCGGCCATCCCTAGACACTCCGCCGACATCCAGCGGGAACCGTACTTTTAGGGCTCTATAAAAGGAGGGGTGAACTAAGATAGGGACCCTCCCTGAGCAAAAAGGCAAGCATCTTTTCAAGGAAGAGTGCTCCAATTCCGCCAGCTTTACACCCGTGTCGGTCTGGCGGACCGTATCCAAGAACTTCCATACGCCCTTGGTACGGTCACCAGCCGAACGGATGAAAGTGGTCACCATGGCTGCACTCTTAAAATTAAAAGGGTTGTTAACTTTTTTCTTTTCCACTTTTTCCAGTTGCAGTAACGGCTTTAACATCTTTTTTAATAGATGGTCCGTTACTGCTTCTGCACCAACGGTGCAAAAATGTTTTGCCTTTTGTTGTTTGTCTTTCTCGGCATCGTTTGCCGCCTCTTTTGGATTTTGGGATGATGTAGTCTTGGGGTTTGTTTGGATGGGAGTCCATTTTGGGAAGAGTTCTGGAGAAGACATTGGACTCAGGGATGGTAACGATAGTGCCCTGGGTAATTTTGGGGGGGACGGCCTTTCCAGGGATTGTGCTCGCCTTATATGCACAATTTGATGTCGGCGGGGATGAAGTGGGGGTGTTTCTGTTGGTAGAGGAGGTTGTGGTAGTTGTGGTGGTGGTAATGGGGGTTGTAAAAATTGTGGGGGTTGTAGCGAGTCAGAGGGAGCATTCTGAGGAATGCAATATTGAGGAGGGAACATTGGCGGAAGTGGTAGGGGAGGTGGTGGTAAGGAGAGTGGCGGAAAAGGAGCCAGCAGTGGTATCTGCATTGGGACTTGTTGGGGGAGGGGCTGCTTTTGGTGATGTGCATTTGAAGGGCCTTCTAAAGGGTCTTCTGTGTCGGAAGGTCCTGCACGCACTTTTTTGGCAGCCCCTTCCCCGCTGTCTCTTCTTCTTTTCAAGTTTGTTGTTGTTTCCATGTTTTCATGGTCTTCCTTGGTTTTTTTTTTCTTTTTCTTTTTAGCCAATGTTGGTGATACTGGTGTTGTTGATGTTGCTGTTGTCTTTGTTGTTGTTGTTGTTGGGGTCTGTGGCCCTTTCTTAGTTGTTGGCGTTGTTGCTTGTTCCGCTGTTGCTGCTGCTGCTACTGGTTCCGGTGGCTTGGTCTGCTTTTGAGGTGAGGGTGAAATTAAGCCTTTTTCCCCTTGTTTGGGGGAACCCCTCCTCCTCCGGGTCACCTCGGACCAGCCGTCTTTGTCATTTGTTTTGGGCTGGTCCTGACTCGGATCCTGGGTCTCCGCTGTTTTGCTGATGGTGGCTGTTGAAGCTGTTGCTGCTGTTGTTGTTGCTGTTGTTGTTGCTGCTGCTGTTGCTGCTGCTGCTGTTGCTGCATTCTCTGGCTTCTCGGGGCAGAACTTCGAGATGTGGCCAATCTTTTTGCAGGACCAACACCTCGGTCTCCGCCCCTCCACCATCACGATCATCTCCCGGTCCCCGCTGATTAGAATCTCGGGGATGGCTTTGAAGCCATCCCTCGTCAGGCACAGCCGGAAGGCATAATCCCCGTAGGCTGTCCCGGCTGGGGATCTGAGGAGGTTATACTCCTCCACTTGGCCGTACGAGCTTAAAAAGGCGGCCAAAACCTCCCCAGAAATGAGGGGCGGGACGTTACAGATGGTTACTCGGAGCCTACGGGTGCCCCTATATTCCGGCTGTAACCTGAAATACTTCGTCGTTATATTATTAGCCGCCAACTTGGCGGCTTGTTCTTCCGTAGGAAGGAGGACATCCCATGTCGCAAAACTCTTGCGACAGAAGTACTGGCATGGGATGCCCGCCTTCCTCAACAGCTCCTCAAACGTCTCTTTCTTGAGCCCCACTAGCCTTTTGGTTTTGAGATCCGAAACGACCAGCGAGAGGATCCTAGGTGTGAATTTTTCAACTAATTCAGGGATGGGCAGAATTTCATTGCCTTTGAAGTACTTTGCGTACTTCTCTACCCTATCCCTTTCATAGTCGGCAGGTCCCCTCTGCTGGCCCTTCCAAGGTGTGGGGCTCTTTTGGGCCGGCTGTATTGGACTGTCCTGTGATGTGTCCACTATTGTTCTTGGAGAATCAGCAAGGATCGGTAGTGATGGCCAATTCTCTCCAATTAAACTCTCTTGTGAGGGTTCCTTTGAGGGTTCAATGTTGTTTTCATTTTTTTTGGAAGTGGAACCCTCCATGACTGCAGTAGGGCTTGCAGCCAGGAGGGTAAACTAAGGCCCACACCTGTTGCAAGTGTGTGTGGGGGGGGTTCTACTGTTCAAAAAAGTAAAAATTATAAAATTAGACAATAGTACAACACGCCGGAATAAATACAAAAAGATTAGAACACGTAGATACCCCCTGAAAAATTAAAAAACACTCAAGACAAAACACTTAAGAAAGGAAAACAAGTCCGACCACAAGAGAAACAAACGTCGGATAACGAAAGCAAGTGACAAATCCAAATTAAACCAAAATTGTCACAAGTAACAACTTCTCAGGTAAGCTTGAAAAAAGAAAAAATCAAGTCCAACGGAAAAAAAAAAAAACAAGTCTTACCGAGATAATAACAATGTTTTAACTTTTAGTAATCCAAATCGTAATAATCAAAGTAACGGCGTGAATAACGAAGAGTCAGTGCCACTTGGCTCCTGAGTTCAAATGCGTCTTCTTCGTTTGGACTTTTATTTACTACTGATATTTTAGGTAGCTTTGGGGGCGGTCTAGTGGGGTGAAGGGGACAATTCGTTTTTGTTGGTTTTTTTTTTTTTTTCTTCTTTTTCCTTTTCTGGGGGGGGGGGCTGTAGTAGCATTCTAGGCTTTTTCTTCTAAACTACTGTTAGGGCTTTCTTTACGAATTTTTAAATTATTCGATAGAAGATATTTAAAAACATTCTGCCTTGTTCGCTGACATGTGGATAGGCTTAATATCAAATTGGCTTTACAGTAGAGTAAGCGTGCCTTTACATTTAAAACGCATAGTTTAAGCATTATTTTACAAACAAAATACAGCATAACATTTTGTAAAATTCAGCATTTTAAATTGGAATTAAAGACATACTGACCAATATTGACATATTTCTTCCACTTGGCTCCTGAGTTGTGAGTTTTATTCTATCAGCTTGAAAAGGAATATTCAATAATAGTTATACATCGAACACTCCCATAGATTTATATGAAATACCTTATACATTCTATACACGAATAATTCTCATACATTGTCTTTGGACACCGACTGGATATTACTTATATATACATAGATGTATATATATATATATATATATATATATAGAGAGAGAGAGAGAGAGAGAGTGAGAGAGAGAGAGAGAGATAAAAGTAATCCAAGAGGAAGGAGATGTTTATTGAGAACCAAAGTCGACACTTTAGCGTTACGGTTCTAATGAACAATCAATCAGGATTGTGAGGGATGGTATTAGTTATGTTAAATCAACGATGAATGTTTAAAAATACAAAAACTTAGGACATTTTTTTACTTTTAAACATCCATTGCTGATTTAACATCAATAATATCATCTCTCACAGTACTTACGATGGTTCATGAGAATCGAAAGGCTATATTGTCGACATTTCTTTTCAATAAATCTCTCCTTCTACTTGAATTACTTTTTTTTATCAATATTTTTCTACATATTGTCAGATTTTACTCCATTATTTACTATATATATATATATAGGCTGTGATTTCTCGGCCATCCTGTGGCAAACCCTGATACATAATAGCGTTCATCTATCCGGTAGACAACCGCAAGTTTATCGCACTGAGTACATATCTTCACACACACATATACTAAACACCACTTATACATCCACACACAATAATACGCTACGATAGTCCACACAAGCATACACACACGCTCACAAGCATACATAAAGATTTGTACACAATTCTAAAACTTTAAAGTATATTCCTAATACGCAGTGCCTTGAGAATCTGTAGTTTTTGCTTGTTATTTTCTTGTTCTAATATTGTGTTTTCGGTTAGAAATTCAGTTGTTGGGCATGCATGTTTTTTAGATGTTGTGCTATGGAACTGGAATCAGAAAGGTGCATTGTAAGTCTTCTCGATAGGGTAGTTAAGTTTACACATACGTATATAATGTTGTTTTCTGAGATACAATCTCCTAAAAGACATTTAAATTGATGTATAAGTACTTTATTTTTCGAACTTTTCGATTTCCTCATTTTCTTTCGTTATCTGCCTGATGATTGTTGGTGGTAAAACTTCATGAAATGTGAGGTCGCAGACAAACTTCCATGGTATTAAATATATAAAATCTAATATATATATATATATATATAATGGTTTTGGGGGCACCTCAAATGGTGTAATAGTTAGCAAGCGTATACCATTATTAGGGAGTTCGATTCTCACTGGAAACTCCATACTTCTGTCCTTGTACAATCTGTAAGCTTAGCTTAGTGAATAACTATATATTATTGCCTATTTTAGACTGGATGGCTGAATGGGTAACGTGCGATACTGCAATGTCTTCGTGTTGCATATTGAACTCCGACCCGGCCAAGCTGTCAAAAGAAGAAATTCACCTGTGTAAATAACAGGTGCATCCGGTCGAAGATATCAGGAGATCAGGAGCGATCTTAATTGTCGAGGGGTTGAATTGAGTGCGAAATTGTGACGCTCACAGGAAGTAGGTGGACGTCAAATTATTATATAACCCCGGCGACAGGAAGTTCAGATCAGTTGGAGATAAGATCCTGTAGGGAGAACCAGCACCAAGCAGAGGGAGCGCCCAGGACTCCCGATTGAGCAGTTGGAATTCAGAGCCTCAGATGAGTTGGAGAGAAGATGCTGGAATGAGAACATGTCCCAGAAGAGGCTGGGCCCCCAGGCCCCCGGTTGAGCAGCCCAGGAGAACAGTAAAGAAACGCTGTTATGGCCATAAGAGTGGGGGGTCAATATGTTGCAGTTCTGTTCAGTCTCCAACTCACCTCTCACACAGTAAAACCTTTAGTTACCCTTTCGAACCCTTTCGTAAATGATTTTGAGCTTCACTTTGGCTATTATTTTCCTTTTTTGAACAGATAATTTTGGAAACACATAAACTCCATTTTCTCCCAAACCGTAGATTAGATGGCACTATCACTGCATTCTGATAAAGATGGCTTTGCCATTAAATAACCCACGAAAATGTGCCTGCCTTTAAAAACAGAAATCAAAGCTCTATCAGCCATTTGCCCTTCTACAATATATTTTAGTTATATGTACATATTTTTATTGTTAAAGTAGAGGAATAAATATAGTGAATTGAATTACCATGACCAGAAAATCCGCCGAATACCTTCGCACGACATACTGGAACGCTGAACATCTGCTTCGACCTTAGGTCTCATCAGCAGTGTATCATTTGTAGAGTTTTGCCACTGCAATCTGTGGTCGCTGGTTCGATCCCCAGTGGTGGAGATTACGGTATACACTACTGATGAGGCATAATAAGGTCGAAACAGCTGTCCAGTGTTCCCGTATATCGTGCGTAGGTGTCCGGCGGATTTTCTGGTCATGGTAATTCAATTCACAATTTTAGTCATAGTTTCGTTTCATAGTTTAATGGCATATCAACTTTTGTAGGTTATTTAATGCCAAAGCCATTCTCCCAGAAGAACAGTTGTGGTACATAGCTGGGAGGATAAGGGGGTTCATACCTTTCCCAAGGGTATTTGCCCGAAAGTGAACGTAATAGCACGACTAGAGTACGAACTCGCTTACTACGATTCCGCAGTCCATCGCATTAACCATTTAGTTTTAAAACTTGGACCAATTCGTACCTGTCATTTGAGAAATTTTTTTTTCTCCGAAGGAAAGGTTCTATAGTTGGATACTCCCGACTTATTCACGGGAATTTTTCTTAATTTTTATTCTTTTATATATATATATATATATATAACTCTATCGTACCGAAAGCTCACGGACAGCATCTTTCTTTTTTCCACCTTCTAATACAGACAGACGAAAAATCATCTTACAAAACAGAGACTTACCTTTCCTACAAAAGATGAATGGCCAATTGTGTTTAATCAAGTTATTTGAAACGTCTCTGTTTGGAGAGAGTGTCTCATAATAATTTCTGAGCTGGAAAAGATAGTAATGTTGTTTTCGCTAAACTAAACCGGGCCATCGAAAAGACCACAGGCCATTTCAGACTGAATAGCCGGATGGATGTTCCTTTTTTTTATGACCATTGTAAAAAATAAAAAAAAGGAGTAAAAGATTAAGACGAACAAGTCACTTGGCAAGCCACGAAGGTTACGTTGTCACAAATAAATGAATAAAATAAAGATACCAAAAAAAAAAAAAACAAAAGATAAATAAAGTTGAAAGAAAAAAGACAAATTCCGAAAAAAAACAAAGCAACTAAAATAACAAAACAAAAAACAAGGAATCCAATAGAAAGGATCAGTGAAATTTGATGGAATTGGCCTTGGCTAGTAATTCTGTGAATACATTCCTCTCTCTCTCTCTCTCTCTCTCTCTGTGTCTCTCTTAAGAATGATTTAGGTAGACGACCGCTAGATTTTTCGTAATTAAGTCCTGGGCGGTCACTCAGATGTTCTTCTTTTGCTTCGCTTGGCTGTGTCAATACGAAGATGTTACGGAAAAGGATGAGGGAGGTGATATTATGAGGCGGGGTCACTTACAAGCTTAAATCCGGAAGCCTTGACGTTTTTTTTTTTCTTCTTTTTAAGACGTCGGGGTAGGGTAACGAGATAGATGAAAGAAATTTGTTTAAGGGTAAGGGTCAGGACACGAACATGTTATCTTCTTTATCTTGACGCGTGCCTGGCACAGGGCCTCAAACACTTCTCTATAAATCATCGTCTCGACTTTAAAGAGTGCTTCAGATACTTCCAACACTTACAATAAGTTTCTTCCACGATTGTCTTCGGTCTGTACATTCTTCTTTTTCTTCTTCTTCTTCTTCTTCTTCTTCTTCTTCTTCTTCTTCTTCTTCTTCTTCTTCTTCTTCTTATTATTATTATTATTATAGTTTTTCACATTAGCGTTAACTGACGGTCTTTCACTGGAGTTTGAGAGATAGCAAGTCTCCTCAAGTCACCAGGACTCTTCTCAGTATTCTGGCCGTTCTCAATAATGCTGCCATTTAGATGGTCTCCACTCGTCCGCCAACTTCCAAGTCCTCCAATCTCTTTAATAATCCTTTAGTTACCGTACCAAAAGCACCAATCGCAATTGGTATAATTGTTACCTTCATGTTCCATAGTTGTTTCAATTCCTTCAGCAAAGTCGAGGTACTTATCCTTCTTTTCACATTCTTTCAGTTTTATTCTGTGGTCAACCGGAACAGCAAAGTCGATATTTTTTTTTAAATTTTAGCTACTGTTTGAGACCTTTCATATCAGCGTTAGCTAATGATATTTCACTGGAGTTTGAGTGACAGCAAGTCTCCTCAAGTCGCCAGGACTCTTCTCAGTATTCTGGTTGATCTCAATACTGTTGGGGTTTGGATGGTCAACATTCGTCCTGTTATTTCCACGTCCTCCACTGCCTTTATCAATCCTTTGATGACTGTACCAAAAACACCAATTATAATTGGTATCAACGTCGCTTTCATATTCCACAGTTTTTTCAATTCCCAAGCAAGGTCAAGGTACTTATCCTTTTTTTCATTCTCCTTCGATTTTACGCTGTGGTCAGCCGGGATAGCAAAGTCCACAATTCTACAAGTTCTATTTTTTCTTTTTTGTTAATTGTTATGAGGTCTGGTTGTCTGGCCGAGATTTGGTGATCCGTTTGTATCTCAAAGTCCTAGAGAACGAATTCCGGGTCTTTCATATACCATTTGTTTGTAAGGTCAAATTTCAATTTTTTGCACAATTCCCAATGGATCACCTTGACCACCCAGTCGTGTCTACTATTATACTCCTTTTGCGCTAATTTGCTGTATTTGCTTATAATATGATTGTTCGTTACGTCTCTCTCACCAAATAACCTATTTTTGCTGTTTTGTTGCCTGACACTTCTTTGCAGATAAAAAAAACCATCTCCTCTATTCGCCAAAAGTACCCGTGGTGGTGCGTGTGAATCCTCACCAAATTTTATCCTTACATGACCTATTGCATGTCTGGCAAATGAGTTCGTTGTCTTTTCCATTCACATTGTCTACTTGCACCCTCATATGAATTTTGAAATTTGCAGCACACCCTCAAACGAGACATATGTCTAGCATATATCGTTTCGGTCGATAGGTCCTCCGACCTTCTTCAGATATTTCTTGTCGAATTCGGGAGCCTACACGGAACTTCAAACCTAAAAACCTGAATGATTACTTTGTTTTACATCTTTCTCCACACACACACACACACACACACACACACACCTATTATAACAGTGTTAGTTGTCACCGTCTCACTTCGTGGGTTTGTGGCAGACAAAAGGCTGTATAATTTGGAAAGTGCTCAATATCTGTGATAGAGGTATTATATGATGATAATAATGAGTAAATATATATTAGTTTTTATATATATTTAATAGCATGAAAGCTAGTCTGCGACCACTGGTTTCATTACGTCATATAAACGACAATCATCAGACAGTTATTCTCTGCCTGATGATTGACGTTTTATAAGACGTCATGTCACCTGTGGTCGCAGACAAGCTTCTATGCTGTTAAATGTATATTAAAAAATTAATATATATTTAATTATAATATATATATATATATATATATATATATATATGTATATATATATGCATATATAACTTTTGATTATATATATGTATATATAGTAGTATGTAGTAGGCGACCATAGTCAAGGGTGACCCGAAGGCTCGCTTTTCGATAGCTACTACACCAAGGTGTAGGGGAGGGCGCTATTCCTTTCCCTGGATTGCTCTACTTTACTCTTGATCCTTACCTTATAATGTTGAGTGTTAAGAAAAGCAGCATCAAGTACCATTTTTTGAGTCTTGGGTGTGACTCGTCCTGGGATGGAACCCCGGTCTCCCAGGCCATTGGTGAACACTCTAACCATTTTGCCAATGTCCGGTATAATATATATTTATATATATATATAAACAAACAAAATCGTCTTCTCCCTGTGTTCCTTTGCTTCTTTGTCTCAGTATAACGATAGAACTTGCTTGAAACTTTAATTTTTTTAAATTTAGTCTATAGGTTTCGAGAGTTACAGCCTGGTATATCTTTGCATTTACCTTTATTCATTGTATAAGACGCACGACATATACGGCATGTGTTGTATACATATACATCTTCTGATTCATGCAGAAATATACATATATATACTGGATACATACCGACGCAATGATAACAGACGCAGTAATGAAGGACGCAGGAAGGAACGACGCAAGAAGACTTCTTTAGAAAAATATTCACCTCTCACTTTATTGCAAGAGTTCGAAAGGGTTTGAAAGGGTTGCATGTGAGAGGGTGCTGGTGGAGACCGAACATAAACTTCATATTTTGACCCCACTGTTATGACCGTCACGTTGTGTCTTTCTTGTTCTCTTAGATGCTCAACTAGAGGTCTTGGGGTCCACTGCTGGATGCTGGCTTTCTTTATGCATCTTATCAGCATCTTCTCTGGACCGCAGTTCATCAGGGCTTTAAGCCCCATCGGCCTGGTGTGGCTTTCCTTACCACATCTCGTCTCTAACTCTCAGGAAGTCTGCTGGCAACTACTTTGTCACCCAACTCAACTCAATTATATAATAATTCAACGCCCACACGATCGCCCACTGGATCTTTGAAATCGAATGTTTAATCGTCATCAAGCGGAAATAACTGTCATGCAGTTCAGAGGTTACTCTCTTCCGGTGAATCACTGTAGTGGCACAATGGGACCTTCACCTTGTCCCATATCATAAGCCTTTATCCGCCCACGCGATCTCTTTCGATTACTGGCCCTTGGAATGTGTCACTTCCTTCCGGTGTATCACCTTGGAATAGTATTTTTGGGCTGGGTCGAAGGTCAAAATATAACAATGCCCTGTCAGGATTTACGTAATATATTTTATATATTCATTCCAATGTTATGTTCAGTTTCAGTTTTTATTTGTTTTATAGCATATCGACCTTTGTAGGTTACTTAATGCCAAAGCCATCCTTCTAAAAGAACAGTAGTGGCATTATTCAACCCCTACCTTGGAGGATAAGTGGGGTTCATACTGTTCCCAAGGGCATTTGTCCGAAAGGGAACATAATAGCGCGACTGGAGTTCGAACTCACCACGATTCTACTGTCCATCTCTTTAGCCATTACACAACGAGGACATACTTATTCAAATGTTGATTTTGCTCGTTAAATAAGTGCAGTTGTTATTTCGATGCCAACTTTCACTCCCTCCCCTAAAGTTCACTATGCTGAAGGTTAAATTCTCTGGGTAAAAACCGTGCCTGTTGTTGTTCGCTGAATGTGATGTTGGCTGTTTATAACTCGTTTTGCCTTGATGAAAGAGAGAGATAAGCATTCAGGTATTCTCTTGCACTTTTACACGTACCTTAATTAAGTGCATTGACAAGAAAGAACCTTCTGTTCAAAAATAAAGATTTTTTTCTATGTCTGAATAGAACGATGTTTCTCATGACTTATTTGGTGGTTAGGTGATTATTTTGTCGACGTGGTGTAGAATATGTCATCATCATCATATCGCGCTGGTAGCACTGATATCCCTGACCCTCTCTCGCCACTCCTCCCTATCGTTCATCGCCCTAGGTAGGTCTTCAGGACGACATCCCGTATCCTCACATAGCTGCTGAATGTACGTTCGTGCTGGTCGTCCTGCTTTTGCGCGGCCATGTGTGGGGATCCATAAGAGTACATCTCTTATGAGTTCATCTCTGCTTCTCCAGCAGTGTCCTGCATGTCTGGTTCGTCTAACTTGAAACAGTTTTCGTGATAGGGGGCAAGTGGCCGTACAGTTGGTGTCTTATGGGGTGTTGCTGCCAGGACTTGTTCAAGATGGCTTGCAGCATTCTTGTGTAATTGCCGTCTAGCTTCTTCTCCAGCCGTTTTGTTAGCGTCCAAGTAGTGCATCCATACAGCAGTATCTATACGACAGCTGTCTGGAAGAAACTGCGTTTCATTTTATCGGTTAGGTCTGATTTCCATATGATCGATAGCCTACTGATGGCTGTCCATGTCTTTGTTAACCGCGTGTCGATGTCCTTTTCGGTTGATGAGACGCTGCTTCCAAGGTAAGTGAATTTGTCTACTAGTTTAAGAGGGGTTCCGTCTAGTGTGGAGATGTCGCCTGTTTGATTGTAGCACATATATTTGGTTTTGTGTGCATTGACATGGAGGCCTATGCCTGCGGCTGCTCGTTCCAAACTATGCATTCTTGTGTAATTGCCATCTAGCTTCTTCTCCAGCCGTTTTGTTAGCGTCCATGTAGTGCAGCCATATATATGAGTCTCTTCAAAATTGGCGTACCCCCCTCCAAATTAGGTGTGTGGCCTGGATAGGACACCGGACAAGATTCTATTTCTCTTTGACTAAATTCAAAACTTTTTCCTCCTTCCAGACTTTCATTGCCACCTACTCTTACTTCTTTTTTCTTTTTTCTTTTTTCTTTCCCTACGCAATCTTCTTGTTCATCTTTATATTTCCTTCGCTCGTCGTTCTTCATGTCTTTCAACAATTTAAATTCAATAGTGTCACTACTTCGTTGCAATTACACTCAAAACCATTCTGACCAGGTATGTTCTCAAGTATTGGTCGAATTGAGCTATTCTTGATTTTAAGTATTAAATTGTTGGTTGATGGCAAATCAACCATTGTTGTTTATTCAATGACAATTTCTGCATATATATATATATATATATATATATATATATATATATAGGAATGGTATTGTGAATTGAATTACCATAACCAGAAAATCCGGCGAACGCCAATATATGTTTTTCTATCAACTTTTTTGTGCTACCCGTCTCTTCCTTTTGCCAGCATCACAACAGAATATCCCTCATTCATAATCACTGAAAGACATAAGTGATATATATATATATATATGTGTGTGAGAGAGAGAGAGAAGGAGAGAGAGAGAAATAAGTAAAAAGTGAGTAAACCAAAACACTGACAACAGATAAGAAAATGACAATTCGTCTTTATTTCAGAAAGACTTCATCAAAATGACAAAACTACCATTCTCTTGGGAGGGGGGGCGGAGAGGAATTATATCATGATTTGAATTACTGTGTCCAGAAAATCTGGTGAAGACCTATGCACGGTGTACGGAAATACTGGACACCTGTTTCGATCTTATTAGGTCTCATCAACGGGGCTTACCGTAATCTCCACCACTGCAGATCGAACCAGCGACCACAGGTTGCATAGCCGAAACTCTTGAACTGAACCCACATTTCATATCACGCACAAGTGACGCCAAATTGACTAGTCGTGGCAACTGCGCCGCCAATTAACCAGAATGTGTTTATAAGTTACATCCGTACTCTTTACAAAGGAAACTGTCACCTCCAGGGTTACGTCTTCCCAATTCGGCTCTGCAATCTGTAGTCGCTGGTTCGATCTCCAGTGGTGGAGATCGCGGTACACACAGCTGATGAGACCTAATAAGGTCGAAACAGCTGTCCATTGTTTCCGTGTATCGTGCGTAGGTGTTCGCCGGATTTTTTGGTCATAGTAATTCAAAGCATAATATAATTCCTCTGCTAAAAACAAAAGAAAAAAAACGAAAAAGAAGGAATGGTAGTTTTAGTAAATCCGACTAGATTAGAAAAATAAATGGGAAAGTGTATAAACCGAAACACTGACAACGGATTCAAAAATGTTATTCCGTCTTTATTTCAGAAAGACTTCATCAAAATCACAAGTTTTTCTAAACTTTCCCTCTTATGCTGAACTTTAGAAAAACTTGTCATTTTGATGAAGTCTTTCTGAAATAAAGACGAATTGTCATTTTTTAATCTGTTTTCAGTGTTTTGGTTTATCAACTTTTTTACTTATTCTTCTCATATATATATATCAGTTATGTCCGTTGAGTCTCCAGTGATTATGAGGAATGTTCTGTTGTGATGCTGGCAAAAGAAAGACGCGGGGAACACAAAGAGGTTGATAGAAAAACGTATATATTGAAGTAATAGAAACAAGATACAAGTGAACCTAGTTAAACAGTAGTTACTTAATAGGAAGTTGACAGTCCACTGGTGTAACGACTATCCGTCCTCTACACATGTGGTATCACACGTGGGTTTGGTTAACTGTATTTATCTTACGGCCCACCAACCGGATGAGAATGGCACTAGGTCTTTGTAAGGTGGGTCCGGGCCGAGGACTACAGCCCACACGCGCCCGACATTTTGAAAAATATCTCGGACCCCGACGGCATTCCTCTAAAGAGGGGCGCCTCAGGCGCTAGTCCATTAACCTAACCCCTCCGAAGAGGGCTAAAGCCTGGGGGTACGGCCCCCTGGGACCAGAGGGATCTCCAGTACCGAGGTACACCCGACTGGAACCGTGCAGTTGACACCACGGCCGGCCGAAATGCGACTCAACAACTCGAGAAGCGCACTAAACACGTGGGTCTGGTCGGTTATATATTACGCGCCCCACCGAACGAGCGAATATGGCACAAGGCCGTTTTATGGTCGCATGGCCGAAGCCCACATGCGTCCGGCATTGCCAAAAATACTTTCGGACCCGTCGGCGTTCCCCTTACTGGGGTGCCTCAGGCGCCAGGCAATAAACTCAACTCCAGTAAGGGGGTAAAAGCCTGTGGGGACAGCCCCCTGAGCCCGGAGGAAATCCCTAGTGCTGAGGCAACACCCGACCGAGCCACGCCGACGAAAACACGGCCGACCAAAGCGCGCCCAAAACAACTGGAGAGGCGGACCAAACACGGGGTTTGGTCGAATTTTCTGACGCTCCGTTGACGTATACTGATAGAGAAGGGCGAGTCCATTATATAGGGAGTATAACATATTCATATATGGAATATATGAGAAATTTCATATTTCGAATGGCTATTATTTTTATATAGATCTATCATGATATTTTTATAAAAATCTCACATACAGAGAGAGTATATTTGTAACGGAAAGGAAGAAAAGAGTTATCGTGCCTTTATCAATTTTTTTCGACGACTTATACCATGCCTCTTCAGATGGTGTACAATTTTTTTTTTACAGAGAAATCAATGAATATTGTTACATATGAAAAAAAAAACAACAACAAAAAGATAGCCATGCAGGTGCCGGACCACCGCCAATGGTAACAGGTGCGGTTACACAGCAACTCCGTTATGCCAAATATTCATTCCTATGACTCAGATTTTATCTTGGTGTCATGTTTCAGTTTGTCTCGATCTTGTTTTATTTTTATCTATTTTCCACATGCCAACTGAAAGATATATATATATATATATATATATATATATATATATATTGTAAACGAATAGTGTTGAGGTAACATTTTGAGCCAGTCAGAGCTCACTTGCTTGTAGACTGTGAAACGTTTGGTTTTGGTTGGGTTTTATGGCATATCAACCATTATAGGTTATTTAATGCGAAATCATATTTATACATATATATTGAATATATTTAATTTGATTTGGCTAGGTTTTATGACATATCAACCATTGGAGGTTATTTAATGCGAAATCATCTTTATACATATATATTAAATATATTTAATTTGATTTGGTTGGGTTTTATGACATATCAACCATTGTAGGTTATTTAATGCGAAATCATCTTTATACATATATATTAAATATATTTGATTTGATTTGGCGAGTTTTTATGACATATCAACCATTGTAGGTTATTTAATGCGAAATCATCTTTATACATATATATTAAATATATTTAATTTGATTTGGTTGGGTTTTATGACATATCAACCATTGTAGGTTATTTAATGCGAAATCATCTTTATACATATATATTAAATATATTTAATTTGATTTGGTTGGGTTTTATGACATATCAACCATTGTAGGTTATTTAATGCGAAATCATCTTTATACATATATATTAAATATATTTAATTTGATTTGGTTGGGTTTTATGACATATCAACCATTGTAGGTTATTTAATGCGAAATCATCTTTATACATATATATTAAATATATTTAATTTGATTTGGTTGGGTTTTATGACATATCAACCATTGTAGGTTATTTAATGCGAAATCATCTTTATACATATATATTAAATATATTTAATTTGATTTGGTTGGGTTTTATGACATATCAACCATTGTAGGTTATTTAATGCGAAATCATCTTTATACATATATATTAAATATATTTGATTTGATTTGGCTAGGTTTTATGACATATAAACTATTGTAGGTTATTTAATGCAAAATCCTCTTTATAAATATCACATATATATGATTTATAAACACTTTTTCTTGATAAAATTTTTAAACGAGCCTGAGCTCATCATTACATACAATTAAAGGGCTTCAAATATTTCTATGTTATACAAATAATTCAATGCACCATTAATCATTTGTTTACAAAAGTTAAATGATTTCAAGTATTGCAATGTAACAGTAACAATTCTCATAGTTACCCAACCCCTCCGCTCCGGCAGGATATGAGACAAGGTCAGTTTTTAAGTTTAACAGGTTTGAATTCAAAGTTTTCCTTCTCCTAGACTACTTGCCTCACCAAGGCTGAAGAAACCAGTCTGCCCTGCTGTTTACCCATAGCTGGAGGGAGAATAATTGGATTCATACCTTTCCCAAGGGTATTAGTGCTATGTGAAATGCAGTCAGTCTCGTCCAGGATTTGAACTCGTGTCGCTGTGTCCATTTCCTACGACGATAACCATTACACCACGGGCACCTCCTAAACAGTAACAGTAACAATTCTATATCAGTCATTTCTTTGCGCACATTTAAATCGATGTACATATATGATTTGTAAGTGAATCGTTTGTAAGTAATTTAAGTTTTAATTGAGTAACACTTCATTTGTTTGCACACACTCGTATTACAATTGTTTGCACACAGGTGTATAGTTTAAATTATTAATTAAGCCATAATAATTCTATACAATATTGATCATTTTTTCACATAGTTAATTGGTTACAAGTATTTCAATGTATTCACTAACAATTCAATTAAACGTCAGTCATTTGTTTATACACTGTTCTGTTTGACCCACAAACAGCACCCGATCAGATGCTTCCATACCTGAAAGGTGTTGTCTTACACCCCTGCAGATAACTGTCTGTGTATTCTTCAGCCCTTGAGAAATGTTTTGAAGTATTGAAATCAAACACTATTAGCTTTATTTGAACTCACTTAAATGGTTTAAAATATTGATATCTAGCATAAATAGTTTTATTTGCACATAGTTAAATGATTTCAAGCATCGTTATGTCACACTCAGAATTCATTTTAACAACAGTCATATTTTGCACATATGGCCTAGTAGGTAAAGTGTTCGCCATTGATCTGGGAGACCTGTGTTCAATCCTAGGTCGCGTCATACCAAAGACTTTAAAAATGGTACTTGATGCCTCCCTGCTAAGCACTCAGTAATATAAGGTACTATCAAGGGTAAAGTGGAGCAATCCAGGGAAATAAGTAGAGTCCTCCCCTGCACCTCGGTGTAGTAGCTTTAGAAAAGGTAGCCTTCGAGTCACCCTCGATTAAGGTCACAAACTTTATTTACTAAATGATTAAATAGTTCTATTTAACCCATACATAAGACCCTAACAGGTGCTACTAGTCTGGGTCAGAGTAGACGTTAGACTAAGTGTAATGTGTTCCATATTGACCTTTGACAGAGCCGTCAGGGATTTCCAGGAGAGAATGTCCAAGCTGTGTTAACAGGAAGACAACTCACGTGTTTTGACAAGTGAAAGCAGATCACGTGACACTCAATCGGAACTCACTGGCGTTATGAAATTACACACTGGTACCCACGGACAGTCACAGTTAGCCAGTTGAGCAACAACCAAGTTAGGGCAGAAGCCGCGCAGGGCGCTGCCCGTAGCCCACAGCTGATCCCGGTTGAGAACCTCTCGAGGAGGAAGCAAAGAGGTAAGGCTCTGAATATGGAATCACAAGGTGGGCTAAGAAAAGGTCAATATAGCAGTCCTCCGTCAGTCTGTTTCCGCGTCCTTCATCTCACTGTCAGTCTCTATCTCGCACTTATAGCCAGTTTCGACCCTTTCAAGAAGTAATACAATGAGAAATACGAAAGTAGTAAAAAAACATAATCCAAATAGGTGAATTTAGGGATGTTTTGTCTCGTTTATTTGGGAAATCCAACATTTTCAAATATGTTTCCACGTGCCAGTTGCCCAGTCGGCTGGGGCTGTAGAATACCCTGACTGCACCCCCCCCCCCAACGAGTGTCCTGGATAAGACACTAAACAGTCTGATGGTGAGGTCCCAGTAATGCTGGGGCTTTGGGGAATACGGAGCACCCCTTCATTGCCATTGCTCCCAGGTCCACTCTGGCCCGGCGTGGTATTACCTGATAGGGCCCTATGGGTTAAATAGAACTAACGGCATACTTATGCTAAACTGAATATCTTGAAATAGAAATGTTTTTGACAATTGAACCGTGCTTACATTTGAACTGCGTGCTTGAGTTAATCTGAATTATTTCAAATAGAACTGTTTTTTGATATTGAAACTGTATTTACACTAAACTAAATTGTTTAACGTAGAACTGTTCTGACATGTAACTGTGTGTAAACAAAATCTGTACTTTTACTAAACTGAATTAGCTGAAGTAGAATTGCTTGACTAAACTGAATAGCTCGAAATAGAAATGTTTTTCACGATTAAACTGTACTTACATTTAAACTGCGTGCTTTTGCTAAACTGAATTGTTTTAGATTGAACTATTTTTGACATTGAAGCTGTACTTACAGTAAACTGAATTGTTTTATATATTTGCTTGTATAGTTTGAAATAGAAATGTTTTTGACAAACTGTGTACTCATGCTAAAGTGAATTGTTTTAAATAGGACTGATTATCTACATAAAAATGGAATTGGCGTTAAATAACCTACTAAGGTTGATATGCTATAACACCCAACAAACCAAAGCACGTGCCAGACACGTTCTTATGACTTTTGAACTATGAACGCTATGTGTACGTTTGTTCATTGTTTCGTTGTATATTTCTTATTTTCTCCTGTCATCTCAGCAAGCATCCATAGCTATGTGAACTATTTTAATATCCAAGTCCTAATGATGATTAATGAAACCGAAACGTTAACGTCGACTTTACATCATAATAAATTCACCATTTGGATTATGTTTTTCTGCTACCTTCATACAGTCGGATTTTAATCCTTATTTACTTTGAAAGAGAAATATATTTTTGTAAAGAAACGCGTTGTTCCTTCTACATTATACTGCTAAATAATAAATGAAAGGGTTCTCTGTATTCACCAAAGATCCAGTTCTTGTTTGTCGGCAGAGATGCTGAGGGCGTTTAATACATAGATATTGAGGGCGTATCATACATTTTTCTCTCCCTCTCTCACTCTTCCTCCCCTCACCTGATCGGGCCCGATATATGGGTTGAGTAGAACTAACGACATACTTATGCAAAACTGAATTGTTTGACTAAACTGAATAGCTTGAAATAGAAATGTTTTTGACAATTAAACCGTACTTACACTTAATTCATGCTTATGCTAAACTGAATTATTTGAAATGGAACTGTTTTTTTTACATTGAAACTGTACTTACACTAAACTGAATTGTTTAATATTGAACTGTTTTGACACTTAACTGTGTGTAAACAAAACCTGTACTTATACTAAACTGAATTAGCTGAATTAGAACTGCTTGGCTAAACTGAATAGCTTGAAACAGAAATGTTTTTCACAATTAAACTGTACTTACATTTAAACTTCGTACTTATCCTATACTGAATTTTTCGAAATAGAACTATTTTCATAAAAATGGATTTGGCGTTAAATAACCTACAAAGGTTGATATGCCATAAAACCGAAATAACCAACCAATCAACCATAAAAACCAACCGACATCGTATATATCCTTACAACTAAAAGAGTAACACATATGTACATATTGCCTTGTCGGTTGAGGCAGTAGAATACACCGACTGTTTTTCTACAGATGGTTAAGACCCCTCAAGGAGTGTCCTGATTATGACGCTAAACAATCAGATGGAAAGGTTGCTGTAATGATGGAGCTTTGGGGAATGTGGAGTACCTCTTCATTGTAATCGTTCCCTGCTCTCCTCTGGCCCTGAGTGGTGGCACCTGATTGGGCACTATCTATGGTTCAAACAGAACTAAACTGTGTATTTATGCTAAACTGATTTGCTTGAAATAGAACTGTTTTGATATTTAAACTGCGTACTTATGCCAAACTGAATTTTTTGAAATGGAACTGTTTTGTATGCTAAGCTGAATTGTTCGAAATAGATAAATTTTTGTCATTGAAACTGGACTTACGCTAAACTGAATTGTTTGAAATAGAAATGTTTTGGCTTTTAATTGCGTGTAAACAAAAACTAAACTTATTCTAAACTGAATGGCTAGAAATAGAAATGTTTTTGACGATTAATCTGTGTACTTATGCTAAACTAAATTGTTTTAGATAAAACTGTTTATTTGAATATTATTATTATTATTGTATATTATTATTCGGCATTAAATAACCTACTAAGTTTGATATGCCATAAAACACAAACAAACATATGTACATAGTTTTCTTTAGTTCATCATAATTAAATCTCCCCACCTCTCTCTCTCTCTCTCTCTCTCTCTCTCTCTCTCTCTCTCTCTCTATCCTTCCTCATTCGCTCTTTCTCCGTCCTTCTCTATCACACCCTCTCTCTTTCGTTCTCTCTATCTCTCCTTTTTTTTCTCTCTCTCTCTCTCTTTGGCCTTTTCTCTGTCGCTCCTCCCACTCTCTGTGTTCTCTTTATTATTCTTTTCTAGCTCCCTGTACTTCTCTCTCTCTCTCTCTCTTTGTCTTTCTCTCTATCCTTCCTCATTCACTCTTTCTCCGTCCTTCTCTATCACACCCTCTCTCTTTCGTTCTCTCTATCTCTCCTTTTTTTTCTCTCTCTCTCTCTTTGGCCTTTTCTCTGTCGCTCCTCCCACTCTCTGTGTTCTCTTTATTATTCTTTTCTAGCTCTCTGTACTTCTCTCTCTCTCTCTCTCTCTCTCTCTCTCTCTCTTTGGGTTTCTCTCTATCCTTCCTCATTCGCTCTTTCTCCGTCCTTCTCTATCACACCCTCTCTCTTTCGTTCTCTCTATCTCTCCTTTTTTTTTCTCTCTCTCTCTCTTTGGCCTTTTCTCTGTCGCTCCTCCCACTCTCTGTGTTCTCTTTATTATTCTTTTCTAGCTCTCTGTACTTCTCTCTCTCTCTCTCTCTCTCTCTCTCTCTCTCTCTCTTTGTCTTTCTCTCTATCCTTCCTCATTCGCTCTTTCTCCGTCCTTCTCTATCACACCCTCTCTCTTTCGTTCTCTCTATCTCTCCTTTTTTTTTTTCTCTCTCTCTCTTTGGTCTTTTCTCTGTCGCTCCTCCCACTCTCTGTGTTCTCTTTATTATTCTTTTCTAGCTCTCTGTACTTCTCTCTCTCTCTCTCTCTCTCTCTCTCTCTCAATATATATATATATATATATATTTCTTATATTTTGATCGTGTTCTCTAAACCAGCCGTCACTACATCTCTTCTTATAACTTAAAATATGACGCAGAAGAACGATGAGTTGATGCTTACAGAGAGACGTATCAAGAAACGGCTAACATTTGTCTTGAGTTATAAGTAGCTGCCTCGTTAAAAAAAAAAACAAAAAAAAACAAACAATCCAGCAGTCGAAATCGTGCTGATCTGAGCGGGGACCTTTTTTTTAATTTTATTTTCCTTTTTACTTATTTATTTTTTGTTTTTTGGAATTTTTGCTTTCCTTTTTCTTTTGTGATTTCTTAAATTTAACGATCATTATCTTTAAACTTTAAGCTTTCGACTTTACTCCGAAACAGCATTACACTTAAAAGTTGTTACAAGTACAAAGTGGCGCGCGTAGAAAAGTCCTATTAAGTGCCACTTAATCAAGACCAGCGCTGGTTCCCGTTGGCAGAATGATCATATCATTAATATACGATAATTGCACGTATTCTACCATTTCATGCATTGCTTTTATTTGGGAGGGTTTGATGGAGAGACTCCTTGCAGGTGAAGGGATTTTTATATATAATGCCGAAACAGGATCAAACATAAAAATTACTCATACGAAACAAAAATAAATAGGTAGATGTCTAGCGATGGTACACTTGATGTGTTCGTCAGCGATGATAGGGGTCAATATGAAGGTGTTTGTGAAAGTCAAAATTTCAACTGCTGTTTTGAAAGACATATATATATATATATATATATTTACTAATCTAATATCTACCAGCATTCACGGTACCAGAAAAAAACGAAAAAAAAACCGCCAGGAACAAGAGATCATTTTTTTTCTTTGTTATGTAAATTCAAAGCTAGGTGGGTTTTTGGTGAATATAAGACGGCACTTTCTCCTTTAGCAATAGTTGGAGTTAGGCTTCCTGATGATCCGATAAGGTGAAACTTTAGTAGAAGATTTCCGACTCGCGATTTAAGTTAATTATATATATATATATATATATATATATTCTCGAAGAACTACATATTAGAAACATATAACTGACACTTAATAGAATTAATTTTCAAATGAGTGCTAATGTACTTAAATGACTTAATCTACTGACACTGATTATAGAAACCCATTTAAAAGCAAACGCTATAATCTTCAACGGTAAAGACGCCCTTACATAGTAATAATATGCTAAAACAAAAGTTACATCACGTTTGTAATAGATCCTCCCCTGATGATGGCCCAAAGTCGGGTAGAAAGTACTAGGGATACATACAACTATGGACAATACATAAATCAATTCCCCCCAAATACGATAAAAGTAATACGGGAATTCGAATGGATCCAGAAGAAAATATGTAGACATAAAATATCTATTACGTTTAATGAAATTTGCATATACATATTTATATATATATATGCTATAATCAAACAGGTGACATCTCCACACTAGACGGAACCCCTCTGAAACTAGTAGACAAATTCACCTACCTTGGAAGCAGCGTCTCATCAACCGAAAAGGACATCGACACGCGGCTAACGAAGGCATAGACAGCTATCGATAAGCTATCGATCATATGGAAATCAGATCTGACCGATAAAATGAAACACAGTTTTCTTCCAGGCAGCTGTCGTATCGATACTGCTGTATGGATGCACTACTTGGACACTAACTAAACGGCTGAAGAAGAAGCTAGACGGCAATTACACAAGACTGCTGCGAGCAATATTGAACAAGTCCTGGCGGCAATACCCTACAAAACACCAACTATACGGCCACCTGCTTCCCATCACGAAAACTATCCAAGTTAGACGAACCAGTCATGCAGGATACTGCTGGAAAAGTAGGGAGGATCTCATAAGTGATGTACTCCTATGGAACCCCACATATGGCCGGGCAAAAGCAGGACGACCAGCTCGAACATACATTCAGCAGCTATGTGAGGATACGGGATATAGCCCTGAAGACCTGCCAGAGGCGTGAACGATAGGGAAAAGTGGCGAGAGAGAGTCAGGGACATCCGTGCTAGCGGCACCACATGATGATGATTATACGTATATATATATATATATGTTTGGCTGACCTAAGCCGAGCTTGACCCAAGGGCTCCCTTTTTAATAGCTACTACACTGATGTATAGGGTAGGGCGGAACTCCTTTCTCTAGATTGCTCTGCTTTATCCTTGATCCGTCCTTTATCATGGAATGTCGAACAAAGAGGCATCAAGTACCATTTTTTTATTCTTTCGTGTGATTCGACCAGGTTTTAAATCCTGGTCACCGGGACATTACCGAATTCTCTAGCCATTATGCCAGCGATCCGAATATATCTATAAGTATATATCTATCGTCTAAAGATACAGAAACAAAGAAAAAGACAGTCAACATGTACCGTTCACTCTATATCTACAGGAATTTATGTATGTATGTATGTATATATGTATGTCATCCCAGCCATTAGCGAATACTCTAGCCATTATCCCAGTGGTGCAGTTATATATATATATATATATATATATATATAGTCCAATCAACACAGAAGCGAAGAAAAAGAGAATCAACAAATATTGTTTACTCCATTTCTACACTAGATGAATTTATATATATATATTTATATATATATATACTTTAAGAAAAAACAAAAAAAAAACGGTCACATTAGGATTATAAATCTATTTCCATCCTGTTACGCATTTTTGAAAATTTCAAAAACACGAAAAAAATTTAATAAGAATAGTGTCTATTCTGATTTGTTTCATCCATAGGATCTAAAGAAGCCCTGTTAAATTTTTTTCGTGTTTTGTGACAGGTTTGTTGTTTTTTCTTAAAGAATTTATTGCTCAGTAATGTTTGTTAAATTGAGCTCTTTACTAGGAAAATTTAAATGTTCACTGCTGAATAGTTTTCTTGTCCCAATGGAATTACTCCCAACTCCGGTTTAACTGGACCAAATAATACTTATATATATATATGTGTGTGTGTGTGTGTGTGTGTGTATGTGTGCGCACGAGCACATGTGTGTGTGTTTGCGTGTATGTGTGTGTACGTGTGTGTGTGTGAATTAAAGAGTTTTATAAACCTTTTTCAATAAATCAAAAAGTGCTCAATGCCACCAATGGATCTGGATAAAACCTACAATTGTATTTTTTCACCTTCCGACAAGAAAGTAGTTCCTGTTAGGCAGTCACTGAAGGTGGGTGATCAGTTTGTCTAAGGTTAGATATGTATACATATAGATATACCCAACCAAGCCGAAACACTGCATAGTTTGGAACGAGCAGCCGCAGGCATAGGCCTCCATGTCAATGCACACAAAACCAAATATATGTGCTACAATCAAACAGGCGACATCTCCACACAAGACGGAACCCCTCTTAAACTAGTAGACAAATTCACTTACCTTGGAAGCAGCGTCTCATCAACCGAAAAGGACATCGACACGCGGTTAACAAAGACATGAACAGCCATCAGTAGGCTATCGATCATATGGAAATCAGACCTAACCGATAAAATGAAACGCAGTTTCTCCCAGACAGCTGTCGTATAGATACTGCTGTATGGATGCACTACTTGGACGCTAACAAAACGGCAATTACACAAGAATGCTGCAAGCCATCTTGAACAAGTCCTGGCGGCAACACCCCACAAGACACCAACTATACGGCCACCTGCCTCCCATCACGAAAACTATCCAAGTTAGACGAACCAGACATGCAGGACACTGCTGGAGAAGCAGGGACGAGCTTATAAGAGATGTACTCTTATGGACCCCCACATATTGCCGGGCAAAAGCAGGACGACCAGCTCGAACATTCATTCAGCAGCTATGTGAGGATACGGAATGTAGCCCTGAAGACCTGCCAGAGGCGATGAACGATAGGGAAAAGTGGCGAGAGAGGGTCAGGGATATCCGTGCTAGTGGCATGACATGATGATGATGATGATATATAGAGGGAGACAGAGAAAGACAGACACAGACTGAGAGAGAAAGAAAGGGAGAGAGAGAGAAAGAGCAGAAGGGATGAGAAAATAGGAATATTTCTTTGGGGTTATTAATTTTTTGAATGTTTTCAACTAGTGTCGACTTTTGGTCTTAGTCTAGAGAAAAGTTTTCATGAAGATATACATTTTTCTGGCTTTTTATTCATTGATTTAATGTTATTTTATCTTGAGTGGTTAGGGAATTGCGTTTATATTTGCATGTTTAGTGTTGTTTCTCATAAATTAATTCTTTTTTCGCATGCTTCTATCGGATACTGTTTAATACCCCACCGGTATTTTAATACGTTGGACACAATTGTCATGGGCGTAATTTCGCTAAGTCGGTCGAGGCTGCTTGACGTGAGTGCCAGGAAGCTTAGTATTCACGTCACGCGGTCGATCTTCCTCGATCCTCAAGGGGGCGTCCCCGCCAGGCTCTAACTGCTTGCAGCGGCTAGGTTTATCGCTTGCGGCGTCCCTTTTTAGGGGAATGCCGACGGGGTCGGAGTCCTTTTTAGAGCAGCAAGAAGTGTCTAGACTACGGCCCTGTGCCCAGACCCATCTTAAAAATGCCTTGTGCTGTACTCGTCCGAATGGAAGGACGTACGACAAATACCAATTTCGCTAAGAAGTCACCACTAGTAGTGGGTACCCTCATCATGCTGCTGGTGAGCATTGTATTTTGATAATGAAAAATGAACGGATGACGTAGCATATTCATTCATTGAATATATATATATATATATATATATAATTTTCCTCTTTTGAAGGTTTTTCACACGTTTTAGCTAATGGTCTTTCATTGGAGTTAGAGTGACAGCTAGTCTCCTCAAGTCCCCTAAAGTCTCCAGGACTCTTCTCAGTATTCTGGCCGACCTTAAAAATGCTTGTAGTTTGGACGCTCTCTACTCGTACCCTTTTTTCAAAGTCCTTCAGTCCCTTTATCAATCCTTCAGTGACTGTGCCGGGTGTGCTAGTTACAATTGTCATCACCGTCATATTCATTTCCCATAATCTTTTCAATTCTTTAACAAGGTCCTTGTACTTCTTTCTTTCTGGGGTTGTTTTTTTTTTCGCTTTCTTTCAGTTTACCCGGTGGTCAGCCAGAACAGCAAAGTCTCCTGTTTGGCAGGTTTTTTTTTTTTTTTTTTTTTTTTTTTTTTTTTTGGTGACTATCACAAGGACTGGTCGTCAGTCCGAAATTAGATGATCCGTTTGTATCTCAAAATCTCAGAGAAATTTGTGCATCTCATTCTCCAGGACGAATCCAGGTTGTGCATATACCATTTTTTTCAATTTCTTGCTGAATTCTCAGTTGATCACCTTTCCCACCCAGTCATGTCTAGTCTTATAATCTCTTTGTGCAAATTTGCTGCATTCGCTTATTATGCGATTGTTCGTTTCCTCTCTATCAGAACATAACCAATATTTGCTATTTTATTGTGTCTTATCTATTCTTGCTTTCATATAAATTGTCCATATGATAATAATATTAATAAGTTGTAGTAGTAGTAGTTGTATTATAAGTAGTAGTGGTTGTAGTATTCCAATTTTTGCGAGTTTTTCACACCAGTGTATCTTTCACAAGAATCCGAGGGACTGCAAGTCTCCTCAAGTTTCCACGTCTCTTCACAGTATTCAATCCAATCTTAATAATGTTGTGGTCAGGATGGTCTCGATTCTTTTTCTGATTTCCAATTCCCACTGTCTCCCTTCCAAGCATTCGGGGACCGTTCCAAGGGCTCCAACAACAATTGGTTTCACAGTTCCCTTAATATTCTACAGATTTTTTTTTCTTTTCTTTATTCCTAGGCAGTATTTGTTTATCCGTGCTGCAACCCCAAACTCATCCAGCGAATAGATAACGGATTATGCCATTCTATATTTTCAGATATTTTTCAACCAGGAGCCCGAGGTGAGGGGGCTTATAGATGCGTAGTAGAATCATGAGTGAATGGGTCGTCACAGATGCTTTAAAGGTTTCAGTTCTCCCACTCGCTTTTCCACATACTTTGGGATGGTTCTAAGGATTCCGACCATAATTAGTATCAAAATCACCTTCACGTTTTAATACTTGTTCTGCTCTCTGGCAAGATCCAGGTATTTGTACAGTTTTACTTTGTTTCATATTTACTTCGAATTTCTGGAACTGTAAAATATAACTCTATTAAAAATATCATTTTACTCTTTTCGAAATTTTCACACCAGGTTTTAGTGGTTTTTTTTTACTGAAGTTTGAGTGACTGATTAATAACATTTTTGAATGAGCCTGAGCTCATTTTTTTGTGCATAGTTAAATATTTTCAAGTACTGCTATGTTGCAGTAACATTTTTACATCAATCATTTGTTATCACACATTTAAATGGATATACATATATGTTTTGTAAGTGAATCGTTTGTAGGTTATTTCATTTTTAAATGAGTTACAACACGGTCAGCTTGTAAATCCTGCCCCAATGTTACATTAACAGACTGACTTATAACGGGTCGAAGTAATGTAAACAAAAAATGATACATTCAATTTTAAAGTTAGTTCTCTTTCAAGGTTAATTCAGGTGCAGTCATGAATGTTTTCTCTTTATTTTTTGTTTACATTATATTGGCCTGTTAGAAGTCAGCCTGTTTATGTAATCAACGAGAGAGTGTTTACTAGTTGGCCGTGGTTACAACTAATTGGTTTGAGCACTACTATTGCTTTTGTTTCCACACAGTTAGATATTTTCAATAATCGCTCTCTTGCACTAATAATTCTATTCAATATTTGTTTACTCACAGTGACGTGGTTAAAAGTATTATTGCTATTTAATAGCAATAATTCAGCAGTAATAATTCTAATCAACAGGTGCCCGTGGTGTAATGGTTATCGTCGCAGGAATTGGACACGGCGACACGAGTTCAAATCCTGGACTGATTGCATTTCACATAGCACAAATACCCTTGGGAAAGGTATGAATCCAATTATTCTCCCTCCAGCAATGGGTAAATAGTAGGGCAGACTAGATTCTTCAGCCTTGGTGAGGCAACTAGTCTAGGAGAAGGAAAACTCTGAATTCAAACCTGTTAAACTTCGCTTAAAAAATTGACCTTGTGTCATATCCTCCCCGAGCGGAGGGGTTGGGTAAATATGATAATTCTAGTCAACTTTAGTCATTCATTTGTACACAGGTCAATGGATCCAAGTATTGCTATGTATCACTAACAATTCAATTTGTTTACACTTTGAACAGTTCTATTTCTAACAATTCGATTCAACGTGTCTTATTTGTTTGCAATCAGTTTACTTGTCAAACAGTTCTTTTCAACCCATCGATAGGACACAATCAGGTGCCAGAATGGACCTGGGAGCAATGGCAGTGAAGGGATACTCAACATTTTCCATAGCTCCAGCATTACTGGAGCCTCAACAGCAGATTGTTTAGCATCGTATACTGGACACGAATTAAGGTGGGCGTCTTACTTCACAGCAGCGACTCAGTCGGTGCATTCCATGGCCCCATACAACCCGGCTAAGCCCATTCTATGTATCTAAAACAACTACTTTAAAAGCCAGCTATTCTGAATGGACGAGCTATTTTATACAAGAAGCAGCTATATATGCATTTAGTGACAAGGCTTTGAATTTAGGAGACTAGTTTGCTTACTTCGGCAGTAATAGCTCATCTACTGAAAGCGATGTCGGTATAACCATGGCTAAGACGTGAACTGCTTTTAATAGGTTGTCGATTACGTGAAGATATGATCTTTCTGATAAAATAAAACGGGATTTCTTTCAAATTGTAACATATTGTAACAGTGGAGGTGCCTGTGGTGTAATGGTTATCGTCGTAGGAATTGGACACGACGATACGAGTTCAAATCCTGGACGAGACTGATTGCATTTCACATAGCACTAATACCCTTGGGAAAGGTATGAATCCAATTATTCTCCCTCCAGCTATGGGTAAATAGTAGGACAGATTAGGTTCTTCAGCCTTGGTGAGGCAACTAGTCTAGTAAAAGGAAAACTCTTAATTCAAACCTGTTAAACTCCGCTTAAAAATTGACCTTGTGTCATATCCTGCCCGAGCGGAGGGGTGGGTAAATAGGGTAACAGTGTCGGTACTCCTCTAAAGTTGATCTACCTTTACTCTTACGAAAGGCTAAGAGAAAAAGTTACATGCAGTTTTGAACAAAATACTGAGAGCAGCACTTCCACAAATCAGCAGCTGTAGGACCACTGGCCTCCTATCTGACAAATCATTCAAGTAAGACGAATGAACTCGTAAGCGGTATCCTCGTATGGACAACTATATATTTACACACCAGTATTGGCTAACCAGTAAGGATTTACTATGTAACTCCTAGCTGCTGGACCGGGACACATTTCGGCTGGTCGTGTGGCTCGGTACACGGATTAGGTCGGGTGTGTCCTGGCTTCAGTGGCAGTCGATCGAGGCCGCCTGACATCGCTTCCAAGATGCTGGTATTGATGTCACGCGTGCAAAGACTAACTCTCCTCGAGCCTCAGGGAGCCATCCCGGTAGACTTTAACCCTCCTCGGAGAGGCTAGGTTTATCGCCTGGCGCCTTTTTTAAGAGAATGCCGACGGAGCCAGAGACAATTTTTGGAGCCGATGGGCGTGAATGGGCTACGGCCCTACGCCTGGACCTACCAAGAAAAGGTCGATGAGACGTACGAAAAATACTAAGGACTTATATGCATGAGCTTCGTGAGGAGACTTGATGTAGTGTAGGGGACCGGCAAGAAGCAATGGAAGATAAATAGGGATGGCGAGAGATGTTTAGGAAATTCCGGGCTATCAGCACGACTTCAAGGTAACGATGATGATGACGATGATGAAGCATCGTTAAATAGTGATATTTTAAAAACAATGACTTCGGCATTAAATAAACCATCAAAGTTTGAAATGCCGTAAAACCAACCAGACAACAGTCGTAAGTAAATATCATCGCAAATAGGTGAATTCTATTAATATGACCTGATAACGTTACCTGATAAAAATAATAAAATGTTTACTGCAAATTTTAGATATTTTCTCTCTTTTGTTGCAGCTGTTCTTGCTTAAGTGGGTCTTCTCGAAGCATCAGAGCTGTGAGCATGAAATTGCTTTATCGAGAATATACTTTTCTTTTTCTTTTTTTATAGTTGTATGAGTTCTTTTTTTATTTTCAATTTCAGAAGGCTCGAACCGTAAAAGACAAGCTAAGGAGCTTCAAAAAGAGCGTTGCTTGTTTTTAGCTCCTTTTAAAGTGATCCTCCCGTCTGGAAGACTTGCTTGTTTCAGACTAGAAAATATTAACAAACAGAAATAGAAAATTACCAGTTATTTCTCATACTTTTGGAAATCAATCTTCTAACAAAAAAAAGCTCGTTTTCTGAATTTGGATCTTTGGGAAAGTGTGTTTGGTTTGGTTTGGTTGGTTGTTTTTTTGTTTTGTTTTTTTTTTTTTTTTTTGGCTTTACGGCATATCAACATTTGTAGTTTATTTAATGCCAAATCCATTTTTATACAAATAATCAGTTCTATTTCAAACAATTCAGTTTAGTATGAGTACACAGTTCAATTGTTTTGGTTTGGTTTGGTGGGTTTTATGGCATATCAACCTTTGTAGGTTATTTAACGCCAAATCCATTTTTATGTAAATAATCTGTTCTATTTAAAACAATTCAGTTTAGCATAAGTACATAGTTTAATTATCAAAAACATTTCCATTTCAAACTATTCAAGCAGTTATATGTAACAATTCAGTTAAGTGCAAATACAGTTTGTCAAAAACATTTCTATGACCAGCAATTCAGTTTACTCAAACAATTCATTTTAGCATAAGTATGCTGTTAGTTCTATTTAACCCATAGATAGGGCCCTATTAGGTGCTACCACTCCAAGCCAGAGTGGACCTGGGAGCGATGGCAATAAAGGGGTACTCCGCATTCCCCAAAGCTCCAGCACTGCTGGAACCTCACCATCAGATTGTTTCAAATCCTGCTCATAGCAAAGAGTTTCAGTAAATTTCTTCTTAATGCAGTTATAACGGATGTTATTAGACATTACCTAAAACCAAACACACCATCATTGAAACACTGTAAAAAATCGTTGTTTTGAATATATATATATATATATATATATTAATAATAAAAAATGAAAGGCACTTTTTGCGTAGATACGAGGATCGTTTTTAAGTTCTAAGCCTCACTAAGCTTTTATGCACATTTCAGCTTTGTATAAGCATCTTCTGCACAGAAAGAGTGAAAACCATTTAATTGTGTACAGATAGAATTATTAGTGTTAGATTGCAATACTTGAAACCATTTAACAGTGTGCAGACAAATTTATTTTTGCTCGTTTAAAAATAATCTTACCTACAAACTATTCAATTAAAAATCATATATATGTGTATGAACAAGATTTAGCATTAAATGACCATCAAAGACTGATATGTCATTAAAATAAATTATCTAACCTATCGATATATATATATATATATATATACAAACAAAGTTGTTCAATCAGTTCTAAACCTTACCCAGATTTTAGATGTTTCATGTTTGTATAGGCTTAAAGAGCATATAAATTAATTGAGTAATGTGAATTATTTTTTCTCGATTTAAAGTACTTGCCTTTTGCTACATCAAAAATGTCCGGCTCTTCTTTCTCAGTGAGGCTAAGAAGTTTTTTTCAAAGATCTTCGAAAGTTCTTATTTTTGTAACGCTGCATATTTATGCTTTTAAAGATATTTCAAAAGATTAGAATTTAGTTATAAACCATACCTAATAACAGCCGTTTTATTTGCACGATTCTGAAGACGTGATCAGATAAATATCACCAATAAAGGCGAGCACTACAACGCTATTAAAAGGAATAAGCACCTATTTTAAAGCCGAACTCCAGTCGCTCTCTTTCGCAAAACATTTTAAAGCTGAATCCCAACTGCACGGGCTTGAGCAAGCAGAAGAAAGCATTGGCCTCCATGGAAATGCAAATAATACATGGTTTATAAGTTTTAAACGTGAAAGATTGATCTTCATTCTAAGTGGTAATCCACAAAAATTTGTGGAGAAATCCTCATACCTTGGCAGCCATATCTCATCGACTGAAAGTAATGTCTTCATATGCCTAGCGAAGACGTGGACTGCTTTCAATAGATTGTGGATCATTTGGAAATTTGTTCAATCCGACAAAATGAAACGGGATTTCTTCCAAGCAGGGGCTGTGTCGGGACTACTGTGCAGAAGTGTAAAATACAGCTTGGCTCACAATATGAGACAAGGTAAAAATTCTCACTGTGCCGTAAAAAAAGTGATGCGCCGGAAGAGATTGACCTATGAACTGCATGATAGTTATTTCCGCTCGATGATGATCACACCTGCAATTCCGAAGATAGCGGATGTGACACATCCCAATGGCCAGTAATCGAAAGAAAGCGCGCAGGTGTGCTCGGCTGATAATATGGGACAAGGTGAAGGTCGCACTTCAATGATGCACCGGAAGAGAGTGACCTGTGAACTGCATGACAGTTATTTCCGCTCGACGACGATCACACAGGCCATTCCAAATAAGCGGAAGTAACACATCCCAATCGCCTGAGATCGGGAAGATTGCAGAGGCGTAAAGGCGTGTCTTTATCTCTGCGTGGGAGTTTAAAGGTAATATAAGGCCGACGAATTGAACAGAAGAAGATAGAGAAAAAAGGATCCCGCTGTTCACGAAACCTCACTCGTCGTCACGCAGTGTGCGTTGTCTCGGCCATCGTCTCCTGACATCGAAAAGTTCAAGCCTCATCGATGAACGATCCTAATTCCTCTCCTGACTGCTCCTACTTCACACAAGCGTCCGTCGAGAAAATAAATATATATTGTTATATACAAATTCCGTGTTGTCGTTTGTTTGACCAGAGGGCGGAACGTAACAGAAGCACCACCTGGTCATTAACGAAACGCATGGAGAAAAAGCTCGATGGTAACCACGCAAGAATGCTACGTGCTGTTTTGAACAAATCCCCGAATCAACACCCCTCAAAACATTTTTCCTAGTTTTTGTTTTTGATCTGATTAGGATATTTGTTCCATAAATATATTGCCCGATTAGCAAAACAATCCAATTAGTAAGTTGAGTAAGTTTTTAAAAATCTTTTTTGAAAGTAATTTTTTTACTTCGAGGAGAAATATTGATAAAATGTCTACCATGATGAAATAAAGTTAAGTTGGCGACTGTTGTCGAGGGCGACCTGAAGGCTCCTTTTTCAATAGCTACTACACTGGGTAAATAGTAGGACAGACTAGGTTCTTCAGCCTTGATGAGGCAACTAGTCTAGGAGAAGGAACACTCTGAATTGAAACCTGTTAAACTCCGCTTAAAAATTGACCTTGTGTCATATCCTGCCCGAGCGGAGGGGTTGGTAAATAGTACTACACTGAGGTGTAAGAGAGGGCGCTACTCCATTCCCTGGATTGCTCCACTTTACCCTTGATACGTACCTTATAATGATGAGTGTTAAGCAAGGAGGTATCAAGTACCATTTTTGAGTCTTTGGTCACACCCGACAGGGGATTGAACCCAGGTCACCAGGACCATTGGTACTATTTACCAACCCCTCCGCTCGGGCAGGATATGACACAAGGTCAATTTTTAAGCGGAGTTTAACAGGTTTGAATTCAGAGTTTTCCTTCTCCTAGACTAGTTGCCTCACCAAGGCTGAAGAACCTAGTCCGTCCTACTATTTATCCATAGCTGGAGGGAGAATAAGGGGGTTCATACCTTTCCCAAGGGTATTTGCCCGAAAGTGAACGTAATAGCGCGACTGGAGTACGAACTCGCGTACTACGATTCCGCAGTTCATCGCTTTAACCATTACACCACGAGGACACCCCCAGGACCATTGGTGAACACTCTAACCACGAGGCCAATGAGCGGGTTAAAAATTGGCGTTCCCACAATCACTTCTCATTGTTATTCAATGTAAAATATGTAAGTAAAGTTGGCGACCTTAGTAGAGGGTTACGCAACGGCTCCCTTTTCAATAACTACTACACCGACATGCACTGGAGGGCGCTAGTCCTTTACCTAGATTGTTACACTTTACGCTTAAAACTTACCTAATAATGCTGAGTGTTAAGCAAGAAGGTATCACGTACCATTTTTTCAGTCTTTGGTATGTATCGACCTGAGATTGAACTCTAGTCTCCTGACCCATTAGCGAACGCTCTACCACTAAGCCAATGGTACGAGTTCTAATTTTCGTTATCTCTCCTTTAACTTAAACTTTTTACTCATTTTATATTTTTCAGTTCTTGATATGCCCTCCAATCTCAATTTTACACTCCAACCTCAACGATAGGGCCATGTCTGAGCACAATATTCTCCATGTGTCATTTTTAGGGGTTTATATATTTTAAAAACAAAATTCGTCTCATTTGAAATATAATTTCTAATCATCCAGCCAATCAATTCATTTGCCCTCAACTCACTAGACAAAATATGATTGTTTGTTTGTTTGGGTTTTATAGTATAGCAACCTTTGTAGGTTATCTAATGCCAAATCCATTTTTATACCAATAAACAGTTTTATTTCAAACCATTCAGTTTAGCATAAGTACACAGTTTCATTGTCAAAACATTTCTACTTCACGCTATCCAGTTTAGTCAAACAGTTCTAATTAAAACAATTCAGTTTAGTAAAAGCATAGTTTTTGTTTACACAGTTAAACATCAAAACAGTTCTATTTTAAACAATTCAGTTTAACATACAAAAACACCTCCATTTCAAACTATATTAGTTTAGCATAAGTACGCAGTTTAAATGTCAAAACAGGTCTATTTCAAGCAATTCAGTTTAGCATAAGTATGCAGTTTAGTTCGATTTGTTCCATAGTGAGGACCCAGTCAGGTGCTACCAGTCCGGGCCAGAGTGGACCTGGAAGCGATGGCAATGAAGGGGTACTCTGCATTCCCCAAAGCTCCAGAATTACAGGAACTTTACCATCAGTTTGTTTAGTGTCAAATCTAGGACACTCGTTGGGGAGGGGTCTTACCTCAGTGCAGTGAAGCAGTGGGTGTATTCTACAGCCCAAGCTGACTGGGCAAACAAAATATGATTCTCAGCTTTAAAAGCATAATCAACGTTAACCCCCAAATGATATTTTCATTTACTTTTTTATTTCCTCGTTACTTCATTTTTGATATTTTTGGATACAATATATACAAATTTATTTTTTCTATTTTGAAGTTTATTTAGAAAGTAGCTTCCCAATTGAACAATTTATTTAAATCCATATGTGTTCTTCTTGTAATGATCTAAAAAGTTAAACTAGAGGAAAATAAATTCTATTAACAAAATATCAGTTTAGCCTAAGTCCAGTTCGCAAATATATACACAAAGTGCATCTAATTTTCGTGACGAAGTTTCAAATCTAAAGAGTTTGGTTATAAACTATAACTAGTGATATCTGTTTTGGTTGCATAAAATTCCACTGAAACATAATCCTGGTATCTTAAGTTTAAAGAAATATATATATATATATATATATACTAAGCACTCTGGCGAAGGAATTGTCGGCCGCCGCTCGCATAATGCAAAGCTCTTCGAAAGAATTGAGCACTCTGGTAGCCGATAGGGTATTAAAATGTAAACAAACGGACGCTGCTGCTGCTATTGCTACATTTTAAAAAAAAACAAAAAAAAAACAAACAAACAAACGACCTAAAAAATCCCGTTAGCCAACGTAGAAATCTTGTTGACCGAGCGGCCTGAGACTTAGTCTAACGTAAATTTGGATGGGTTTCGATCCCGGCTTCGAGCGTCCTATGTGTCTAGCCACACTAAAGAGTTCTGATAGGGTTAGGGTTTTCAGCCATACTAAAGAGTACTGATATGGTTATCAGAATATATATTCTGATAGAACGAAACAGTCTGTTTGTGGATGACTATATATGTATAATGCAAATGGTGGCTCAGTAAATAGTTCTATTTCTTATTTTATATAATTAGATAAATTACTTATGAATTGTAAAACCGTCAAAAGGCTAAGTGCTTTTCCTATAATAACACTAGAGTGTATATTCTGTTTCAGGATAATTGTTATCAAGTTTTACTTCCATAATTTTGTCCGTTAAAAGATAGCTTACAATTTTATTATTTGTTGAAATACCTAAGGTTTTCATTTTCTCTTATAAAGAATAAGGAGATATCATATCAAAAGCCTTATTAAAATCCAAATATAATATATCAGCATAATTATTTTCCATCAAATAAATATTCATTTATGCTATCAATACTTTCCGAAAAATTAGATAATGTTGATTGACCAAAGACGAAATCATGTTGATTAAATTTATATAATCCCCCATGAAATGTAATTTGTGATTTTTAATACAATTTTCATAATTTTTAAACAAAATACATGTTAAAGAGACACGTCGATTATTCCTTTTAAAATTTATTGATTAATTTGTTTTTTCCCTCTTAAGGATTCTATGATTTTTACTATCTTCTCCTACCAATCTTTTACAAAGAATAAAGAATTTTGTACAGAAGATATACAACATTAATATAATATCTCTACAGAGATCAAATTCTGCATTGTAAATCATCCGTTGGTTCCAAAACATTCCCTCTAAAATTATTACTATTATTTCTGAAACCATCGCATTTAGTCTTAAAATTTTCCATCCTATTTTTTATTATCTGATTAGGCAATTTCTTTCCAAAATATATTATTGTAAAATATACTGGTGCAGGTAAATACGAAACACTGACGACTCTCCGTTGTTCAGGTACGAAACGTTTATTAACTTCTTGACTTTAGTTTTTCGGCACGAGGAGAGAGAGGCACAATTTTTACTATGCTGGCTCTACTATCTGACCCAACAAACGTGCTGCGCATCTCGTAGCCCCAAGCTGGACTGGCCCGACCCAGAGTCGGATCTCAACAAACTCTTTTTCAAAATCACCAAATTCTCAGCCCATCGCTTCCGGGCTTGACGTCAGCCACACCCCAGTCATTTTCTATCTGGGGTTTTTATTATGACATTTGTGATTGTCATATTCTCTGCGCACGAGCATGAGCTGTACTCAATGTGTGTGCACCTGCACTAAGAGCTGAACAGTTCAACTCCCAACCAAACCGAATGATGAAATATAATTAACGAAAAATGATTAATATTAAAAAAAAATTATATTCCGAGGGGCATACGATAAGTTTCCAGACATTTTTCGTATTGGCATTTAACATTGTCGTAGACTCTTGACAATTGAGTATGCTATTGCTATACATGCTATGAAATGACTGACCAATTATTATGATTTCAGCTTCAAATGAACAGCTACATCAGCAATTGGAATACACTCTACTAAAGTCTGATTGTCACAGCTGGTGGATTTCAAAAACGCAATCTGTAAATTAGGACACTTTAGAAAAACGATATGCAATAAAATTCTGTTTTAACCTCGGAAAAAATGCCAAAGAAACGTTTGGAATGCTTCAGACTGATTTGGAGCATCTTACATGAATCGAGCATCAGTTTTTGAGAGGCATAAGAGATTCAAGGAAGATAGGGAGTCTGTGAGGTGTGATGAGAGGTGTTGGAGGAGTAAGGAAGTCAATACACCAGAGTTGATTGGCCAAAAGCTTAGGGTTAGGGTTACTATGTTGAGGTTTTAAGAGAGTTCAGGAAGAGATTCCGTTGGAAGAGGCCAGCACTCTTGAAATCGGGTCAGTGGCATTTCCACCAGTCCCCAACTCCATCCTTGTCACAGACTATTTGACCAAGATGGGCATGAGGACAGTTTCTCAGCCTCCCTATAGTCCAGACCTTTCTCTCTGTGACGTTTGGTTATTCCCTAAGCTCAGAGGCTGTCGTTATGAGACAATTGAGAAGATGAAAGAGGCTTTGACGAAGGTCATCGACACGCTCACACAAGAGGACTTCCATGGGGCCTTTGAGAAGTTGTTGAAGCGGTCCAACAAGTGCATTGCAACCGGAGGAGATTACTTCGAAGGGGTCTAGAGATTCATATGAATACTATCAATGAAAGAGCCCATACGAAAAAAGTCTGGAAACTTATCGTATGCTCCTCGTACATTACGCTATAAGCAAAATAAAAAAATTCCAACTGGTTAATGGTTTTTTTTAAAAATCTGTCCCGACAGTAAATTTTGAATTCGAGTAGAAATATGAAAAAAATCAGTGCTATAATTAAAAATGTCATTATTTATATCAAAGTTTCGATAAGATCATTTATCCTCCTTCTTTCTTGTAAAGTCATCATCATCATCATGTCGTGCCGCCAGCACAGATATCCCTGATCATCTCTCGCCACTTCTCCCTATCACTCATCGCCTCTGGCAGGTCTTCAGGGTTACATCCTGTGTCCTCACATAACTGCTGTATGTATGTTCCAGCTTGTCGTCCTGCTTTTGCTTGGCCATATGTGGGGGTCCATAGGGGTATATCACTTATGAGCTCGTCCTTGCTTCTCCAGCAGTGTCCTGCGTGTCTGGTTCGTCTAACTTGTATAGTTTTCGTGATGGGAGGCAAGTGGCCGTATAGTTGGTGTCTCGTGGGGTGTTGTCGCCAGGACTTGTTCAATATTGCTCTCAACATTCTTGTGTAGTTGCCGTCTAGTTTCTTCTCCAGCCGTTTAGTTAGCGTCCATGTAGTGCATCTATATAGCAGTAGCGATGCAACCACTGCCTGGAAGAAACTGCGTTTCATTTTATCGGTCAGGTCTGATTTCCATATGATCGAGAGCCTATCGATAGCCGTCCTTGCTTTCGTCAGTCGTGTGTCGATGTCGTTTTCGGTTGATGAGACGCTACTTCCTAGGTAGGTGAATTTGTCTACTAGTTTCAGAGAGGCTCCGTCTAGTGTAGTATTGTTGCCCGTTTGGTTGTAACACATATATTCAGTTTTGTGTGCATTGACATGGAGGCCAATGCCTGCTGCGGCTCGTTCCAAACTATGTAGTAGTGTTACTCTTAATTCTTCTAATCTATCCCTGTAATTGTAATTTTTCGCTTATTTTATTATTTTTCTTACTCTACACCTTCCAATCTCAAAATTACACTCTAATTTCCAATTTTTTAATCATAAATTCTAACTAATAATACCGGGTTTTGTTGTATCAAGTTCCACTGAAACATTATCCTAGTATCTTTGGTTTAAATCTTGCATATTTTTCTATAAACCAATTTGGTCCTTTTTTTTTCAAATGCAGCTTCTCTTTCCTTTTCGAGTCCAATCTGGATTCATCCATATATTTTCTTTTCCTTCATTTTTGATTTTCTTTCTTACCTCCATCTCTATTTTTATAAATGTAGCTTCTCTTTCCTTTCGAGTCCAATCTTGATTTTTCCATATATTTCTTTCTCCTTCTTTTTTGATTTTCCCTTTTTCCTCACCTCTTTCTTTTCTTAAATGCAGCTTCTCTTTCCGTTCGAGAACAGACGAGATTCATCCATATATTTTCTTTCCCTTCATTTTTGATTTTCTTTCTTACCTCCATCTCTCTTTATACAAATGCAGCTTCTCTTTGCGTTCGAGTCCAATCTGGATTCATCCATATATTTTCTTTTTCTTCATTTTTGATTTTAATTCTCATCTCACATCATTTCTTTTTTCAAATGCACCTTCTCTTTCCGTTTGAGTCCAGTCTGGATTAATCCATTTTTTTTTTCTCATTCATTTTTGATTTTTCAAGCAAATTCAGAGTTAGGAATAAATTTAGTGTCTTCTTCATGTCTTAGTTCAACCATAATTTACGTGTTTCTTTTTTTAATTTTTCCATCAAACCTTCTGCTCTTATGATAAACCCTTCTTGATTATTCGTTTTCTTTATTAGTTATATTAAAAATGCGTTCAATCTTCTTTATATTTGATATTTTGTCATTGGGACTATTTTTTTTTTTTGTTCCCTTATACTTGTCAACATTTCTGCGACAAGGCTTGATAAATTTTATCACTTAGAATATTCGGACTATTGTCTCTATCTTCCTTGTTATACTCCAACGTTTCGGTCGATATGTCCTTCTTCAGGTGTTTCTTGTTGAACATGGGAACCCACACAGAAACTCGAACTGAATTATTTATTTAATCCACGAAGTAGATTGTTCTAATTCCGTTAACCATGAGCAGGTATTCCTAATTTACTATAATCGGGATTGAACCTGCAACCTTCAGATGATGTCACTCGTAACAACTTTTCAACCAACTGCCTCTATCCGTTGCGCCATGCGCCCTGCTTATATTGGCCTCTGCTAATTTCATACTTTTTTCTGAGGACATTCTGTTGTTTTCTACAATTTCATTTGCCGTTTCCTTTTGTCTCCTTCTTGTGATAATTGCTCAGGTTTTATTAATTTATATTGTCAAAAGATTGTTTGTTTAACGGGTAGCAGGTGGCATAGGCCTCCATGTCAATACAGACAAAAAAGAATACGTGCTTTAACCCAAGAGGCGTCATCTCCACACTAAATGGTGGTCCTCAGAAACTAGTGGACAAGTTCACCTATCTAGGAAGCAGCGTCTCATCAACTGAGAATGATGTCCACACGCGACTTGTAAAGGCATGGACATCTTTCGATAGCCTATCGGTCATATGGAAGTCAGACCTGTCCGATAAAATAAAACGCACTTTTTTCAAGCAGCGGTCGTATCAATACTGCTATATGGATGCACCACATGGACGCTAACTAAGCAAATGGAGAAAAAGCTTGAGGGCAATTACACAAGAATGCTACGAGCTGTATTGAACAAGTCCTGGAGACAACACCCAACAAAAGAGTAGCTGTACTGTCACCTACCTCCCATCACGAAAACCATCAAGATTAGACGTATCAGACATGCTAGACACTGCTGGAGATGTAAGGGTGAAATCATAAGCCGTGTACTCTTGTGGACCTCGTCACATGGACGAGCAAAGATTGGACGACTAGCTAGAACTTAACAGCAGGCCTGTGCCGATACAGGAAGTAAACAAGAAGATCAACCGGAAGCAATGAACAATGGAGAGAGGTGGCGAGAGAAGGTCAGGGAAATCCTTCCTAGTTGCTCGATATGATAATGATGTCTTTTTCAATTTTTTTCAATCATTTATCGTATAAAGTTTATAATTTCTTTTCTTACTTTATTTTAATTTTTAAAAAATCACATTTGACTTCGTCTCCTTGCTCGTCTTCCCATGTTTGACAAAAAACACCGGGATAAGGCCGAAGGAGATATCGTCCGAAGCAATGTGAGTATATCAATGAAGATAAAGACAATAGTCCGAATATTCTGAGTGATAAAATTTATCAAACCTCACCGCAGAAATGTTAAATCACATTTGACTTCGTCTCCTTGCTTGTCTTCCCATGTTTGACAGAAAACACCGGGATAAGGCCGAAGGAGATATCGGCCGAACCGTTGTGAGTATATCAATGAAGATAAAGACAATAGTCCGAATATTCTAAGTGATAACATTTATCAAGCCTCACCGCAGAAATGTTGACGAATAAGTATCAGAGAACAAAAAATGGTCCCAATAACAAAATATCAAATATAAAAAAAGAAGATTGAACGCATTTTTAATTTGATTAATTAAGAAAACGAATCATGAAAAAGGGTTTATCAGTTTTTCTTTAATTTTTACTTGAATGAAAAACAATTAGGACATTTACAAATGTCTATTTTATTACAAATTGCTTTTAAGAGTTCTTGTTGACCCTCAGATTATGGATGCACCAACTAGCCAAATTGGTTTGGTTGGGTTTGTTGGGTTTTATGACATATCAACCTTTGTAGGTTATTGTTATACTGGAACTCGGTGACTCTTTTTAGTATGACACCGGTAAGGATATAAATAGACGGTGTCTAACTACTTCGGGGTAAAAAGCCTTAACCGCTCTCCGATAGACTTGCCAACTCTTCGGCTTGTACCTGTGGAATACCGCTATTAACCCAACGATACAACAGTTATTTAACGCCAAATCCATTTTTATGTAAATATTCAATTCTGTTTAAAAACAATTCAGTTTAGCATAAGTACACAGTTTAATTGTCAAAAACATTTCTATTTCAAACTATTCAAGCAGTTATATGTAACAATTCACTTAGGTGTAAATACAGTTTTAATGTCCAAAAACAGTTCTATTTCTAATAATTCAGTTGAGCATAAGCACGCAGTTTAAATGTAAGTACGATTTAATTGTCAAAAACATTTCTATTTCAAGCTATTCAGTTTACTCAAACAATTCAATTTAGCATAAGTATGCCGTTAGTTCTATTTAATCCATAGAGTGGACCTGGGAGCGATGGCAATGAAGGGGTACTCCGCATTCCCTAAAGCTCCAGCACTGCTGGAACCTCACCATCAGATTGTTTAGTGTCCTATCCAGGACATTCGTTAGGGAGGATCTTACCCCTCTGCAGAGAAGCAGTCGGTATATTCTACAGCCCCAGCTGACTGGGCAACAATCTATTTGATGTTTTTCTGTTCTTGTCTCGTCTTCGCACAGACGAAATCTCAAAACTGTCTTGCATTAGACGATCTTGAACCCATTTTTGCTTTTTTTATGATAAAATCCTGTTTTCAGTTTACTGCTAAAATAATTTACCAAATGAGAAGTCTTCAAACTATTATAGTAATTAACTAAGATCTTCTGCTGAGATGTAACCTGAGGCAATATAAATGGGGCATCCAATAAGACTCGAACTAACTCTCGAAGGTTTATTAACTAAGTTTGTTAACAATTACACCACTGGAGGGACCAATTCTATAGAATTTCCAATCGTCTATTTTGGCACAAATTGTCTTTGAGAATCCTTATAGACATGCATTTAAGATGCCACCAATTGTCGAAACATTTTCAATTTATTAGGTGTTTTTCAATTCTTGGTTCATGGTTCGTCTTCGCTCAGACAAATTATCAACACTTTTTGTATTAAACGACGTTAATGCCATTTTCTTTGTCTTTTTATATAAAAAGCACAGTCTTGACTTTATTGCTAGAAAAATTTCTAGTATGAGAATGCTTGAAAAAATTGTAGTAATTTACTAAGCTCTTTTGCTTAAATGTGGCACGAGGTCGCGTGAATGGAGCACCCAATAAGACTCGAACTCACTCGTAAAGATTTGCTAGTCTAACTTGCTAATCACTACTTCATCCGAGGTGGCCCATAATTATAATTGTAAGTTATTTCCGACTATATAATATGAAATGATATTCATATCACAAATATAAGTATAAAATCTGAGATAAAGGTTTCAAAAACACGGATAATACAAAAAATAAGTAAAGATTTACTCTCACATTTTGTTAATGGTATCAATTCGAATTTTCAGAACTTTTGTTGAATGATCAAGTAAAACAATTTAATCGATTGAATTCTTTAGTTTTTGATCTTTCAAGTAAAATTTCTAAAAAAAAAAAAAAAAAAAAAAAAAAAAAGACCTTTTATAAAAAAAGGCCTGTCTGTTTGAAAACAAATGCAGATTTTTTAAGGGACTTTTTATACATACATACATATATATATATATATATATATATATATATATATATATATATGTTGACTAAGGTTTTAAGGTATATGTGATTTGCTTTGGTTGGGTTTTATGACAAATCAACCAACGTTGGTCATTTAATGCTAAATCCTATTTATTCATGTGTATTAAATATATAGGATTTGTAAACACATTCTGTTGATAACATTTTTCAAAAAGCCTGAGCTCATTCTAAGCAAACATTTAAATGATTTCAAATATTTCTAACAAAATTCAATTTACTATAAATCAAATATTTTAATACTGTTCAGTAATTTAAAGTATTGCTATGTGATACTAACAATTTAATTTAGCTTCAGTCATTTTTAAATGGTTAAACATAAATCATTATGCAATGTAGAAAATATGATAGCTTGTCTTCCGCAAAGGGTACAATAGTAAATAAATGTTCCCCCCAACACGTATATCTATCTATCTATCTATCTATATATATATATATATATATATATATATATATATATATATATATGATTTTTAAGTGAACCGGTTGTACGTAAGTTCATTTCCGAGACAGTGTTCATTTATTTGCAAACAGTTAAATAGTTTAACGTATTTCTATTTATTGTTTGCACATAGTTAAATGATTTCAAGTATTGCTATTTATTGTTTGCACATAGTCAAATGATTTTAAGTATTGCAATTTATTGTTTATACGAATTGAACTGGGGATGTCCTCATGGTATAATGGTTAAAGTAATGGACTGTGGAATCGTAGTAAGCGAGTTCGAACTCCAGTCGCGCTATTACGTTCATTTTCGAGCAACTACCCTTGGGAAGGGTATGAACCCCCTTATCCTCCAAGCTATGCGTTAAATAGTCATCATCATCATCTTGTGGTGCCACTAGCACGGATATCCCTGACCATCCCTCGCCACTTTTCCCTATCGTTCATCGCCTCTGGCAGGTCTTCAGGGCTACATCCCGTATCCTCACATAGCTGCTGCATGTATGTTCGTGCAAGTCGTCCTGCTTTTGCCCGGCCATATGTGGGAGTCCATAGGTGTACATCACTTATGAGCTCGTCCCTGCTTCTCCAGCCATGCCCTGCATGTCTGGTTCGTCTATCTTGGATAGTTTTCGTGATGGGAGGCAGGTGGCTGTATAGTTGGTGTCTTGTGGGGTGTTTCCGCCAAGACTTGTTCAATATTGCTCGCAGCATTCTTGTGTAATTGCCGTCTAGCTTCTTCTCCAGCCGTTTAGTTAGCGTCCATGTAGTGCATCCGACAGTATCGATCCAACAGCTGTCTAGAAGAAACTGCGTTTCATTTTATCGGCTAGGTCTGATTTCCATATGATTGATAGCCTATTGTTAGCTAGCATTAAATAACCTACAAAGGTTGATATGCCATTAAACAAAGAAACCAAACCATAAATCATTTGTGAGTGAATAGTTTGTAAGTAATTTTATATTTTAATGAGTTAGAAGTAATTTTTTTGCTATTTTTTTACACATTTAAATGGTTTCAAATATTGCGATCCAACACAAATAGTTCTTGGGCGCGTTCTCTGCGAAGAACACCCCGGAGCCTGTTTCGGATTTCGGTCCGGAGCGTGGCTTAGCAAAAGGAACCTACGCATGGCACTAGACCTTGCTGTCTAATTCAAGCCATAACACGGCATACGTGCCCGGACCCACATTGCACCAAGTGAGCCGATGTGCATCATAGACCAGCAGGGTTCTAGTCTCGGCTCGTTCCCGACCTCATCCCCTTTTATCCCCACTTTAATCAGTCTTCGGGCTTTTGACATTGTGTCAAGCCTCGTCTGGTGGGAGACATTAGCAAATATCAACACAAATAGTTCTATTAAATATTAACCATTTGTTTGCGCACAGTGAGGTGTTCCAAGTATTACTATTTAACACTAAGTGATCTTCTGAACACTATTCATTTATTAGCACACATTTTAAACGTCGCAAGTATTGCTATGTAATATAAATAACTCAATTTAGGGATACAGTTAAAGGATTTCAAGTATTGCTATTTAACACAGATAAATTTTTTCAACATTACTCATTTGTTAGCACACAGACTGTTCCAATTATTGGTATGTATTACTAACAATTCGCTTAAATTTTGTCATTTGCTTACACACAGTTAAATAGTCAAACAGTTCTATTTCTAACAATTCTGTTTTACAATTTTTTCTATTTAACATAATTAACTCATTTGCATACAGTTTAGATGGTCAAGCAACTATATTTGACCCATAGATAGGATCCTATCGAGTGCTACCACTCCGGGTCAGAGTGGACCATAGAGCAATGGCAATGAAGTAGTTCTCCACATTTCCCAAAACTTCAAGGCTGGAGCCTCACTTCCAGATTGCTTAATTTAATATCTAAGACACTCGGTGGTGGTTGAGGGGGTCTTATCCTTGTGTAGAAATGTAGTCGGTGTATTCTACAACCCCAGCTAACTGGGCTCGAAGGAAAGGGAAAAAGAAGAAGAAAAACTCTCACTATTACAAAGTAATATAAGTAAAAATTAGTAATAAACTGGTCCTTAGATATGGAGAAGTAGCAATTGCACTAAATTGCACTAAATTACCGCAGTAAAACAGAAGAATGTCAGCACTGATGTGATTTTCCTAAAAAATGTTTGCAAAAAGGTGTTTCCATAATAGTGAAAGGAAACAGTGCTCTGATAAATCATATGAAACAGGTAAAGCAAGAAGGGAAAAAGATTCCGATTTTATTAAATGTAATATCGAAAATAATAATAAGTTGATCAAAGGAGAAAAAGTAATATCTTCTAAATACATTAAATCAATCACTGCATCATGAAAATCCTTTCACAATACCAATGGAAAATAATGGTTATATATATATATATATATATATATATATATATATATATATATAGGTATAATATATATATATATATAGGTATAATATATATATATATAGGTATAATATATATATATATATATATATATATATATATAGGTATAATATATATATATATATATATATAGGTATACTATATATATATATAGATATAATATATATATATACATATATATATATATATATATATATATATATATATATGTATAATATATATATAATGTAACAGGCTTCCAGTTTCATTGTACACGCTCTATATGTGCGTTTTCTTATATAAACCCGAAAAGAAATATATAGTAGCTGTACATCGAGCACTCCTATAGATTTATATGAAATCCTCACATATTATATACACGAATAATCCATACCCATAGTCTTCGGACCCCGACTGGATATATATATATATATATATATATATGTGTGTGTGTGTGTGTGTTAATAAATAAAATATTCAGTGGATGTATTTATTAATATGCGAATGTTTCACATTTCGTTTTTAAAGCCTTCTTCCGGTTGATGTTAAAATGCAATGTTATAGTGCATCATCCGAAAAAAAAAATTAAATTTTGGTTGAGGCATTAAAATAAACATTATAACATTGCCCTGAAGATGGTTTTTACAAGAAAAAAAAAAACGAGGAACATGGTATCTCCATATACATGGGGTCCATGGGACTGCTAATAACTCCACTAATAATAATGTCATGTTGCTTTTTTTATTTCAGATTTGAAAACAGTATACTATAACAACTATTAATCCTTGCCTTGGATAATAGAGGAAAATATTTTTGCTTCTAATTATTTGGAGACAAAATTATTCAACACTGAGCTAGCAAATCTTTGCAGGGAGTTTAATTTTATCAATTATCCCCAGAAAAGCCAAATTTATTGTTGGGTAGACAAATTTCAAGCCACTGGGTCAGTAAACAACTTCGACAAGAAGGCAGAAATCCCCTGACCTGGCAGGATGTTGATAGCAAGATGTCTTGAAAATGTGAATGCGGTGAGGGATTCGAAAAGTCCCTCCGAAGACGTTCCCAAGAACTTGGTCTTTCACATGCATAGTTGCAAAGAATCGTAATGAAGGATCTTCAGCTGCACTCATGTAGAATCCAGATCAATCATAAATTCACCTCAGGTGTCATGAGGTTTCGTGTCCCAGAAATAAATGATTATCTTTATCATATTAATAGGTTGTATCTATTTTGAGACACCCTGTACATATGTATATATGAATGCACACACACACACACACTCGCACTCACACACACACACACATATATATATATAGAGAGAGAGAGAAATGAATAGAAGTCTTTAAATGGTGACTTAATTTCTAGAAATTTGCCGATATCTCGGCTTGTAGACCTTTGAATTTGGCAAATAAATAAATCACCCTCTAATTATTTTGATTTTTCATATTTTTATATTTACATACGGTCGGATTTTCTCTGATACATATATATATATATATATATATATATATATATATATATGTGTATATAAATTAGATTTATATATTTAATGTCATGGAAGTTTATCTGCAACCTTAAGTTTCATGAAGTTTTTTACAAACAACAATCATCAGGCAGATAACGAAATGAAATGAAGAATTCGAAAAAGTCGAAAAATACAGTGAAAAACTGTTGGAATTCTGTACAAGTCTTTATCTGTGCTTGTGCGTGGTGGTGGTGGGGGTTATAGTTGCGTATTATTGTGTGTGGATGTGTAAGTGGTGTTTTGTGTATGTGTATGTGAAGATACATACACAGCACAATAAACTTGAGGTTGTTTACCGAATAAGAGAACACAGTTATAGCAAACTTGTCTTTTCGAAGAAAAAAAATAAAGTTTTGATTTGTAAGCGTAAATAGGCGAGTGTAGTATGGTAGGCCAGAATCCCAGTAAGTACATGGTGGAGGTATATGCTATTTTGTTATATATAATGGATCACAAATATTTAGAGAGAGAGAGAGAGAGAGAGAGAGAGAGAGAGAAATAAATAGAAGTCTTTAAATGGTGAATTAATTTCTAGAAATTTGCCGATATCTCGGCTTGTAGACTTTGAATTTGGCAAATAATAAATCACCCTCTTATTATTTTGATTTTTGGTTATATATATATATATATATACACGAGGGAGGGCTAAATATGTCAGAGGCTTAAAATTAGATATGATGAAGTTATATCTGCAGTCTATTGTTTGTTTTTTTAACCAATCGGACCCTTTAAACTTCAATGGAATAAATGTATTAACCGCAAAGGGGCTATGTTGAAATATAAACCTTTTTTGGTAATATTCTGTGAAAGTATATTGGTCAGCCCATGAACTTTTCAGTAAACATTTGTAAAAATAAAATTTTGCAAATATATGGACAGAATGCATCTAATTTTCGTGACGAAGTTTCAAATCCGTAGATTATATCATAGCTAATAATATCCGTTTTGGTTGTATAAAATTCCACTGAAACATTATCCCGATTTCTTTGGCTTAAAGTGATATATATATATATATATATATGTGTGTGTGTGTGTGTGTGTGTGTATATATATATATATATATAGATATACACGTCAGTGTGTGTGCGCGTATGTGTGTGTGTGTGTGTGTGTGTTCAGTGCAGTTTTCGTTGGATTGCTATAAAACATCTCTTCAATCAGATACGTTTGTAAATGATCCAGCATTTTCGTCTAGAAAACATTTAAGTCTCTTTGATCTTTTCTTCTTTTTTTTCATAAAATTATCTGCATATGACTTTATCAATACAAAGATATGAAAATAAGGCGAAAGCAAGATATTGCCAAGCGTAAAGTTTGGACTCGGTGGTGAGGAACTGTATTCTTTGAATACTGGGCAGTCGGAAGAAGACGTTAGCCTTGAGATCAACTAAATGCTATTAATTTCTGCTTTCATATCGTTTCTGACACATTTGCTTTTTTTACCAAGGCCTTTTGCTTGTCAACGAAATATTTCAGTATGATTCAGGCTCGTATACCAGCCACACAACCCATATACATTACACCGTATTTATTTATGTGTTCAGAAAATGTCATTCGTATATATATATTTATATATATATATATATATATATTACACACACACACACACACACACATATATATATATATATATATATATATATGTATGTATGCGGCGTGCTTGTTTCTTTATTCGGATCTGAGTTCTGCATTAGATCGTGTCGCCCAAACAATCGTTATTTCCCGCCTTACCCCTTCCAACACGGGCAGTATAAGATACTAAGTCAAATCTTTGAGCTGATGACTTCTCTCACAGGTCGAGGGACTGGAAAACAGATTGTGGGTTCTGGAGATCAGAAGGAGAATCAAGACCATCAAGACCACAGCACAGTTAAAATCAGATAGAATACTCAGAAGATACTTGGAGACTTGAAAAGTCTTGATGTCACACAGAATTATACAAAAAACCTGAAACTGTTGAGGAAAAAAAAACTTCACATGGAGAGAAAATAATAAAAAAGAGCATTGGATTTTGTCGTTTCAACGGAGCATAAAACGAATCCAAAAGAAAGCGAATGAAAGAAAACTGAAAAAGTAGTGGAACATGAAGGTGACGGTGATACCAACTGTATTTGGAGTACTTTTCAGCATTAAAAACCTAACAAGTGTCAAAAGGTAGGAAAATCAACCAAGCTGCTGATCATATTTATAATGATTTTGTGGGTTTGTCGCGAACCAGGTGCCATATAGTTTGGAGAGTGCTCAATATCTGAGATAGACCTATTATAATGAAAAAATATATAAACAACAATCAGGCAGAAAACGAAAGGAAACCAGATGATTGATGATGATTGTTGTTTGTAAAACTTCATGAAACTTAAAGTCACGGACAAACTTACATGGTATTAAATATATAAATCTAATATACATATATATATATATATATATATATATATATATATATATATATATATATATATATGACGGTTACTGATAGAATTAACTGCTCCAAGTGTCGTTCAAGAAGTTCAAAGCCTCTCCCAGAAAGGAGAGCTATGGATGAACATTCCATCAAAATCATTGGAATGGGCTTGCTATCGCCTAAGATGGATCTCAAAAATGCTTAAACTATTACTCAAACCGAAAAGAGTTGACGTTTCCTTGACACTTCCGATTCTGCAACACCTCCTTGGTGGGTCTTAGAACTTTTTGAACGATTCTCGTACATATATATATATATAGAGAGAGAGAGAGAGAGACTTTTTTGTACAGGTATTTAAAATTGTCATAGACTCTTGAAAGTTCATTATGTTATTGTTATACATCTTACGAGATGACTGACCAATTTTGATGATTTCAGGTTCAAAGGAACAGATACAACAGGAATTGGAATACACCCTATAACGCCTGATTGTCACAGCTGGTGAATTTCAAAAATACAATCTGGACGTGGGGACACATAAGAAGAACGATGTGCAATAAAATTCTGTTTTAAACTTGAAAAAATGTCTGAGAAACGTATGGAATGCTTCAGACTGCTTTTGGGGCGTCTTACATGAATCGAGAATCAGTTTGTGAGTGGCATAAGAGATTCAAGGAAGGCAGGGAATCTGTGAGGGATAATGAGAAGTGTGGGAGGAGTAAGGAAGACAATAGACCAGAGTTGATTGGCCAAAGGCTTAGGGTTAGGGTTACTAGGTTGAGGTTTTAAAGGAGTTCAGAGAGATTCCGTCGAAAGAGGCCAGCACTATTCAAATCGGGTCCGTGGCATTTCCACCAGGACAATGCACCAGTCCACAACTCCATCATTGACACAGAGTATTTGATCAAGATGGGCATCAAGACAGTTCCCCACCGTCCCTATAGTACAGACCTTGCTCCCTGTGACTTTTGGTTATTCCCGAACCTCAGATGCTGTCATTATGAGATAATTGAAGAAATGAAAGAGGCTGTGACGATGGTCATTGACACGCGCACACAAATTTTAATTTCTCGCCCTAATTCTGAGTGAATTACCTTCCTCGCCCAGTCATGTATTATTATTATTATTATTATTATTATTATTATTTATCTATTTATTTATTTTACTCCTTTGAATGTTTTCCACACCAGCTTTAGCTGATGGTTTATCACAGGAGTTTGAGTGACTGTAAGTCTACTCAAGTTTCCATTGCCCAGTCGGCTGGGGCTGTAGAATACACCGACTGCTTCTCTGCAGAGGGGTAAGACCCCACCCTAACGAGTGTCCTGTTTATGACACTAAACAGTCTGATGGTGAGGTTCCAGCAGTGCTGGAGCTTTGAGGAATGCGGAGTTCCCCTTCATTACCATCGCTCCCAGGTCCACTCTGGCCCAGAGTGGTAGCACCTGATAGGGCCCTATCTATGGGTTAAATAGAACTAACAGCATACTTATGCTAAAATGAATTGAGTAAACTGAATAGCTTGAAATAGAAATGTTTTTGACAATTAAACCGTACTTACATTTAAACTGCGTGCTTATGCTTAACTGAATTATTTGAAATAGAACTGTTTTTCGACATAAAAACTGTATTTACACTTAACTGAATTATTAAATATAACTGCTTGAATAGTTTGATATGGAAATGTTTTTGACAATTAACCTGTGTACTTATGCTAAACTGAACTGTTTTCAATAGAACAGATTATTTACATAAAACTGGATTTGGCGTTAAATAACCTACACAGGTTGATATGCCATAAAACCCACCAAACCAAACCAATCAAGTTTCCAGGACACTTCTCAGTATTCTTGTTGATCTCAATAATGCAGTAGTTTGAATGGTCTCTACTCGTCCTCTTATTTCCAAGTGCTCCAGTCCCTGCATCAAACCTTTGTTGACTGTACCTGAGCACTAATTACAATTGTTATCATTGCCACAGTTTTTTAGTTCTCGAGCAAGGTCCAGGATCTTATCCTTCTTTTCGCTTTTTTTTTTTCAATTTTTCTCTGTGGTCAACCGGGAATGCTATTATTAATTTTATTATTATTTAATATTTGTTTTTTTTTCAGTCTCTTACTATCCTTCATTGAATATTATACTTAATGTAAGGGATGATAGAGATTATATGCGTTCTTTACTAATGTTTTTGCTGCCTCTGTGGGGGGGGATACATTTTAATCACATTGATGCAACTCTCCAAAGGAGATATGCAGTTCCGCAAAGAGTATTTTTTTTAAATTTCATCTCGGCTTGGGCTACCACATATCTTGCTAATTTGTTAATCCGTCCCTTTCTTGATCACACCTCAGAGCTCCCACTGTTAATCGCACGATGGTAGTTTTAAGGTATCACAATATTGCAATTTCTATATCCAGGTTTTTTTATTTACTTATTTTAACGTATCAATCATGTTTGGTTTGGTTTTATGGCACATCAACCATTGTAGGTTATTTAATGCCAAATCCTTTTTTATACATATAAACTGTTCTATTTCAAACAATTAAGTTTAGTATAAATATAGTTTTTGTTTACAAACAGTTAAATATCGAAACAATTCGGTTAAATGTCAAAAACAGTTCCACCTGAAACAGTTCAGTCTTGCACATGTACTCAGTTTCAATGTCAAACAGGTTAGTTTGAGGTTTATGGCATGTCAACTTTTGTAGGTCATTTAATGCCAAATACATTTTAATACAAATAAACAGGTCTATATCAAACAATTCAGTTTAATCGTCAAAAACATTTCTCTTTCAAGTTATTTAGTTTTGTCAAACAGTCCTATTTCAAGCAATTCAATTTAGTATAAGTACACAGTTTAGTTCTATTTGACCCATAGGTAGGACCCTATCGGGTTCAACCAATTCGGGCCAGAGGGCACCTGAATGCGATGGCGATAAAGAGGTACTCCGCATTCCCCAAAGTCCCAGCATTACTTAAACCACACCATGAGATTGTTTAGTGTTATAATCAGGACACTCGTTGGGGGAGCCTTACCCCTCTGCAGAGAAACAGTCGGTGTATTTTACAGCTCGCGACGACTGGGCAACGTATCAATTAAGAGGTATTTTTCTATCATAGTCCTTAACTACTCTCAGTTCTAATTGCTAAGTCGCAAAGAATCGTCTCTTCGTTTCATTCAGTTGTTGTTTCTGTTTAATGTTCATGGAATTTTTTCATATTTCAATATTCCCTTGTATTCACATATTTCCAAATCAATTAAATGTTTTATTTCATAATGTATTTTTAATATTCTCTCGGTGTTAGGATTAGACAAACGGACACTAAGCGGTCAGTTTATTCAGTTACTGAATAAAAAATGGAAAAAAAAAAGAAAAAGAAAAAAGAAATGAAGAGCCTTTAAGAGCTGAAAGACAAACCTAAAAATAGAATACTTTTAACATAGATATTTTAACTTCCATTCTTACTCGTACGTTTTTTGAAAAGCAATCAAAATATATTAATTTATTTATTTTGTATAGCCCCCCCACCACCACAAAAGAAAATAAATGAAATAAAATAAAACAGTTGGAACAGTCGATATAGTGTTTGTGAGTTTGATTTGTCCGGGCAGGACCCGATGTTGTTGTATGGGGGGCGCCGAATGAAGCCCTGGAACCGGACGGAATGCTTTAAGAGCGTGTTCAGTTTAAATAAACGAAAAGAAAGTCTGTAAATTGTCCATGTGTTCTTGAACTTATCAAAAGCAACACAATGTCACTATGTCGTTGGAAGTGAGTCACTTAGCAACCGATTAAAAAAAAAGAAAAAAGGAAATCAAAAAAAGAAGAAAAAGAAAAAAATGGTCTCCTATCATTCCGTATTTGCTGGGTTTCTATTTTTATCCTTATACAACCACAGACAGAGGTGAATGTGTTTACATGTTCGTTTGGAACGGACCATTTATATGTTGCGATTATCAACACGATACAAGAAAAATACACTTACACATAATCAAAACACAATCTTATCTCTTTTAGAATGTTTATTCCGGTAATCTATCTATCTATCTATCTATCTATCTATTTCCGTCTCTGTTTGTCTCTGTGCTTGTCTCTCGGTCTCTCTATGTCTATGTCAGTCTCTCTCTCTCTCTATATATATATATATATATATATATATATTATATATATATTTATGACCAAGTAGGAAATCCAAGGTGTAGTAGAATAATATATATATATATATATATATATATATATATTATAAGAGTGTTGGTTGTCACTAAATCGCTTTTGTTTCGAACAAAATGCAATATAATATGGAGAGTGCTCAATATCTAGGATAGAGCTATTATATAATAATAATAATAATAATAATAATAATAATAATAATGAATATATATATATATATATATATATATATATATATATATATATATATATATATATATATGCCCGGCCATTGGCCTAATGAGTAGACGATTCGCCCATAATCCGGGAACCGGGGTTCAATCCCAGGTCGAGTCATACCAATCACTCAAAGAATGGTACTTAATGCAGCCTTGCTTAGCACTCAGCATTATAAGGTGAGGATCAAGGGTAAAATGGAGCAATCTTGGGAATGGATTAGCACCCATCCCTACACGTATGTTTAGTAGCTATTGAAAATGTGCCTTAGAGTCACCCTTGACTTTGCTTTTATATATATATATATATATATATATATATATATATATATATATGTATATATATATATATATGCAAAGATAGCTAAGTTTTCATATATACAGGTCGTTTTGAAGTCATCCATGTTGGATGTCATGTAAGAATGTATTTGGTATTTGTTTTTCCGAAAGGACAGCATGAAAGTAAATATGGATCTAAATCCGACGTATGAAGAAATCAGAAAAATAGAATAATCCAATTAGGTGAATTTATTGTGATGTAAAATCAACGTTAAACGCTTCGGTTTCAATAACCTTCATCAGGACTTTGATATCAGGAAAATTATTCACACAGCGATGGATGCTTTTTGAGATAACAGGAGCAAATAAAATGTATACAACGAAAAGATACAAACGTGCACGTAGCGCTCTTAATTTAAAATATTATGTACGTGTTTGGCATGTGGAATGATATTTCATATATATATATATATATATATATATATATATATATATATATATTAGAATAAATAGGTCCGCAAATTAATCTGAATTCAGGATCTTTAATTTCTATTTCGTATATATGTGCTCCCACGTGTTTCAGACTTACAGTTCCTCCTCTGGATTAGGTGTAGAGTCATTAGTGTTAGATAGCTATGATTGAAACAATTTAACTGTGAGCAAACAAAAGATTAACGCTAAATAGTTATTCGTGTAAGATAGCCATACTTAAAACGATTAATCTTTGAGCAAAGAAAGGATTAACGCTAAATAGAGTTATTAGAATTAGAAAATTATACTTGAAACGATTTAACTATGTGCAAACATATAAGCTCAGGTTAAAATTCGTACCTACTAACTAATTATATATGTGTAATATATTTGTAGTCACTTAATTTCGCATTAAATAACCAACAAAGGTTGATATTCCATAAAACACAACCAACCAACCAACTTATCCCACAGTTAGGGTTATCCTCGAGGTGTAATTGTCAAAGAGCTGGACTGCGGGATCGTAGTAAGGGAGTTCGAGCTCCTGTCGTGCTATTACGTTCACTTTCAGACAAACACATTTGGGAAAGGTATGAAACCTCTTATTCTCCCGGTTATAGGTTAAATAGTACCACTACTGTTCTTCTAAAAAGATGTCTTTGGAATTAAATGACTTAATCGGCTTCAAGCACCATTTTTTGAGTCTTTGGTATGACTCGACCTGGGTTTGATGTCCGGTCTATTAGCGAACACTCTACTCCTACTCCAATAACACACAAGTCATCATCATCATCATCATCATCATCATGTCGTGCTGGTAGCACGGATATCCCTGACCCTCTCTCGCCACTCCTCCCTATCGTTCATCGCCCTAGGCAGGTCTTCAGGACAACATCCGGTATCCTCACATAGCTGCTGAATGTATGTTCGTGTTGGTCGTCCTGCTTTTGCACGGCCATATGTGGGGGTCCATAAGAGTACATCTTTTATGAGCTCGTCCCTGCTTCTCCAGCAGTGTCCTGCATGTCTGGTTTGTCTAACTTGAATAGTTTTCGTGATAGGAGGCAGGTGGACGTACAGTTGGTGTCTTGTGGGGTGTTGCCGCCAGGACTTGTTCAAGATTGCTCGCAGCATTCTTGTGTAATTGCCGTCTAGCTTCTTCTCCAGCCGTTTTGTTAGAGTCCATGTAGTGCACCCATATAACAGTATCGATGTGACCGCTGCCTAGAAGAAACTGTGTTTCATTTTATCGGTTAGGTCTGATTTCCATATAATCGATAGCCTCTTGATAGCTGTCCAAAAACACACACAAACAAGCAGACAGACACAACACCACACACAAACACACACATAACACATAAGTAAGTAAAGTTGGCGACCATAGTCGAGGGTGACCCGAAGGCTCCGTTTTCGATAGCTACTACACCTAGGTGTCGGGGAGGGCGCCGCACAAATATTCAAAATTACACTCAGACCTGCACAAACATACTCAGACACACACAAGACACATAGAAACTCACACACATACAAATACACAAAAAAAAAACACAGAATCAAAAAACATACACACTCAGACATACACACACAAACATACACACATGATACACCCACACATACACAAAAATATACAACACAGATACATATAAAAATGGTGATCACAGGCTAGAATGAAGTTTCCTTCTCACTTTAGATGATTTAAGGTAATGAAATCAAAGGCAAAGTCATAAATCTTCTCTAAACATAATTCCGACATCTTTAAAATCTTTAACCCTTTGCACTTCATTGACCTTCCTAAAAAAGATAGCCAAGTTAATTAGCGAGGATGGAGTTTAAAACCTATCCAAAAGTGAAGACAAAAGAGTCAGAAAAAGGAATCAGATTTAACTTTTAGTTTTTCATGCCTTTTCACCGGAAAACGATGGGATATCGTAAACTTTGTACCAGGTGGATCCGGAGAAGAGGGTTACCCAAAAGAACCACCCCGCAAAAATAGACTGCAAAATTTTGTTTAATCACAACTACTGACATTTGCTTTGCTTTGGTTTCGTTTATTCGCTTAATAGCATATCAACTCTTTATGGGATATCTAATGCCGAAATTGGATTAATTTCTGAATGTTTGATTATAATCATAATTCATTGGCCTAACGAGTTGAGAGTTCGCCAATGGTCCAGGAGACCGGGGTTCAATCCCAAGTCTAGTCATACCAAAGTCTCAAAAAATGGTACTTGATGCCGCCTTGCTTAAGAATCATTACAAAATAAGGATCACAGGTAAACAGGAGCAATCCAGAATATGGAGTAGCGCCCCCCTACACACACCTCAGTGTAGTAGCTATTGAAAAGAGAACTTTCAGCTCACCCTTGACTAAACTGCCGACTTTACTTTACTTGTAATCATAACTCTTTGTATTTGATTTGGTTTGTTTTACGGCATATCAACTCCTTATTGGTTAGTTAATGCAATAATTTCATCCATTAGAAAAAGTTTGATTATAATCATAAGAAGGCCGGAGGACATATCGGCCGAAACGTTGTGAATATAGCAATAAAGATGAAAAAATTAGTCCGAAGATTCCTGTGGATTAAATAAACGACATGGTTCGAAATTCCGTATAGGTTCCCGAGTTCGACAAACATCTGAAGAAGGCCGAAGGACATATCGGCCGAAACGTTGTGAATATAACAATGGAGATGAAGATGAAGCCTGAACGATAAAAATCATCATAACTTTTTAAATTTGGTTTGGTTTTGGTTTGGTTTATTTGTTTAATGGCATATCAATTCCTTATGGAATAGTTAATGCTGAAATTGGATTCATTCGTAAAAGTTTTATTGTAATCATAACATTTCAGGTCTAGTAAACTCGCTGCAACACTAGAGCCCTGCAGGTAGCTTTGTTGTTTTATGATCAGCTCACTACGCTCAAACACATTACCGCTTTGCGAAGGGTTCGCTGAACTCACTACCGAATCATACAGTATTTGAAATATAATATCTTAGATATTTTCTCTATATTCACTCCATATGAAACTATTGCTTCTCTTGATACAGCTCTATAAACACCATTTTTATAGCTTTCGATATGACTAGAACTGGGAGGTGCCCGTGGTGTAATGGTTATCGTCGTAGGAAATGGACACGGCGACACGAGTTCAAATCCTAGACGAGACTGATTGCATTTCACATAGCACTAATATCATTGGGAAAGGTATGAATCCAATTATTCTCCCTCCTGCTATGGGTAAATAGTAGGGCAGACTGATTTCTTCAGCCTTGGTGAGGCAACTAGACTAGGAGAGGGAAAACTCTGAATTCAGACCTGTTAAACTCCGCTTAAAAAATGACCTTATGTCATATCCTGCCCGAGCAGAGGGATTTGGTAAATATGGATATGACTAGAATTAAAACTTGGACGTGACTACTGTCTCCCCACCGAATAAGCGCATCGTTGAACAACCAAATATATACCTATTATAACAATATTGCAAATTGGTATCATATATTTCGTAATACATGTCACCTTTTATAACTCTTATCCACAATAGTTTACTTTTTACCTGGAAGCTGGTTTGCCCAGTTGGCTGGGGCTGTAGAATACACCAACTGCATCTCTGCAGAGTGGTAAGACCCGCCTAACGAGTATCCTAGATATGACATTAAATAATCTCATGGTGAGGTTCCAGTAATGTTGGTTTGCCCTGTTGACTAGGGTTGTAGAATACACTGACTGCATCTCTGCAGAGTGGTAAGACCCGCCTAACGAGTATCCTAGATATGACATTAAATAATCTCATGGTGAGGTTCCAGTAATGTTGGTTTGCCCTGTTGGCTAGGGTTGTAGAATACACTGACTGCATCTCTGCCGAGTGGTAAGACCCGCCTAACGAGTGTCCTAGATATGACATTAAACAATCTCATGGTGAGGTTCCAGTAATGTTGGTTTGCCCCGTTGGCTAAGGGCTGTAGAATACACTGACTGCATCTCTGCAGAGTGGTAAGACCCGCCTAACGAGTATCATTGATATGACATTAAACAATCTCATGGTGAGGTTTCAGTAATGTTGGTTTGCCCTGTTGGCTAGGGCTGTAGAATACACCGACTGCATCTCTGCCGAGTGGTAAGACCCGCCTAACGAGTATCCTAGATATGATGTTAAACAATCTCATGGTGAGGTTCCAGTAATGTTGGAGCTTTGGAGAATACAGAGTACCTCTTTCATTCCCATCTCTCCCAGTTCTACTCAGGCCCAGTCTGGTAGCACCTAATAATGTCCTTTCTATGGGTCAAATAGAACTAAACCGTGTACTTATGCTCAATTGAATTGCTTGAAATAGGACTGTTTTGATATGTAAACTGCTTACTTTTGCTAAACTGAATTATTTGAAATAGAACCGTTCGATTAAACTAAATAGGTTGAAATAGAAATGTTTTTGACGATTAAACTGAATTGTTTGATATAGAAATGTTTATTTGTATAAAAATGTATTTAAATAACCAACAAAGGTTGATATGCCATAAACACCAAACAACCTAACTAACCTAAACTGGATTAAAATAGAACTGTTTTGACATTTAAACAGTGTTCTTCATTTAAAGTGTGTGCATATGCTAAACTGAATTGTTGGAAAAAGAACTGCTTCTGAGATTGAAACTGTACTTATGCTAAACTGAATTGTTTGAAATAGAACTGTTTTGACTTTTAACTGTGCATAAACAAAGACCATACTTAGACTAAACTGAATTGTTTGAGATAGAACTGTTTTTAACAAACTGTGAACTCATGCTAGACTGAATTGTTTGAAATAGAACTGTTTATTTGTATAAAGATAGATTTGGCATTAAATAACCTACAAAGATTGATATGCCATAAAACATAAACAAACCAAATCAAATCTAACCTGGAAGCTGGTAATTTTTATTTAGTATCCTATACTTTTTACACATCACCCTTTACCTAATACCTTTTTAAACTTTTAGGTATCTATCCCTTCAAGAGAAAAAAGTTCCAAAATTTATCCTGACGAAAAAAAAAACTCTTAAAATATAGAGATTTTCAGCGTTCTATTTCAATCATTTTTGTTATCACATATATCTGTTTGTCTATAATGACCATTTTTGGCACAGTTATAAGGTTTAAAATTGTAACGTTGCCCTACAGACACGGCACCATCTCGAATATCAATAGGCACCACATTTCTTAAATATAAGACTGACCCGTTGTTTCTAATACGAAATGTTTATTTTCTGACCGCAACATTTCATACAACAGTCATCATCAGAAACCCGAGAGAAAGATAGAATAAAAGATACACTTGTGTCATAAAAACGCTACGACTCTCATTCGCGAGAGACGAGTGATCAAAACATTTCTCGTTCCTTCACTCCAGAGGGCCCGAATCTCCGTACTCAACCGACTGTCCCAATGCCTCAACTCTGAACTTGGCTGTCCCAACTAAACTAAATAACTCAATTAATATATTAAATGTCTCTTACCGGACATTGGCATAATGGTAAGGGTGTTCGCCAATGGCCCGGGAACCTAATCTGGCCGATGAAAAAGGGACTACGTGGATCTTATTTTTCTTTTTGACAATGAATAATAATCGTAACTTTAAAATCGTTGGACAACAACACCGCTTCAGAAATTCACAGTGACAGAGAGGTTCAAGTTACGTTGAGATTTGTTTCTTTATTTAAAAGCATATCGACCTTCGTGGGTTATTTAATGCATAAGCCATCCTTGTTGAACAATTAAGGTTCTATTTACCCCATAGCTGAAGTAAGGGGTTTCATGCCTCCAAAAAGGTATGAGTCGAGTAGTCATTCCTTAGAAGTAGCATTTCAAGCAATGTGGGACCAAACGAAAAGTCAAAAGATTTACAGGCAAAATTTCATATTAAACAAAACCCAGCAATTGAAATAAAATAGAATAAAATAAATGCCTTTCAACCTAATCTCGCTGAGAATAAGATCAGGGTAGAAGGCATTTATCACGATTACGTGCCAATATTTTCAATAGTATCGTTTTGCTGGCGATGTTATATGCAAGCAAAACGAGGGCTACTATAAAGAAGGAAAAACAGGAACTAGTTCCTACATAGAAGGCAAGGGAAATATTCATGCCGAGAATACCTTTTATGAACAAATCTGAAGAGAGGTAATTCGAGAACGGAGTGGAATGAAGAAAGTGATCGTGAAGCACCAAAAGCAATCTTGCCGGACCCGAGTAACTGTTGAGTGGTATTCATGAGACCGGAAACGACCAGTCGGAAGACCTCCACGACGATTGGAAGACGAAATTGTCAAATATCTCAAAGTGGTTAGAAATTTTATTTCAAGGGAGGTAAATGTTGTTTTAGAAGAACACAGGACTGAGCTCCAATGTCAAGAAATGGAAATTAGAGTGGAATATTGAGATTGGTAAGCGTACAAAGATCACTGACAAAAATTTTAAAAAAGAGTAAAAGATTATAGTTATAGGGTGAGTTGGCCTAATGAGTAGAGTGTTCGCCGATGGTCCTGGAGACCGGGGTTCAATCCCAGGTCGAGTCATACTAATGACTCTAAAAACGATAGTTGATTCTGCCTTGCTTAGCATAAAGCATTATAAGATACGGATCATTGGTAAAGTGGAGCAATCTGGGGAATGGAGTAGTGCCCACCCCTACACCTCAGTGTGGTAGCTATTGAAAAGGGATCCCTCTGGCTGCTCCCCTCTCGACTAAGGTCGCCAAATTTACTTTACACGAAATAAAACTGAGATGTAAACTAACAGAAAATTTCAAAAAAATTAATTTGATTTCTAATCGCGCTGAAATTTTCTTAATCGTTTCTCCTCGAAATGAAAATTTACTGTCAGTAGAGATTTTTAAAATAAGTCAATTAACCAGTATTTTTTTTTTCTAAAATAGTGAAATACTTTTTGAGCAAATTTCTGAATCAGATCAATTATAGCAATAGTGTGAAAATTATAAGATTAAATTGTATGATTTCAGAAATAAAGGTAAGAAAAAGATTTTAAAAGGACATTTTTGAGAACGATTAGATGAATTACAAAACAGATTTTGATCTCAGTATAGATATTGCATTAATTGCGTATAAATTCTATGAGAAGATTTTTTTTTCTTTCAAAGATTGCTATGAGAAGTTGGTAAAAAGGAGAGATGTTGTATATTGACCTTCGACCCGGTCAAACGTGCCATTCCAAAGACGGCGGAAGTGTATATTCCATTGGCGTAGTCGAGCTTGACTGACAAAATGGGATAAGGTAAAATCCCGCGGTACTGTGATAGACTGATGCACCGGAAGAGAGTGACCTGTGAACTGCATGACAGTTATTTACGCTCAATAACGATCAAACATGCTATTCCAAAGATTAAGTGGGTGATTAAACTATTATATAACTCGGTGAGGACAGAAAGTCAGTTAGTTTGGAGACCAGTTTTTGGAGACCCGTTGGTGACAAGATGCAGTAGAGAAACCCCGCACCCAGGAGAGTGGGCTCCCAGCCCTCCGGTTGAGCAGCCCTGGAGAACGAGAAAGACACAACGCTGATGGCCATAAGAGTGGGAGTCAATATATTGCAGTTCTGTCCGTCTCCAACTCCCTCTCACACACAAACCTTTCAAATAAATGCAAATCTGGATTGACACGAATAACAGGCAAGTGCCCAGGGTGATGAAAACAAAGTTTTTGGCTACGGTTATGGTCTTTGGTGTGGTTTCAAGTGAGGGTCACATCATTCGACCTCACATCTTCGAAGTCGGCTTGAAAGTCAACACCAAAGGGTACCTGGATGTGTTGAAGAGCGTGGTGATCCCCTGATGCAATCAGGTGGCCGGTGGCAGACCCTGAGTGTGGCTGCAGGACTCGGCGCCGGCCCACAAGTCCAAAGACACCCAGGCTTGACTTCAGAAGGAGTGCTACGACTTTGTACCCTTCTCTCACTGGCTCCCCTCCTCCTCCGACCTGAACCCGCTGGACGACTTTGTTTGGTCCAACGTCGAGAACATCACCAGCATGACCTCCCACAACACCAAAGCCAGCCTGATCGCCGCCATCCGCAGATTATTCGCCGAGCTCCCGCCGGCGCTTGTGGAAAAAGCATGCTCCCAGTTCTTGATCCGTATCGAGACGGGGATTGAGGATGAAGGCGGCTACATTGAATAGATATTAGCTCTACTACATAATCAAGTTACCTGAATTGATTTTTTCAATAAAAGTTTTAAAATAAAGCTGTAGTGTTTTTTTCTTTAGGACGACAATTTTATCGTTCCACCCTGTAGATATTAGCTCTACTACATAATCAGGTTACCTGAATTGATTTTTTCAATAAAAAGTTTTAAAATAAAGCTGTAGTATTGTTTTCTTTAGGACGACAATTTTATCGTTCCACCCTGTAATTGACCATCAGCTAACGCTAATGGGAAAAACTCTCAAGGAGATAATAATAATAATAATAATAATAATAATCAACTATCAACAAATAATAATAATAATCAACTATCAAATGGTAGAATTTGCGGTTCCAACTGACAACAGAGTAAAACTGAAAGAAAGCGAAAAGAAAGATAAGTAACAAGACCATGCAAAAGTACTGAAAAAAATAAGGAACATGAAATTGAGGATTTATCAATTTTGACTGGTGCAATTGGTACCGTTACCAAAAGGACTGGAGGACTTGGAAATTAGAGGGCAAGTGGAGACCTTCAAAACTTCAAGCTGAGAACGGCCAGAATCCTAAGAGTCCTGGAGACTTGAGGTGACTTGCTGTCACTCAGACTCCAGTAGAAAAGTATCAGCTGACGCTAGTTTGAAAAAATCTCAACTGTCTAATAATAATAATAATAATGATGATAACATGAAAACTGGAAAACAAAATGACAAGGTGCGAAGTCATACCTGCAATTGAATGAAAGGGAACCCAAACAATTTTGGAGTAAAATATGGGAACGCAGAAATCATAATAGATAATCTGAATGGATGAACAACATGAAAAAAGAGTTACAAGGACTGGAAGAAGGCCTCTTGTTTCACTCAGAGCAACACTCAAAAAATACTAAACCGGAAAACGCCAGGCCATGATGGCATACATGGGTTCTGGTTTAAAAACTTCCCCTTCATCAATGACTTACTGGCTATTGAAATGAACTGATGCTTGAAAGAAGCTGACATATCAAACTGGATGACCAAGGGAAAGATAACCCTAGTCTAGCAAGCTCCCATGAAAAGAATCACCTCAAGCTATCACCTATAACGTGTTTACCTATGATATTGAAAATACTAACAAAAATACTAACTAAAATACTGCACAAGAAGACTATTTACAGCCTCGAGTAAAAATACAAACAACACGAGGATCAACAGAACGAAAATAACAAGTAAACAAAAAAGAGAAGAAAAACAACTGTATGGACATTTTAAGCGACAAACAATTGAAATCTCACACAAGAAAACTTGAACCTGGCTAAGAAAGGGAAATCGTAAGGGATGTGCGGAAATGGACACGGCGACACGAGTTCAAATCCTGGACGGGACTGATTGCATTTCACATAGCACTAATACTCTTGGGAAAGGTATGAATCCAATTATTCTCCCTCCGGCTAGGTTCTTCAGCCTTGGGGAGGCAACTAGTCTAGGAGAGGGAAAACTTTGAATTCAAACCTGTTGAACTCCGCTTAAAAAAATTTACTTTGTGTCATATCCTGCCGGAGCGGAGGGGTTGGTAAATATGGTAAGGGAAAAACAGAATCTCTTCTGACAGCAGCACAGAACAACGCCATAAGGACTAACTATGTCAAAGCAATAATAAACTAGATACGACAAAATAGCAATTGTAGGTTATATGGTCATAATGATATGACAATCAATCATATAACAAGCGAACGCAGTAAGCTTGCATTAAAGGAGTTTAAAACTAGACACGACTGGGTCGGAAAGGTAATCAACGGGAAATTGTGCAAGAAGCTAAAGTTTGACCATACGAACAAACAGTATATGCACAAACCAGTATTCATCCTAAAAAATGAGACGCACAAACGTCTTTCGGATTTTGAGATGCAATCAGATCCCCAAATCTCGACCAGACGACCAGACCTAGTAATAGTCAACAAAAAAAGAGAACCTGTCGAATAGGGGACTTTACCGTTCTGGCTGACCACAGGGTAAAACTGAAAGAAAGCAAAAAACTAGAGTACCTGGACCTTGCTAGAAAACTGAAAAAAATGGGAAATGAATATGACGGTGATACCAATTGTAACTGGAACGCCCGGTATAGTCACCGAAGGATTGATAAAGGGACTGGAGGGGTTAGAAATAAGAGGACAAGTAGAGACCACCCAAACAACTGCGTTATTAAGATCAGTCCGAATACTAAGAAGAATCCTGGAGACTAGAGCAGACTTGCTGTCAGACTCCAGTGGAAAACCATCAGCTAACGCTAGTGTAAAAAAAACTCTCAAATGAGTTAAATAATAATAAAACTAGGAAACATGAAGATGATGGTGATATCAATGATGATTGGCATGCTGTGTACGGTCACCAAAGGGTCAGTACAGGGACTGGAGGATTTGGAAAAAAAGCAGATGAGTCGAGACAATCCAAACTTCAACATTTTTGGGATCGGCCCGAATACTAAGAAGAGTCCTGGAGACTTGAGGGGCTTGCTGTCACTCAAACCCCAGTGGAAAACCATCAGCTAACGCTTGTTGTACATTACATGTATACATATGCAAAAACAGAACACAAATACAAAACGCAGGCGGACTCTGTTGTTGAGGTACGAACGCGTTTATTAACTTCTGACTTCGGTTCTTCAACATGAGGAGAGAGGCACAATTCTTAAAAGTCTTTCGTAACTATACTATGCTAAACCCACCTCCAACGCTCGGCACATCTCGTGGTGTTTAAGATCTCAATTCATTACTGCCGGTAGAGATGCGAAAAACTCAACTCTTCGACTAATGGCTGAATCCCCAACTGTCTGCCTGCATGGTCCAATCTCAACTTTTCAACTGACTCTTTTTTCAAAATCCTCAAATTCTCAAGACATCTCTTCCGGGTATGACGTCATCCTCACTCCCGTCCCATTTCTTTTCTGGGGGTTTATTATGACAATGGTGATTGTCTTATCCTTTGCGCACGAACGTAAACTGCACCAACTGACTATACACCTAAACTCTTAACCCGAATAGTTCAAAGCCAAACCAAACTGTAATTAACGAAAAAGGATTGATATAAAAAAATCATTCCTTAATTATATAGCACACTGATATAAAGGATTCTCAAATGAGTAAAATGTTAATAGTGATTAAACTGTTCAACAAATATTATTTGAGATTGAGCTATTGTTGTATGAACACATGTTATCAGCAAATATAATTTTAAAACATTAAATGAAAATAATAGCCAAGATAGCAAATGCAACTGCCGAGATAAAACTAAATGCCCTTTGAAAGGTAATTGTTTAATTGACAATGGAATATACAATACCAGTATAAAAAATGATAATAACAAAAATTCTTACATTGGTGCCACTAAAAGGAAATGGAAATACGTTGGTATAACCATAACCAGTTTTAACAACAGAAAATTTGCTGATAGTACAATATTGTCAAAACATGTTCACTAATCTCTCAGTCTTATGAAGACATGACACAAGGTTAAAAAAATTCTCTCTAGTAAAAGATGAACCGAGCAAATCTCCTATAATAAAATAGGACATCACGAAAAAAAAAAAATTCAAGCTTGCAAAGGGTATAACAACTACTGAAGATTGTGTCAGTATAAAAGCTATTCATACTTGTTGAAAACAAATTGGTGCATAATAGAAGCGAAGTGTTGACATACCAATAAATTTATCATATTTCATTTACTACCTTACTAATTCCATCTTTATTATCCTCTATGAGAACTGATCTCTTGTTTTATATATATATATATATATATACAAATATATATATATATATATATATATATATATATATATATATATAAGTAGATAAGTGGATAAATCAAAGATTTAGAACCCGTTGAGAATAGATAAATGTCTTTAGCTACTGACACTATTTATAGAAACACATTTAAAAGCAAACGCTATACACTCCAGCAGTAAAGACGCTCTTACATAGAAGTAACGTAAAAACTAAATTTACATCACTTTTGTAATAGATCCTCCCCTGATGATAGCCCAAAGTCGGGCAGAAAGTACTTGGGATATATACAATTATGGAAAATACATCAATCAATTCCCGCCTTATACGATAAAAGCAATCCGGCAATATGAATGGATCAACAAGAACATATGTAGATAGAAAATGTCTATTATGTTCAATGAAATTTGTATTAATGTAGAAATGCTGCCAACATATATATATATATATATATATATAGTGACCCCTGTGGTTTAATGTTTACTTTTGTAGTAAATGCAATCGGTGACTTTAGGCAGTTTGCTTTTCGCATAGCACGAAATGTATGCATCAAACACTTTTTCCTCCAGTTATGAGTAAATACTTGGGCAGACTCGTCTCTTTAAGCCAGGTATGACATCCGATCTCGGAGAAGGAAAACTCTGAATTTAAATCTGTTAAATTCCGCTTAACAAAATTGACTTTGTGTCACACCCTACCTGTGCGGAGGGGTTAGGTAAATATCTTTATACATATTTCTGAATCTGGAGAAACATTTTTTTTTACCTTCATTGGTGGTCCTGTATAAAGTTCTTGAGAAATCTAATCTTAAGTTAAAGCCGAAGAAATCATGTTTAATTCGACTGAATATCACACACACACACTCACACACACACACACACGGAAGCAAGAAAGAGCAAGAGACTGGAAGAGGGAGACTGGAGTCCATAGAAAACTTAAGCTTAAATCAGGTACGGTTTTATAATGAAGGGTTTAAGTGCAGCATTTTATTCCCGTTTAGCTTTGATATCTCGAACAGCAACGCTAGTCATCAACAAGTGCTTCAGGAGAGATGGACGGGGTAACCTTTACAGTTTGTTTTTTTTTTTTTTTAGTTTTCTTTTTTGTGGGGCGATACACTGTACGAGATCACCACCCAAATGTTACCCCCAATCCCACCAGCAAACAACTTGGTGTCAAACATCTGTTCGATTTTTTTTTTTTTTTACGGGGAAGAAAGACCCACAGGAAATGTCTGTTACTCTCTACAGAAAAAAACAGGGGTCATTTGATCTATTTTCACACTCAATTGTCGGATTTGATTTGTTCACGTCTCTGTCTCGTTTGATTTCGTTCTCCTCTGTCAACTTTGCTATTTTTTTCTTCTTTTTCTGAAAACGAAATTAGATGAGTGTAGTTTTACCACAATTATTCGCCAAACCACAAATAAACTTCAAAAAACGTACCTCGAAATCCACCGTTCGGCCTTCCATATAATTTTACTGAGTTTGATGTTATAATTAGCCTGATTTTTGAAGAGTTTTGTTGAATATAGAAAATAAACAAATAGAAATTCAAATCTGGAAGAAAGTGTTACATCAAACTTGGATGGGAAGTACTCGAGGTGTAAGCAGTATGGTGATTGGAAATGGATACAGTGAACTGTGTTCAAATCCTAGACATGGCTTTGTGCATTTCACATAGCGCTCATACTCTTGAGATAAGTATGTATCAAAATATTCTTCCTCCAGCTATGAGTAAATAGTCGGGCAGATGGGCACTTAAGCCTTGGTATGGTATCCAGTCTGAATTCAAACATTAAAAACTGACCTGGTGTCACATCCAGCTCGTGTTGAGTGGTTGGATAATACATATACGAATGATAAGGAAAAGTCCTTCCTAGAAAATGAAACTTCCAAATCCTGGCTTTAGTCTGCGTTCGAACTCTGGCGGAAATATCATCATCAAGTTGAGCATAAAGTCAGGCTATGCTGCAGGGATTTGGCTTGGGCTGATATATTTCCTTGAAGCGCTAGATCATCTTCGTAGTCTACATCTGTTATAATTTCTTCATCTGCTTCTTGCTTTTATTAGCATAAAACCAGTTTCTTTTATTAGAGCTATTGACATTTGTAGTTCGTCATATAGGCCACGGCCAACAAGTAAATTTGATCCCGCATATCACAATAACTGACTTCAAACAGACCGAAGTAAAATAAACAAAAAAAAAAGCCAAAAAAAAAAGCCAATTCATTCATAACCTAAAAAGAGAATTAACTTTAAAAATTGAAATCTTAAAAAGTAATATAATCATTATTTACATTTGTCGGACTATTGTCTTCATCCTTGTCACCATATTTATCACAACATTTCGGCCGTTGTACACTCCGGCCTTCTTCAGGAATGTCGAACTTAACCCTTTACTTCGCTTACCGGCGAATGTCAAACTTAACCCTTTACTTCGCTCACTGGCGTAGACTGTTCCAGTTCCACGAGCCATGTTTAATGGATGTCAATTATCAGTTATCTCCTATTAATTTTTCCCCTCTGAAAGTTCTCCACTGCCTTCACCGAGTATTGAACTCACACTCTTTTGGTTATGTCACTGGATCTACTCAACGCCTTTATCCACTGTACCATGTGTCCTTGAGGATATGGCAACAAAGATGGGGACAATAGTCCGAAAAATGTAAAAAATGTACATAATACCTCATCTCAGAAATATACAATCATGTTGTTAGAATTTATCCGACGTTACCTGAATTCCTTTCAGCATTAAAATGCATATTTACACTTTGTCTTTTACTAATCCGCGAATTATAAACGACTGGGATTTACCTTGCTTTTATGATTTCGAAATAGTATCGGATAAATTCTAACATGATAAATTCTAACATGATTATATTATTTTCTCTGTTTTAAAGTTAATTCTCTTTTTAGGTTAACTTCATATGCGGCCATGAATAGATTATATTTTTGTTTACATTACTTGGGCCTCTTAGAAGTCAGCCTGTTAATGTAACATAAGGGGCCGTATTTCCGAGTTGACCATGATTCAGCTATCTATTTCTCATCCAAGAGTATAATTTTAGATCGGCCTGTTAAAAGTCAGCCTGTTAATGTAACATGCGAAGCCATATTTACTAGTTTGCCGTTTCTAGGAAGATCATAAACATATATGCTGCTAATATATCTCCTTATCAGGGAAAGGAGTAGCGCCCTCCCCCATAACTCGTGTAGTAGCTATCGAAAAGGGAGCCTTCGGGTCACCCTCGACTACGGTCGCCAACTTTACTTTTTACTTATATCTCCTTACAAGATTTAAGCGACCATGTCGGGGAAATCATTGTCGCTACTCTGTATGGAAAGCATTGCTTGCGTTTTTTGTAAAGCTTCATTATAGCAGTGGGTTTCTTATGGAGGCCCAATGAAAGTAATATTTGCTATACCTTTCCTTTGTTGGGTTTGCTTGCGTTTTATAGTATTTCAACCATTGTTAATTTTTAAGGCCAAATCATCTTTATACATATTTATTAAATATATATGATTTGGTTTGGTTGAGTTTTATGGCATATCAACTTTTGTAGGTTATTTAATGCCAAATCATCTTTATACATATATATTAAATATATATGATTTAGTTAGGGTGGTTTTATGGCATATCAACCATTATAGGTTATTTAATGCCAAATCATCTTTAAACATATATATTAGATATACAGGATTTGGTTAGGTTGGGTTTTATGGCATATCAACCATTGCAGGTTATTTAATACCAAATCATCTTTATACATATATATTAGATATATATGATTTGGTTTGATTTGGTTTAATGGCATATCAACCATATTGGGTTATTTAATACCAAGTTATCTTTATACATATATATCAAATCTATATGATTTGGTTTGGTTGTGATTTATGGAATATCAACCATTGGTGGTTATTCAATGCCAAATCATCTTTAAACATATATAGTAACTACATAGGATTTTGTTGGGTTGGGTTATATGGCATATCAACCACTGTAGGTTATTTAATACCAAATCATCTTTATACATATATATTAAATATATATGATTTGGTTTGGTTGGGTTTTATGGCGTACCAACCATTGTAGGTTATTTAATGCAGAATCATCTTTATACACATGTATTAGATATACATGATTTGGTCTGGTTTGTTTTATTGCATATCAACCACTACGGGTTATTCAATACCAAATCCTTTTTAAGTATATACCAAATATATATGATTTCTAAATACATTTTGTTGTTAACATTTTTCTACGAGTCTGGGCTTATTTTTTTGCACACAGTAAAATGTTTCGAAATATTAGTATGTATAACAAACAATTCAATTAAACCGTAATCATTTTATTACACACAGTTAAATGAGCAAACAGTTCTATTTCTAACAATTCAACTTCACATAATTTAACAAAGTTTTTTCAAACACTTATAACTCCGCTAAATCAGTTTAGTATAAGTAATTATTTTGTTTACACACAGAGAAATGTCAAAACATTTCTATATATAACAATTCAGTTTAGAGTAAGTACAGCTTCAATGTCAAAAACAGTTCTATTTTAAACAATTCAGTTCAACATAAGAACGCAGTTTAAATGTAAGTAAAGTTTAATTTTCAAAAACATTTTTATTTATTCAGTTTAGTCAAATAGCTTTAATTCAAACAATTCAGTTTAGCATAAGTAAGCTGTTAGTTCTATTTAACCCATTGATAGGACACTATTAGGTGCTACCACTCCGGGCCTGAATGGACCTTGAATTGATGGCAATGAAGGAGTGCTCCATTTTCCCCAAAGTTCCAGATGAAACCTCACCATCAGATTGTTTAGTGTCACATCAGGGACACTCGTTGCGGGCGGGTGTCTTACCCCTCTGCAGATTTGCAGTCGGTTTATTCTACAGCTCTAGCCGAGTGGGCACTAATTAGTTTGTACTGTTTAAAAAATCAAACATTTCTATTTGATCCCTAGATAGGACAGGTGCTTCCATTCCAGGTCAGAGTGATCTTGGTAGTAGTGGCAATGAAGGAGTAATCAATATTCCCCCAAATCTCCAAGACTGGAGCTTTACCATCAGATTGTTTAGCGTTTTATCCATGACATCCGTTGGGTGTTCCTACCACTCAGCAGAGATACAGTCAGTGTATACTTCTGCTTTCCTCAGTGTATGCAATCAAATGCCTTCGAAAAACTTTTGCCTCGAATGTTATTGCACATATTCCTTCGATGATTTTTTGAAATTTGAAATTGAATTTCACACAATTAGCTTTCGTTGTTCGATGCACAATACAGACATTTAATGGAAGCGTGCATAGCATAACGTTTACACCGAAGGATATGGGGCTTGTGACCAGAGTTCAAATCTTGAACTGTTTGCATTTAACTTATGGATAAATAGTCTTTGCTAAGCAATCAGTCTAGTAGAAGGAAAAACATAGCCTTATTCTGCTTAAAACTAGCTTGGTATCACATCCATAAATAGTCGGGCAGACAGGGTTCTGTTGAAGTTATCTCCTGATATAGTAGAAACAATACGATACTCACCGTCGCAAAACATATATATATATATATCGAACTTTTCTTTTTTGTTCGTGTGATGGAGAACAGGAATTGGATGGCAGCAAGGAACGAGAATTACCGTATTCTCTAAGAAAGAGAAGTACTTTGTCTTGACTGCCTGAATCGAATCCGCGTCCTTCCGAATGCGCTAAACGTGACTTGAGCGTGGCACAGATGTGGGGTTCAATTCAGGTGCCCGGATCTTATATGATTGTCCTAACCATGTTTGCTGGGACGGTTTTTGATTTGGATGTTCGGAGGTTGGAAAGCTGCGTCAATAAATAGACGGTGTCCAGTTTAGAACGGCGAAAATACAGGCCAAGGTAGATGTCCAGGTGGGTAGCGGGCTTTGAAAGCGGGTGTCCAAGCGAGGCACTCGTGTGCGCCGTGTACATCTTCCCTTTGATCCCTTACCGCTTGTCTGTACTTCCTCTGCCTAAGAATCATCGTCTGGCGCTTCAACGATCCCTCTCCAAAGTAATTTGGAAAGGCCGGTGGTCAGTCAACAAGTCTGCTGTCAACGTCCACGTAACGGGGGTCTAGGTATGCCTGATCTGGAGAACAACTAGATCGCTGAGACTGTCATTCTCGGCCTAATCCTTGTCGACGGACGCAGTGTGGAGGCAAAAGGCGAGCGATTCCTTTCCCCACCTTAAGTCAAACCTCAAGGCTAAAGGTCAACGTAAGCTGAGGGGCGAAGCACCGTTTTTCCAAGAATGCCGTAAGGCCCTTCCTAACCTTCATGGGTCCTGTGATCTTTTTCGGTTTCGAATGGAGCTGTATCGGGAATTAGTTGTGGGATTGGCTTCGGATCCTCTCGTTGATCGGCTCGGCTGGTCGACGGAGGAAGTTCGTTCGTATTAGAATTGGGCGCCAGGTTCGTGCTTATTGAACAACTCCAAGTTCTCGCTTACCTGGTGACTTGCATGGAACGCGTTGCCCCTTTTCTCTCTGAATACAATGCGGGCCTGGTAGATATATCCAATTGTCCTCGCTGCGGCAGAGCTCTGGAAGAAACAGCAGAGCACGCTTTCTACAACTGCGAATTCGTTCGTTTTGGAATCATATCGGAGAGTGAATGGCCAACATCGAATTCAAACAGCTTATGCAGCCCGACGTTGGTTACGTCGTGGACAACGTTTACCTGAGTTTCAAGGTGAGAAGCATGTGATGTAGAATTGTAGTTTTACGACGCGAAAGAAGGGATTGTATGACGAAGCAAACTTTTCTCATCGTGATCTGATTTTGTTCTTTAGGCATCAGCTTAGGGTCAAAATCAGATGTGATATAAAACACTTGGATCGCATAACATTTGACAGGAGATGTGTGCATATAGTGAGCCTGGTCGTACAAAAGGAGGCAGCGTTGAAGTCATCCTTCCCTCCTCTTCCAGCGCATGGCGGTTACGGAGGGGGTCCTTCGGGAACCCACCCCGGGTAAGTTGTTTGTTAGTTCCCTTTTTCCCTAGTAAGCAGTATGTTGTGAGTCATTGTCCCCGTCATCTCGTTATTAGTCTCCAAGTCCTTCTTCGCCCCCAGTCTTTATGGTCCCTTAACCCTCGACCCATCCCCATTTTTTCTGAAGATCTAGGAATTCATATCTATATTTTCATTCCTGTGGCTTGCATAAACTTCCCACACCACGCTCTACCCTACGTTTGTTTTGAACCTTTAGCTCAGTTTCCCCTGGGAAATGTCCAGCTTGTATTCGATCCCCTGGGAGACAGGAAAACTGTCAGCCTCCATCTTTAGATGGGGTGATGAGAGGGAAACCAAACGGGGTTTTTTCTTCGACTTTTTTTTCTTGGGGTTTTTCTCTCATCTCTATCAATTGTATATATATCATTTTTTTTGTAAAAAAGCACATGCATTCTCATCGGGGGTTTCTGTAGGGTTTTTTAACGGAGGAAGTGTGGTATTTTGGTGGCTTCGTCGTGCCATGCAAGAATGACTGCGTTTGTCGTGCTGTTTGAATGGGTCTGCGAATGTGGCTTGATCGGGACTCCTTAGATTCATAATTTAGCATGACTGCTGCTCTTTCCCTCCCCTGCAAAAAGCTTGAGGCTACATTTTCCCTTTTACTGAATATGTTTTGATATTTTAAAGGGAATAAAGCTGAATTTTTTAGTTGAAGCACGTACGTCGCGAACTGATTAAAGATTTGAGGAAAGAAAGGAAAACCGGGACAGCGCTCGCTCCTGACCGACAAATCCGAAATTACTTTAAAAAAAAACACCAATAAGCATACACGGTTCGCTGGTTGGTTTTACGGCATGTCAAACTGTGTTGTTCAATTTTATGTTTAAGTTATAAATAAGCTGCATCCTTTGAAGAGATGTAGAACTCCATCCGCTTAAAAATGTGCATTTGATAGGAATTTAAACTGTACCTGATGATCAGGCTCAAGTTCTGGTGCTCGGAAAGGTAGTGTACCCCTTCATTTCCATTACCCCCAATTCCACTCTGACCCGGAGTGGTAATACTTGATATGTATGGGTCAAACAAATCTTTTTAAGAATCATTCGTCTTCAACGGAACCGTATGCAAAAGCAAAACCATCTTTAAAAATATGTAAATATAAATGTACCCTGAATGCGATTCTCTAAACGCTAAGCATGAAATAACCCTTGAGGGTTTGACGTGCCTTTTACATCAATCATTAAACTTCAGACTGCCGTCTTGGTGGTGTAAAGGTTATCGTCTCTGTAAATGGACAAGTTGTTTCGAGTTCAAATCTCGAACATGACTCTGAATCTCATAGAGAGCTAATATTTTTGGGAAGAGCATGAATCCAACTATTCTCAAACCGACTCATTGGCCTAGTGGGTAGAGTGTTCACCAATGGTCCGGGAGACCTGGGTTCAATCCCATGTTGCGTCATACCAAAGACTTTAAAAATGGTACTTGATACCTCCTTGCTTAACACTCAGCAATATAATGTACGTATCGAGAGTAAAGTGGAGCAATCCAGGGGAAGGAGTAGCACCCTTCCCTACACCTCGGTGTAGTAGCTATTGAAAAGGGAGCTTTCTGGTCGCCCTCGAGTACGGTCACCAACAACCAACTAGTCGGGCAGACTGAGCTCTTTAAACTTGACATTGCAACCTGTCTAGGAGAAGAAAAACTCTTAATTCATACCAGGTTAAAACTGACTTGGTGTCGTATTCTAATCCTGGCGGAGGGGTTGAGTAAATACAATCTACTCACATAGCAGTAAAAGTTATAAAAGTCAAGGCTAGTGTTGATTCCTAAGGCTCTCTGCCAAATACCGACGAAGTAAAGCTATTTTTGGTACAGCTTTCTCGTACGCTGGAAGGTCCAGACTTTACAAAATTATCTTGTATCCAATATGCTATTAACCGGGAAGTTAACTTGAGTACTCAAGGTCAGTGTTACACAACATCTGTGTTGAGAAAACGTAAAAATGTCTCAAGTGTACTGCTCAAAATGTTCACTTTGTTTTGAGATCAAAAGGCACTTCAATCAAATTCAAATAAGATCAAAACGTGTAAACAATTAACGAGCCAATTAAAAAGAACGGCAGGAATTATTTGAAACTCTATCAGTTTTCCAAAGAGAATAAAAAGGAAACCAGACTCATCAGGTGCATTTCAGACTTTATTGGTAATAACTCTTTTTATTTTACTTTGAATTTCTCCGCCCTCTGTTGGCCTGACGGGTTACTAAACAAAATGGCTGCACAGAATATATAACATTGTGTTCTTAAGTGAATAGAGATAAAAAGGGGTATAAATTAAGGTTCTTCGCTTAGATATCAGCACTTGAAAAGGGGGGTGAAATTTAACCCTCAATTCTTCGAGGAATTAAACGCTAAAGATGTATTTGTTTTTTTTAACTCGAAAACAATTACTGTTCCAATCATAACAAAGAAATAAGGCTTACGTATTATGTAATTGTTTTTGGTTTGATCGGAATCTTTGGAACTATTATTTTCTTGTCCAGTCAAAATAGGGAATGACTCAGACAAAATTTTATCAAGTAAACGGCAAAGTTCTCCTTCCTACTTTTAAAATACTCCTGAAATGAAAAACTTAAGACTAATTTTACATATAAAAAAAGCTGTCGTTCATTACATGTTTTTGAAATATCGAAGCTTATCTTGTTTCGAGGCTGAAGCTTGCTCTAACATCAACCCAAGATGTTGCAGTATAGTCTATACCTAAAAAGATTATTATCTAAAATAATAAAGCTTTTACTGAACACTGTTAGCTCATAACATCTGCGCTTATCATATTTACCAACCCCTCCACTCGGGCAGGATATGACACAAGGTCAATTTTTAAGCGGAGTTTAACAGATTTGAACTCAGAGTATTCCTTCTCCTAGACTAGTTGCCTCACCAAGGCCGAAAAACTCAGACTGTCCTACAATTTACTCATAACAGGAGGAAGAATAATTGGATTAATACCTTTCCCAAGGGTATTAGTGCGATGTGAAATGCAATCTATCTCTTCCAGGATTTGAACTCGTGTCGCCGTGTCCATTTCCTACGACGATAACCATTACACCACGGGCACCTCCAACATCTGTGCTTATAGTACAGGGTGTCACAATATTCTTGGAACCCATGTGACTGGTAATAACTCGATTAATGATAATGTTTGCCCAAATACAATATAGAATATAGCGACTGCGTTTCTGCCGAGGGTGTTAGACCCTCTCGCCCAACGGGTGTCTTGGATATGATGCTAAACAATCTGATGCTGAGGTTCCAGTAATGCTGGAGCTTTCTAGAATTCCAAAGTACTCTTTCCTTGCCATCGCTCCCCGGTTCACTGATGCCTACAGTGGTAGTACTTGATAGGGACCTATCTATAGGTCAAATAGAACTAAACTCTTTTGTCATTTAAACTGCGTACTTATGCTAAACTGAATTATTAGAAATGGAACTATTTTAACATTTAACTGTGTGTAAACAAAAACTATACTTATACTAAACTGAATTGTTTGAAAACTGTTTGACTGAATTGAATTGGTTGAAATAGAAATTTCTTTGACAATTAAACTGTACTTATGTTAAACTGAATTGTTTAAAAGAGAACTTTTTATTTGTATAAAATAAATTTGGCATTCGATAACTTATAAAGGTTGATATGTCCTAAAACCTAAACAATGTTGTGTTCTTTTTTTTAGTTTAGGTTTAGGTTTCTTTGTTTAATGGCATATCAACCTTTTTAGGTATTTAATGCCAAATATATTCTCCTTGAAGAAAAAGTAGTGGTACTATTTAACCCATAGCTGGGAGGATAAGGGGATTCATACTTTTCCTAAGGGTATTTGCCCGAAAGTGAACGTAATAGCGCGACTGGAGTACGAACTCGCGTACTACGATTCCGCAGTCCATCGCTTTAACCATTACACCACCTCTTTTTTTAGTATTCGGTTTAAAAATAGTATGCAATAAAATATATTAGTCCTCGATCACAATGTTTTGGACAAGAGCGGAAAAATATTTTGCGTCACTTCTAATTTGGAGAGCAAATCATTGAAAACTGTCTCAAAATAGATGCAACCCATTGATATGATAAGGATTTATTACTGAGACAAGAAACTCAAAAAAGTTTGAATGTCCCAGAAGTTGATGTAATAACAATTACAGAAACGTTTATTTAATTTCTCTAGATCAAAGGATGCATTTTTTTATCGGACGTATTCCAAATAACCGCCATTGGGTATCTCAGTGATAAATTATATTATTAATGGGTTTGAAACACCTTGTATATACGCCTGTTGGCCAAATAAGTAGAGTGTTTGCCAATGGTCCGGGAGACCGGTGTTCAATCCCTGGTCGAGACGTATCAAAGACTCAAAAAATGGTACTTGATGCTGCCAATGGTCCGGGAGACTGGGGTTCAATACCTGGTCGTGACATATCAAAGACTCAAAAAATGGTACTTGATGCTGCATTACAAGTCAAGAATAAAGTGGAGCAATCCAGCGAATGGAGTGGCGCCCCCCTACTCATCGGCGTAGTAGCTATCGAAAAGAGAGAGTTCGAGTCACCCTCGACTAAGGTCGTCAACTTTACCTTTTTTACTTTATAATTAATAAACGAAGTTAGGTTAAAACCTCTTAATCTAAACATAAAGCCTTTGTTTACGTGTGAACTAGGCTATGTAGACTAACAGTAAATTGGACCAAGTCATGGATACGATGGCCAACGTTTTTGACATACTAACCTTGGATTGCGAAGACTTGCGAGGATTTATGTCCTTCTCTATGAACACATTTTATATACCATCACAATAGACTGCTCAATACATAAGGTAACAAGTAACCAAAAACCAAAGTTGATGAATGCATGCCGACAATGTAAAAAGCATCTCCTTGATTACAGATATTTGCTGTTATCATCTCACATGTTGCAATTAAAAACAAGCTAGTTGTATAGCTGTTACTGTAATAAAGTATTCATAAAACCATATTTAATGCTAAAAACATGTTAACGTATTCAAGAGAATCAAGCGGAAATGAAATTAACACAATTCTGCGGTACCTAACAGAAAAGCGTCACGTTTTCTCTTTCGCGTGATTTTATTTATATAAATTGCAAATAATGCCTTCCAAAGGCACTAAATCATTCACATATGTAATCACAATATCATCAATGCCATTGTGTATGTATGGAATATCCAAGTAAACACAATAAGCTACATCAAAGTATAGACTACTTTGTTTTTTTTTTACAATATCGCATTTATATACATATATATATACATATAAATATACATATATATATATATATGTGTGTGTGTGTGTGTGTGTGAGTGTGTGTGTGTGTGCGTTTCATATTGTCGGATGCCTTGCCATAAGAGTGAGCTTGCCTGGTCGACAATTATTTGCCATCCCTTGCTCCTCTTTGTATCTGGCCTTGTGCCAAACTTAGCTAATTTGGTAAATGATAATTGAAGATTAAAGATTAAGGTAATACATTGGATTACTGTCGATAGTTCCGTAAACAGATCAATACCAGTACAGGTTCCAAAATAAGATTATCCATATTTACCAACCCCTCCACTCGGGCAGGATATCACACAAGGTCAATTTTTAAGCGAAGTTTAACAGACTTGAATTCAGAGTTTTCCTTCTCCTTGACGAGTTGCCTTACAAGGGCTAAAGAACCCATGTAACGTCATGGCCAAGGGATTTTGGTTCATGCCTTTGAGTTTAGTCAGGCTGAGAACCTTTCGGCTCAGCACATGGGTTAGTTAGGTGCAAACCTTGATGTAGGGTGGACGAGCCACTTAGAGATGTCACAATAGCCCGTGATGACGGAACGGGGTAACAGGGTGCGGGTGACGTCACGCACCGGAAGCGCGCGGAGGTTTGTGGGAGATTTGAAGAAAGTTAGGGTGTTGAGTACTAGACGCCAAACGAGGAGGATCGACTTTTGGAGCTCGCAGACGCGAGGCGAACTTGTGCCCTATTGGGACCGCTCGAGATGGGGGCCAAATGAATAAGACAGCATAGAAGATTGTGTCTCTCCTCCTTATGTCGAAAACTTAAACTCAAAGTTAATAAAAAGGTTTCGTACCTGAACAAGAAGTCGTTATGTGTTTTCGAATTTCGAGATTCCTATGTTCTTTATATCTTCTATCGTTATGAACATTATATGTCTATTTCGCACATGGCGATAATTGTTAATATAGTACACCCAGTCTTTCCAAAATAAGATTATCAAGAATTTTCAGGACTGCATATTAATACACTGTGCATTTCTTTTTATGCGAAAGAACATTCTGCATTCTGGTTTGCTGGTATTTGTATCATTAACAATTCAGTTTTTCGTGATTTGGTGTCAAACTCAAGTATGTGGCGTTGTGGTTTTCGTTCGACCAAATGGATCTCCACATCTCTCTCCTTCTCTCGCTCTCTCTCTCTCTCACACACACACACACACACACACACACACACGCAGTAAGACACCCCCTACCGAATATGACATTAAACATTTTGTTGGCGAGGTTCTAGCCTTGAAGATTTGGGGAATATGGAGTACCCCTTCACTGCCATTTCTCCCATGTCCACTCTGACTCTAAGTGGTATCACCTGGTAGGGTCCTGTCTATGGGTCAAAAAGAACAAACTGTGCGCGCAAACAAATGACTGATGTTAAATTATGACAGTTTTATAGCAATACTGGAAACCATTCAACTGAGTGCAGAAAAGAGCCCAGGCTCGTTTAAGAATATAATTAACAATATGAGTTTACAAATCGTACGTATATATTTGATATATATGGAGGTGTCCGTGGTGTAATGGTTATCGTCGGAAGAAATGAACACGGTGACATGAGTTCAAATCCTTGACCGGGCTAATTGCATTTCACACATCACTAATACCCTTGGGAAAGGTTATGAATTCAATTATTCTCCCTCCAGCTATGAGTAAATAGTAAGACAGACTGTTCTTCAGCGTTGGTGAGGCAAATAGTCTAGGAGAAGGAACCTGTTAAAGTCCGCTTTGAAAACTGACCTTGTGTCATATCCTACCCAAGCAGAGGGGTTGGTAAATGTGTATATATTTGATATATATGCATAAAGAGGACTAGCATTAGATAGATCACCATCATCATGTCGTACTGCTAGCACAGATATCCATGACCCTCTCTCGCCACTTTTCCCAATCGTTCATCGCCTCTTACAGGTCTTCAGGGCTACATCCCGTATCCTCACATAGCTGCTGTATGTATGTTTGAGCTGGTCGTCATCCTTTTGCCCGGCCATATTTGGGGATCCATAGGAGTACATCACTTATGAGCTCGTCTCTGCTTCTCTAGCAGTGTCCTGCATGTCTGGTTCGTTTAACAAATAGCCCATACCATAAAAACTAACCAAACCAAACTCTTTCTTAATATATATTTATATACATATATATATATATATATTTTAAGAAAAACAAAAATCGGTCACATTAGGATTATAAATTTATTTCCATCCTGTTATGGGTATTGATAAATATCAATAACACCAAAGAAAACATGACTTCTTCAGATCTAATGGATAAATTAAATGACATACAGAACAGGTAGAGGGGGAAAGGGCGGGAAGGGGTAGAAGAGGGCTGAAGCGTTACCTCCCCGTTTACCCACCTCCGGTTTTTTTGTCTTTTTTTAAATCTTTTTATTACCGGTTGGAATCACAGTAAATTAAATTTTAGTCTTTTATTCTAATTATATTCCAACGTAAAATTCCACTTGATGTGACACTAAACCTTTCGGATAACACGTATAAACCTTTTCTAAAAACTGACCAGGACCCTTCCTACATCAATGTTAACTCGAACCACCCGAAGAACATAATTAAACTAGTCCCTAAAGCAGTAAAATTAAGAACAAAGAATTTATCCGCCAACGAGAAAATATTCCAAGAAAGCAGTAAGATGTTAGTCACATTGAGTTCTTTACCAGGAAAATTTTAAATGTTCTTGTGGAATGAATTTGTCCTGACGGAATTATTCCCGACTCCGGTTCATCTGGACTGAATAATATATATGTTACATAGCCACAATTAACGCCATGTGCGAAATGGAAATCGAATGTTCATAACTTATTTAGATAACATGTATACAAGAAGAACATAGGAATATCGAAATTCGAAAACACGTAACGACTTCTTTGTTCAGGTACGAAACCTTTTTATTACTTTTGAGTTAAAGGTTTCGACATAAGGAGAGAGACACAATCTTACTATTCTGTCTTTATCCTCTGGCCCCTATCTCGTGCGGTACCCATGGTGCGCAAATTCGTCTCGCCTCAGCTAGCCCCAGAAATCGACCGTCTTGTCCGCTGTCTAATTTCAACTCCGTTAACTTTCTTCGAAATCCCCCAAATCCTCCGCGCGCTTCCGGTGCGTGACGTCACCCACACTTTGTCACGCTTTTCATCATCTCAGGCTATTGTGACATCTCTGAGTGGCATGTCCGCTCTGTGCGCGCGCACACGTTGCCACCTGCATCAAGGTTGCACCTAACTAACCTATGTGCTGAGCCGAAAGGTTCTCAGCCCAACTTTAATCTGGCTGATGACGATATTTAACTTTACCGCGAAAAATTTGAAGAATCCAATCTCAAAATAATTGAAGAAAAAGTTTCCCGCTAAGAAAGTTAAGAGTACAGTGATTTAACCCGTTAGAATCATTGATAAACCAATATCTTTTTTAGACTAATTTTTAGCCTGCCTACATAGTATGAATATTCGATGAAATTAATATTTCCATATTTACTCGGTTAACAGTAAGTAATGGATTATTACTTTTTAAAATACATTTTGGTTCATTTCTTTTGAGTGAAAATCTACGTTAGTTGTCTTCATATTTATTGTTATTTCCACAACGTTTCAGCTTCTTCAGGTGTTTGTTGTCTAAATTTCATATTTATTGTTATTTCCACAACGTTTCAGCTTCTTCAGGTGTTTGTTGTCTAAATTTCATATTTATTGTTATTTCCACAATGTTTCAGCTTCTTCAGGTGTTTGTTGTCTAAATTTCATATTTATTGTTATTTCCACAACGTTTCAGCTTCTTCAGGTGTTTGTTGTCTAAATTTCATATTTATTGTTATTTCCACAACGTTTCAGCTTCTTCAGGTGTTTGTTGTCTAAATTTCATATTTATTGTTATTTCCACAACGTTTCAGCTTCTTCAGGTGTTTGTTGTCTAAATTTCATATTTATTGTTATTTCCACAACGTTTCAGCTTCTTCAGGTGTTTGTTGTCTAAATTTCATATTTATTGTTATTTCCACAACGTTTCAGCTTCTTCAGGTGTTTGTTGTCTAAATTTCATATTTATTGTTATTTCCACAACGTTTCAGCTTCTTCAGGTGTTTGTTGTCTAAATTTCATATTTATTGTTATTTCCACAACGTTTCAGCTTCTTCAGGTGTTTGTTGTCTAAATTTCATATTTATTGTTATTTCCACAACGTTTCAGCTTCTTCAGGTGTTTGTTGTCTAAATTTCATATTTATTGTTATTTCCACAATGTTTCAGCTTCTTCAGGTGTTTGTTGTCTAAATTTCATATTTATTGTTATTTCAACAACGTTTCAGCTTCTTCAGGTGTTTGTTGTCTAAATTTCATATTTATTGATATTTCCACAACGTTTCAGCTTCTTCAGGTGTTTGTTGTCTAAATTTCATATTTATTGTTATTTCCACAACGTTTCAGCTTCTTCAGGTGTTTGTTGTCTAAATTTCATATTTATTGTTATTTCCACAACGTTTCAGCTTCTTCAGGTGTTTGTTGTCTAAATTTCATATTTATTGTTATTTCCACAACGTTTCAGCTTCTTCAGGTGTTTGTTGTCTAAATTTCATATTTATTGTTATTTCCACAACGTTTCAGCTTCTTCAGGTGTTTGTTGTCTAAATTTCATATTTATTGTTATTTCCACAACGTTTCAGCTTCTTCAGGTGTTTGTTGTCTAAATTTCATATTTATTGTTATTTCCACAACGTTTCAGCTTCTTCAGGTGTTTGTTGTCTAAATTTCATATTTATTGTTATTTCCACAATGTTTCAGCTTCTTCAGGTGTTTGTTGTCTAAATTTCATATTTATTGTTATTTCCACAATGTTTCAGCTTCTTCAGGTGTTTGTTGTCTAAATTTCATATTTATTGTTATTTCCACAACGTTTCAGCTTCTTCAGGTGTTTGTTGTCTAAATTTCATATTTATTGTTATTTCCACAACGTTTCAGCTTCTTCAGGTGTTTGTTGTCTAAATTTCATATTTATTGATATTTCCACAACGTTTCAGCTTCTTCAGGTGTTTGTTGTCTAAATTTCATATTTATTGTTATTTCCACAACGTTTCAGCTTCTTCAGGTGTTTGTTGTCTAAATTTCATATTTATTGTTATTTCCACAACGTTTCAGCTTCTTCAGGTGTTTGTTGTCTAAATTTCATATTTATTGATATTTCCACAACGTTTCAGCTTCTTCAGGTGTTTGTTGTCTAAATTTCATATTTATTGTTATTTCCACAACGTTTCAGCTTCTTCAGGTGTTTGTTGTCTAAATTTCTACGTTAGTTGTCTTCATATTTATTTTTATTTCCACAACGTTTCAGCTTCTTCAGGTGTTTGTTGTCTAAATTTCATATTTATTGTTATTTCCACAACGTTTCAGCTTCTTCAGGTGTTTGTTGTCTAAATTTCATATTTATTGTTATTTCCACAATGTTTCAGCTTCTTCAGGTGTTTGTTGTCTAAATTTCATATTTATTGTTATTTCCACAACGTTTCAGCTTCTTCAGGTGTTTGTTGTCTAAATTTCATATTTATTGTTATTTCCACAACGTTTCAGCTTCTTCAGGTGTTTGTTGTCTAAATTTCATATTTATTGTTATTTCCACAATGTTTCAGCTTCTTCAGGTGTTTGTTGTCTAAATTTCATATTTATTGTTATTTCCACAATGTTTCAGCTTCTTCAGGTGTTTGTTGTCTAAATTTCATATTTATTGTTATTTCCACAACGTTTCAGCTTCTTCAGGTGTTTGTTGTCTAAATTTCATATTTATTGTTATTTCCACAACGTTTCAGCTTCTTCAGGTGTTTGTTGTCTAAATTTCATATTTATTGATATTTCCACAACGTTTCAGCTTCTTCAGGTGTTTGTTGTCTAAATTTCATATTTATTGTTATTTCCACAACGTTTCAGCTTCTTCAGGTGTTTGTTGTCTAAATTTCATATTTATTGTTATTTCCACAACGTTTCAGCTTCTTCAGGTGTTTGTTGTCTAAATTTCATATTTATTGTTATTTCCACAACGTTTCAGCTTCTTCAGGTGTTTGTTGTCTAAATTTCATATTTATTGTTATTTCCACAACGTTTCAGCTTCTTCAGGTGTTTGTTGTCTAAATTTCATATTTATTGTTATTTCCACAACGTTTCAGCTTCTTCAGGTGTTTGTTGTCTAAATTTCATATTTATTGATATTTCCACAACGTTTCAGCTTCTTCAGGTGTTTGTTGTCTAAATTTCATATTTATTGTTATTTCCACAACGTTTCAGCTTCTTCAGGTGTTTGTTGTCTAAATTTCTACGTTAGTTGTCTTCATATTTATTGTTATTTCCACAACGTTTCAGCTTCTTCAGGTGTTTGTTGTCTAAATTTCATATTTATTGTTATTTCCACAACGTTTCAGCTTCTTCAGGTGTTTGTTGTCTAAATTTCATATTTATTGTTATTTCCACAACGTTTCAGCTTCTTCAGGTGTTTGTTGTCTAAATTTCATATTTATTGTTATTTCCACAACGTTTCAGCTTCTTCAGGTGTTTGTTGTCTAAATTTCTACGTTAGTTGTCTTCATATTTATTGTTATTTCCACAACGTTTCAGCTTCTTCAGGTGTTTGTTGTCTAAATTTCATATTTATTGTTATTTCCACAACGTTTCAGCTTCTTCAGGTGTTTGTTGTCTAAATTTCATATTTATTGTTATTTCCACAACGTTTCAGCTTCTTCAGGTGTTTGTTGTCTAAATTTCATATTTATTGTTATTTCCACAACGTTTCAGTTTCTTCAGGTGTTTGTTGTCTAAATTTCATATTTATTGTTATTTCCACAACGTTTCAGCTTCTTCAGGTGTTTGTTGTCTAAATTTCGTATTTATTGTTATTTCCACAACGTTTCAGCTTCTTCAGGTGTTTGTTGTCTAAATTTCATATTTATTGTTATTTTCACAACGTTTCAGCTTCTTCAGGTGTTTGTTGTCTAAATTTCTTAGCCGAATCAGGATGATTTTTATCATTAAAGATTTTTGGATTATTGTTTTCATCTTTATTGTTATTTCCACAACGTTTCGGTCGATATGTCCTCCGGCCTTCTTCAGGTGTTTGTTGTCTTAATTTCATAGACGAATCAGGATGATTTTTATCATTAAGGGTTTTTGGACTGTTGTCTTCATCTTTATTGTTATTCTACAACGTTTCGGCTGATATGTCCTCCGGCTTTCTTCAGGTGTTTGTTATCTAAATTTCTCAGACGAAGCTTGATGATTTTTATCATTAAGGGTTTTCGGACTATTTTTTTCATCTTTATTGTTATTTCCACAACGTTTCGGCCGATATGTCCTCCAGCCTTCTTCAGGTGTTTGTTGTCTAAATTTCTTAGCCGAATCAGGATGATTTTTATCATTAAAGACTTTTGGACTATTGTTTTTATCTTTATTGTTATTTCCACAACGTTTCGGTCGATATGTCCTCCGGCTTTCTCCAGGTGTTTGTCAAACTCGGAAACCTATACAGAACTTTGAACTACGTCCTTTATTGAATCAGAACAGGTGACCCCTATGGACTTTTTGTTCATTTGTTTGTTTTATTTGTTTGATGTTTGTTTTGTTTTTGTTTTTGTTTTTTTTTTGCTGTTATGTTTTTTTAACATTCCGTAAAAAAATTACTGTGAGTTTTGGGGTCAATTTTTTTTTCAAATCCATACTAGCAAAAAAAAAAAAAAAAAAGAATTACTCGAACAATTTTCCCCAGTTAATTTCAAGGGGTACAGGTGTTGAATTTTCAAACAAGAAATTAATGATATGATAATTCCCGATGAAGCATGAAGTCAAGAAAGGAATAAGTAAAATTTTACTAACTATTTTGCTCAGATGTGACAGAACGCCGAATAAATAGGGCACCCAGTGTGACTGAAACTCATACGTGAAGGTTGGCAACTATAGTTTACAAACCATTACACCACCCGAGGTACCCAAAGATGGTAATAAGTGAGTTCTGACAAAATCCCGAATCAGTCGCAGGTCAGAAGTGGCATATCCAAATTGCTTTCTGACAGAGCAAAAACCAATTTCCTTTTTCGACATTTTTTGCTCGTAGCAAATTTTGAAAGAATTGAAATTCTTTTGAATTGAATTAACATGACCAGAAAATCCGGTGAACACTGACACATGATATACGGAAACACTGAACAGCTGTTTCGACCTTGTTACATCTCATCAGTAGTGTATACCATGATCTCCCCCACTAGAAATTGAACTAGCGACCACAAAATGCAATGCCGAAACTCTACCACTGAGCCACCGGTCCATTTCGCACAGAATTGATGCCGAATCAAGTAGTCATTGTAATTGCCCGGCCAATTAACCTGAATATGTCTTGTAAGCTACATCCGTACTCTTTATGGGGGACATGGTCACCTCCAGGGCCCAATCTTCCCAAGAGGATTGGAAATACGCATCAGCGTAATTATTATAACCTCAAGGGCAATGATATTGATGTTCATTTTCTTTTTTTAAGTAGAGGAATTATATTGCGAACTGAATTACTCTGACCAGAAAATCTGGCGAACACTTACGCACGACGTGGCCTAAAGAGTACGGATGAAACTTACAAGACACATTCAGGTTAATTAGCTGCGCAATTAACATAACTAGTTAATTTGGCATCACTTGTGTGTGATATGGAATGTTGGCTCAGTGGTAGAGATTCGGTTTTGTATTCTGTGGTCGCTGGTTCGATCTCCAGTGATGGAGATCACTGCTGATGAGACCTAACAAGGTCGAAAAAAACTGTTCAGTGTTTCTGTATGTCGTGCGTAAGTGTTCGCCGGATTTTCTGATCATGGTAATTCAATTCCCAATATAATTCCTCAACTTAAAAGAAAATGTGAATTAAAATTCTCTTTCAATTGAACTTATGAACGTAATAAATGCTAACGTAAATTCATTAAAAAAATTGTAAATGATCTAATGATAACATTAATAAACCTACGTAAAAGTAAGTAAAGTTGGCAATCTTTTGTTTTTAATATGACTCGACATGTTACATAGTCAAGACATGGCTATGTTTGAAACGTACATAGACTATTCATAACATATATACATATGTTATAAAATAGCCGAGGGATTTCGATTCATGCCTTTGAGTTTAGTTAGGCTGAAAACCTTTCGGCTCAGCACATGGGTTAGTTAGGTACAACATTGAAGCAGGTGTTAACGCGGGTGCGCGCGGGCGGATGGAGGTGTCACTCAGATGTCATAATAGTCCGAGACGATACTGGGTGACAAGGTGCGGGTGACGTCGCGCACCGGAAGCACGCGGAGGTTTGTGTGAGAATTTGAAGAAAATAAAACTCGAGTACTAGACGCCAAACGAAGAGGTTCGACTTTTGGAGCTCGTGGACGCGAGGCGAACTTGCGCCCTATGGGGGCCGCTCGAGTTGGGGGCCAAATGAATAAAACAGCATAGAAGATTGTGTCTCTCCTCTTTACGTCGAAGCCTTTAACTCAGTTAATAAGAAGGTTTCGTACCTGAACAAGAAGTCGTTACGTGTTTTCGAATTCCGAGATTCCTGTGTTTTTTATATATTCTATAGTAATGAACATTATATGTCCATTTCGCACATGCAGTTAATTGTGAATATGGTACACATAGAACATAGGAATCTCGAAACACGAAAAACACTTACGACTTCTCAGTTCAGGTACGAAACTTTTTATTACCTTTGAGTTTAAAGGTTCTTCGACATAAGGAGAGAGATACACATTCTTTCTATTCTGGCTTTTCCATCTGCACCTCCTCCCATCTCGTGCGGCGCCCGTAGCGCGCAAATTCGTCTGGCCTCTGCGAGCCCCGAAAGTCAACTGTCTTCTTCCGAGCCAGGAAAAAGTGTTTTTGGACCCAAATATATCGAGTCAGAAAACACTTGGCTTCTTAAAAAGTATTTAAGAAAATTCATGGATAATAAATGTAAACTAACTTTCTTCAAAATTCCTAAAATCCTTCGCCTGTTTCCCATCTGGGCTATTGTGACATCCCTGAGTGATACGTCCGCTCCGCGCGCGAACACCTGCGTTAATGTTGCACCTAAGTAACCCATGCACTGAGCCGAAGGTTTCTCAGCCTAACTAAACCCAAAGGCACAAAACGAAATCCCTCGGCCATTATATTACAGACCTGGGATTGAACTCCGGTCTCCCGGACCATTGACGAAATAAGCATAAATAATGTAAACAGGAATTCATAGAAATTCACAGATAATCTAATAAACATAAAGAAACATAGATAATGCCAATCGAAATTCATATAATTCATTGGCATTGGTGTAAGTCATCCCCGGAGATTAATTGAAAATAAGTAAAGTTGGAGACTATAGTCGAGGGCGACCCGAAGGCTCCCTTTTCAATAGCTACTACACCGAAGTGTAAGAGAGAGCACTACTTCTTTCCCTGGATTGCTCCACCTTACCCTTGATACGTACCTTATATTGCTGAGTGTTAAGCAAGATAGCATCAAGTACCATTTTTTGAATCTTTGGTATGACTCGACCTGGGATTGAACCCAGATCTCCCGGGCCATTGGCGAACACTCTAACCATTATGCCAATAAAAGGTTAATTTTTGTGCAAAGAAAAAGCTGCAATTTTTGAATCTCTAATCTTGCATTCATTAATCAATCACCGCATTTGCACTAATCTTTAATCTCGCTGATGACGATATTTGACTTTGCCGCGAAAAATTTGAAGAATCAAATCTCAAAATAATTGAAGAAAAATTTTCCTGCCACTCCTTTCCCTGGATTGCTCCACTTTACTCTAGATACATACGTTATATTGCTGAGCGTTAAGCAAGGAGGTATCAAGTACCATTTTTAAAGTCTTTGGTATGACTCAACCTGGGATTGAACCCAGGTCTCCCGGACCACTGACGAATACAAGCACAAAACAAAACAAATCAAAACAAAACAAAAAAAAAAAACAATTGCCAATTCGGAGATAATATGATTATGCATTTATTCAACACCACCATAAACAGAATACGACCTAAGGGCATTTTTTGAGGGGAGTATAGCTGGTTTGAATTCAGAAATTCCCTTTTTCTTGACAGGTTGTCTAACCATGTCTAAAGAACCCTTATCTGCCCAACAATTTTATCCTAATTGGGAAGAGAACATTTGTATTCATGCCTTTCTCAAGCGTATTAGGGCGAACTGAAACACAAACTCGTCCCGGATTACAACTTGCGTCTCTGATTCCACTTCTCAAGACGATACCTGTTCCGATCAGTTAATCTGATGGACTTGATTTAATCTTTAATTACAGCTAATTAATTTTTTAATCCCACCTGCATGATCATAACATCGCTATTTGCTTATGCTACACATATATCAGGACACACCAAATTATATATATATATATATAATCATGTCGTACTGCCAGCATGGATATCCCTGACCCTCTCTCGCCACTTCTCCCTATCATTCACCGCATCTGACTGAGCTGGTCAGTCATATTTGGGGTCCATCGGAGTACATCTCTGATGAGCTTGTCCCTGCTTCTCCAGGAGTTTCCTGCGTGTCTGGTTCGTCTAACTTGAATAGTTTTCATGATGGGAGGTAGGTGGCCGTATAGTTAGTGCTTTGTGGGGTGTTGCCTCCAGGACTTTTGAATTTTGCTCTCAGCATTCTTGTGTTATTGCCGTCTAGTTTCTTCTCCAGCCGTTTAGTTAGCGTCCATGTAGTGCATCCATATAGCAGTATCGACACAAGCGCTGCTTGGAAGAAACTGCGTTTCATTTTATCGGTCAGGTCTGACTTCCATATCATCGATAGGTTATCGATAGCTGTCCAATATATATATATATATACATAATACATCGAATTTAAACTGCTACCCCTGAGTTCATGGGGTTTTTGCGAAACAACAATCATCAAGCAGTTGAGAAAATGATTGCTCTATCCAAGATATTGAGCAATCTCCGTATTATATTGCACTTGGTTCGACACAAATCCACAAAGTGATTTAGTGATAACAAACATTGTTATGATATATATATATATATATATAATTCAATATAAATATATTATATATAATTTAATATACATATATATAAATATATATATAAGCATTTAGTGAAAACCAACACTATTATAATATATATATATATATATATATATATATATATATATATATATATATATAATTTAATTATATGAATTCAAGTCTCTTCATATATGAATTGAGGTCTCGATAGCAATTGAACGGATGTATGTAAACAATAGTAATTGTGATTCATAACCGTTTAAAATTTACTACGCACCTAATGGCTCCTCGTGGCTGAAGGGTTAGAGGCTTGGCTTGGCGTTTGAGTCAACCGGATTTCGATCCTAGTTACGGGGCAGCTAATTTCTCGCCACATTGATGAGTTCTGATAGAACGAAACAGATCTGTCTGTTGATGACTATGCATATATATAAGCATGTTTGGTTAAATGCTAAAGACAAATTTTTTCTATATGATTTTATCAAGATCCTTTCAAGTTTCCCATCAAGTGTCTTGGTTTTAGTTTGGAATTGGTAGATGAATTTACGAAAATTGTCCAGTGCGCTTTCGGACCTTTCATAGGCTACCATAAGAGGTTGTTTACATGGGTAAAGAGATTTTTTTTTAAGTTTTTATTTTTATATAACATTACAAAATTACGTAAACGAAGTATTGGATAAAACTGAGATGCCGATGACATCGAATGAATTTAAAACAGAACACTATCAATGAAATTAATCGAATTAAGAAAAATAGAATTTACGAGGTGCATACGATAAGTTTCCAGACTTTTTTTTGTATGGGCACTTTTATTGATAATACACACATGAAACTCTAGTCCCCTTCGAATTAAAATCCTCCGGCTCCAATGCACTTGTTATGCCGTTCCAACAAATTCTAGGAGGCCCTATGGAATTCCTCTTGTGTGAGCGTGTTAATGACCTTCGTCACAGCCTCTTTCATCTCCTCAATTGTCTCATAACGACGGCCTCTGAGCTTAGGGAATAAGCAAAAGTCACTGGGCCCAACGTCTGGACTATAGGTGTGGAACTGTCTTGATACTCATCTTAGTCAAAGAGTCTGTGACAAGGATAGAGTTGTGGACTGGTGCATTGTCCTGGTGGAAATGCCACTGACCCGATTTGAAGACTGCTGGCCTCTTCCCTAGGAATCTTTTCTGAACTCCCTTAAAACCTCAACATAATAACCCTAACCCTAACCCTTTGGCCAATCAACTCTGGTCTATTGACTTCCTTACTCCTCCTACACCTCTCATCATCCCTCACAGACTCCCTACCTTCCTTGAATCTCTTTTACTACTCAAAAACTGATGCTCGATTCATGCAAGATGCTCCAAAAGCAATCTGAAGCATTCCATACGTTTCTGTGGCATTTTTTTTTTTCAAGTTTAAAACAGGATTTTATTTAATATCGTACTTCTAAAGTGTCAGATTGCATTTTTTAAATTCCCCAGCTATGACAATCAGGCTTTAGTAGAGTGTATGTCAATTCCTTTTGTAGCAGTTCATTTGAACCCGAAATCATAAAAATTGGCTGGTCATGTCATAAGATGTATAGCAATAACATACTGAACTTTCAAGATTTTACGACAATGTTAAATGCCCATACGAAAACGCTCTAGAAACTTATCGTATGCACCTCGTAAAAAAAAGGACAAAAGGCTTTTCAGAACATTGTTGCTATTTTCAAAATTAATTCTATTCATTCTGAAAAAAAAAAGAATATAAGAGATCACTCTTTACCCATACAAATAACCTCTGATGATGGCCTATGAAAGTCCGAAAGCGCTCGGAACAATTTTGATAAATTCATCAACCAATTCCAACCTAAAACCAAGACACTTGTCTGGAAAGTATTAAAAAAACTTAATAAAATTATATAGATAAAATGTGTCTCTGTTATCTAATCAAACATGCTTAGATAAAAGACTATTGCACCACTATATATATATATTGTCATCGACAAGCAAACTATTTCGTTGTCTCACAACGATTCAATGTGGCTAGACACGCGAGATGCTTCAAGCTTGGATCGTAACCTGGCTGACTTTATGCCAGTCAGATATCTTATCGTAGAGCTATCGTCAATCTCAGCGAAAGCAAAGGAATTTTTATGTATATATCTATTTACATATACGATAACAGCTAATGGAGTGTTTAACTCATGTGAAGAGCTTTGCAACTTAAGCGTAAGTGGCAACCTGTAATTTCTCACTAGTAGGCTTAAACCCCGAGGAGCGGAGCATATATATTGTCATCCATTTACCTTCCCTCTCGCTATTGATAAGATAGCAAGGACACCGATCTCGAAGGAAAAACTGAATTTAAAAAAAAAAATGTTGTTCGGAGAATCTGTTGCCGAATAATGTTCTGTTCTATTGTCAGCTCATTCAAAAATGGTGACTAGTTCTATCCTAGCCTTCACCATAAATAACTAATAACTGGTGTACGCTGCCCATCAGTTCACATTTTAACATCTCTTTTGGGTCCTCCTTGTCGAGATTATAAGTAAATATTAACGAATATATACAATTTCGACATTAAATAGACCATAAGGAATTAGTGTGCCGTTAAACAACATCGTAGGAAGTGAATCCGAACTCCAAACTCGATATTACATTCACTTTTGGACTAATACCCTTGACAAAGCCATGAACTCACTTATCACCCCAGATACAGGTTAAATAGTACTACTATTTTCCTTCTACAAAGCAAGCTTTGGCATTGAATAACCCACGAAGGTTGATATGCCATAAAAAAAAAAGAAGCAACCAACCCAAACTAAACCTATATGTGAAGAATTATGTCTAATACTAACGACTTATATATAATTTTATGAACCTCTTTATCCTTCCTGCTATGGGTTTAATAGTATCACTACTGGCATTAAATAACCCATGAAGGTTGATATGCCGCTAAACAAATAAACCAAACCAAACTTATGATTCACAAGTGCGTGTTTATGGATAAACGTCTAAAAGGAAAAATTAATTGAGATATGCAAACAATATATAGAACTCAATAATTACTAATAATATAGTTCATCAAACGCTTAAGGTTACTGTCTAAAACATCTTTGAACGACAAATCAAAAATCCCATTTGGACCAAAATACATTGAGTCAGAAAACACTTGGTTTCTTAAATAGTATTTAAGAGAATTAATGGATAATAAATGTAAATAATTATAGATACTGAATCTCCCTTTATAGCAGTACAAAATATCGCCATAAGAACCAATCATATCAAAGCAAAATAAACAAAATAACAAATGTGGTTTGGTTTGGTTTCTTTGTTTAATGGCATATCAACCTTTGTAGGTTTTTTAATGCCAAAGCCATTCTCCTAGAAGAACAGTAGTGGTACTATTTAACCCATAGCTGGGAGGAAAAAGGGGTTCATACCTTTACCAAGGGTATTTGCCCGAAAGTGAACGTAATAGCGCGACTGGAGTACGAACTCGCAGTCTATCGCTTTAACCATTACACCACGAGGAATATAAGACTAGACACGATTGGGTGGGTAAGGTTATTCACTGAGTATTGAGCTAGAAATTGAAATTTGACCATACAAATAAATGGTATATGTATAACCTAGGATCTCTCCTAGAGAATGACACACATAAACTCCTATGGCACTTTGACACACAAACGGATCACCTTATCTCGGCCAGAAAACCAGACCTTATACGGATCAACAAAAAAAAAAAAAAAAAAAAAAAAGAGAGAACTTGCAAAATTATCGACTCTGCTGTCCCAGCTGACCACAGAATAAAACTGAAAGAAAGTAAAAAGAAGGATATGTACCTGGACCTTGCTAGAGAATCGAAAAAGCTATGGAACATGAAAGTGACGATTATACCAATTGGGATTGGTACTTTTGGTAGAGTCACCAAAGGATTATTGAAGGGACTGGAGGACTTGGAAATAAGAGGACGAGAGGAGACCATCCAAACTACTACATTATTGAGAATGACCAGAATACTGAGAAGAGTCCTGGAGACTTGAGGAGACTTGGTGTCACTCGAATTCCAGTGAAAGACTAATTGAGACTAACGCTTATGTGAAAAACTCTCAAGACATAAATCATAATAATGATGATAATAATAAAAACCACCATCGCGTCTAGAAGACTAGACCTTGTGATAATTAAGATTAAAAAAAGATAACTGCTGACCACAGTTAAATGACAAAAAGCTAAAAGAAAGATAAGCACTTGAACTTTGCCAAAGAATTAAGAAGGCGATGGAACAAGGTGACAATGATACCAATTGTAATTTGCACGCTCGGTATAGTTACCAAAAGATTGATACAGAGAATAGAAGACTTGGAAATAAGAGGACGAATAGGGACCATTCAGACAACAGGGTTGTTGAGAACGGCCAGAATACTGAGAAAATACGTTAGATCTCTGGAGACTTGCTGTCATTCAGAATCTAGAGAAAGAATAATATCTAAAGCTCCTTTAAAAAACTCGCTTGAAGTAAAATAATAATAATAACTTCTAAGCAAAGAGAATGGGCCGACTAATCTGGGAAAACGTTTCTTCCGTTATTCTAAAAAGTAAATATGAATTGAAATATTAAAACAAGATCTCGAACTTACCCGTCTAAAAAGAATAATTCTCGTTTCCTTTTTTTTTTCTTTCTTTTCTGCACAGTTCTCTTGCCTAATGGCTGGGAGTGTAGAATACACCGACTGCATCTCTGCAGAGGGGTAGGATGGTGAGGTTCCTGTAATCTTGGAGCTTTGTGGAATACGGAATACCCGTTAATTGCCATAGATTCCAGATCCACTCTAGTCCGGAGGGGTAGCACCAAACAGGGACTTATCTATGGGTCGAATAGAACTAAACTGTGTACTTATGCTAGATTAAATTGCATGAAATACGACTCTTGATATTTAAACTGCGTACTTAAGCTAAACTGGGTTGATTGAAATAGAACTGTTTTTCACATGTAAACTGTACTTATGGTCAACTGTATTGTTTGTAATCGATCTGGCCCGGAGGGGTAGCACCAAACAGGGACTTATCTATGGGCCAAATAGAACTAAACTGTGTACTTATGCTAGATTAAATTGCGTGAAAGACGACTCTTTTGATATTTGATCTGCGTACTTAAGCTAAACTGGGTTGATTGAAATAGAACTGTTTTTCACATGTAAACTGTACTTATGGTCAACTGTATTGTTTGTAATCGATCTGCCGTACATTTAACTGCGTGTAAACAAAAACGATAATTATACACTAAAGTATGAAAAGTAAATAAAGGATTGTAAACCTTTATTTACTTTTCATTCTGTCCAACTGACCAACAAGTTTCAAAATCTCTTCTTCCACTTGGATCGATGTTATCAGTTTTTCTACACACCGAAGTATATAAAAACAAACCAAGATGTGAAAATTACTGTACACCATAAATGGATATTCAAAGATACGAAAACCTTGAAACAAACAATCAAAATGACTTGATTAGGCGTTAAATAATCCGAAAAAGGTTGATCCAGCGTAAAAAAAACCAACCAACCAACCAACCAACCAATCAACAACCCGGTTCTCGTGTACAAATTTTCACTTAATAATAATTTTTAAACATGGTAATTTGCAAAAACAAAAACTCACTTTCACAAGATCGTCTTTTTACTTCATTCGCCCGGAATATTTTCGCACCTTTAAAATATTAACTTTTAGCCAGGCACGAATTTCACTTTGAGAAATTAATACTGTTTTCGCAAATATCGGAGAAAACAATCGCTCGACCCGGTAAGGGGAGATTGAAAACGCCAACTCTCAACGAGATTGACAACTTATTCATTAATTTTCTTTTTAATATTCAAATAAAGCTTAATGTCCCGCAGGGAAATTCAAAAGATATGACATTGATTCATCACAGCCGCTCAGTTTAGAGTTGTGGCGCCAAATACTGAACGCGGGGCCAATTAACAAAAATGTATGCAACCAATCAAAATTTCTGGTAGCAATTTAAAGATTCTAAAGATCTGAAAATAGTTAATTAAACCGGCCTTTTGCTGGGTGAATCATTTTAATTTTATGAGCAGATAAAATCTCTCTTAAGAGTTCTTTTATTTTTTTGGTGGGTGAAGTATTTATTTATTTATGTATTTATTAAATAGGTTTTATTTATTTACTTAATAATTTAGTGAGTTTGTTTTCACGTTTTTTCTTTTATTTTCCTTGGTTTCTTTCTTTAACGGCACTACAATCTTCGGGGGTTATTTACTTCCAAAGCTATCCTTGTAAAAGAACAGTGGTGGTACCATTCAACTCATAACTCTCCCCAAAAGTAAACGTAATAGCGCTCACTGAAATTCGAACTCGCTTACTGTGATGTCACAATTCAGAACGTTAGCCACTACGCAATGCGAACTCCCCGACTTTTTGTGAAAATCCCCAAGTTTGCATGTATATTCATTTATATCTAAAAGAAAAATGACATGTCGGCGGGGAGTAGAATATGCTCAGCCCTGTCGACTGGGGCAGCAGAAAACACCAACTGCACCTTTGCAGTGACGTAAGACTCCCTCAAACAGTGTCCTGGATATGACACTAAACAATCCGATGGTAAGGTTCCTGTAATGCTGGAGCTTTAGGGAATGCAGAGTAGCCCTTCATTGCCAATCACTCCCAGTTTCACTCAGGCCCAGAGTGGTAGCACCTGATAGGGTCCTATCAATGGATAAAATAGAACTAAACTGTGTACTTATGCTAAACTGAATTGATTGAACTAGAACTGTTTTACATTTGACTGTGTGTAAATAAATGACTGATTATTAATTGCATTGTTAATGATTCATAGTAATACTTGGATCCATTTAATTTCGTTGAATAAATTAAATTGTTTGAAATAGAACTCGTTTGTATAAAAATAGATTTGGCTTTAAATAACCTACAATTGTTAATATGCCATAAAACCAAACCAAACTAAATATTTATTGTATATGTATAAAGAGGATTTGGCATTAAATAACCTACAATGGTTGATATGCCATAAAACCCAGCCAAACCAAATCATATATATTTAATATATATGTATAAAGAGGATTTGGCATTAAATAACCTACAATGGTTGATATGCCATAAAACCCAACCTAACTAAATCATGTATATTTAAAATATAGATATAAAAAGGACTTAGCATTAATTAACCAACAGTGGTTGATATGCCATAAAACCAAACCAAACCAAACCAAACTTAGACTATATTCACTGCAGGGGAGTAAATATATAACATTAAATTACACCTGATGGTGAGGCCCCAGTTCGAGATATCTGAGATGGGAGAAGAATCCTTCATTGCAATTACTCCCAGGTCCACTCAGACCCAGTGTAATAATACCTGTTACGGTCCCTTCTGTAGGTCAAATTAATCACTTCTCAAATTATTTGGATTAGATAAGAATACTTGATATTATAAAACCGTGAGCAAAAAAAAAAAAAAGACAAAAAAATAATAACAACTACATAAAAAACATGTAAATATAAATGTACAACGTACTCAAGGCATAAAATAACACCAGAGGGATTGACATGCCGGTAAACTCAATTGAGCAATCTAAAAAAAAAAAAAAAAAACAGTCCCCTGTGTATGACACAAAACTGCATCGGATGGTAGGGTTCTAATTCTAAAGATGTGATACAAGGCTGGAGGAATGGTGCCCAAAGATCGAGGAAGAGTGTTAATTTACTTAGCTTTTTATTCTGATGAGGCTTAAACATTTCAACTGTGAGAAAAAATTGAATTATTGGTAAAATAACAAAACTTAGAACCATTCAATTATGTACAAATAAATGTATGGATTAGGTTAGGTTTCTTTGTTTAATGACATATCAACCCTTGTAGGTTATTTAATGCCAAAGCTATTCTCCTTGAAAGACAGTAGTAGTACTATTTAACCCATAGCTGGGAGGATAAGGGGGTTCATACCTTTCTCAATAGTATTTGTTCGAAAGTGATTGTAATAGCACGACTGAAGTTCGAACTCACTTACTACGATTTCGCAGTGCATCACTTTAACAATTACACCAAGAGGACATCCCAGAATAATTGATGTTGAAAATATTTGTCTTAAAAAGCAATACTTGTAACGAGTTCACTGCATGCAATCAAAAGAATACGTATTAAAAGAATGAAATAAAGAATTAAATAGAATTATTAGGGTTAGCAATATTTGAAACCATTTAGCTTTGCGCAAACAATAGCAATACTTAATTGTGAGCAACCAAATTGCATATGTTAAAAAAGGACTTAGCCTTAAACTATTCACTTATAAATTATATATGTATATCAATTTAATTATGTGTAAACCATTGGTTTGGTTTGGTTTGGTGGGTTTTATGGCATATCAACCTTTGTAGGTTATTTAACGACAAATCCATTTTCATGTAAATAATCTGTTCTATATAAATTCAGTTTAGCGTAAGTACACAGCTTAATTGTCAAAAACACTTCTATTTCAAACTATTCAAGCAGTTATATATAGCAATTCAATTTAGTGTAAATACAGTTTTAATATCGAAAAACAGTTCTATTTGAAATAATTCAGTTAAGCATAAGCACGCAGTTTAAATGTAAGTACGGTTTAATTGTCAAGAACATTTCTATTTCAAGCAATTCAGTTTACTCAAACTATTCAGTTTAGTATAAGTATGCTGTTAGTTCTATTTAACCCATAGATAGGGCCCTATCAGGTGCTACCACCTCGGGCCAGAGTGGACCTGGGAGCGATGACAATTAAGGGGTACTCCGCATTCCCCAAAGCTCCAGCATTGCTAGAACGTCAACATCAGATTGTTTAGTCTCATATCCAGGACACTCGTTGGGGGGGGTCTTACCCCTCTGTAGAGGTGCAGTCGGTATATTCTACAGCCCCAGCCGACTGGGGTAAACCAGTGACTGTTGTTAAAATGAAATGTACGTGTTACATATCAATACTTGAAACCATTTAATTTTGTGCTGACAAATGATTTCTCGCTCGTTTAAAAATGTCATTTATAAAATATGCGTTTACAAATCATATATATCTGATATATATGTATAAAATGACTTTGGCTTTAGATAACCTTCAAGGGTTTATGTGCTGTAAAACCAAACTAACTCATGTCGCTTTCTCTCTCTTGTTGTATACTCATATGACGACACAATAAGAACGAGCGACACAGTTCTTAGAAAAATATACCTCTCATTTTATTTCAAAGGGTTGTGTGTGAGAGGGAGTTGGAGACCGAACAGAACTGCAACCCTCACTCTATTGGCCATAACTGCGTTTCTTTCCCGTTCTCCTGGGCTGCTCAACTGGGGGCCCACTCTGCTGGGTGCTGGCTTTCTCTACCGCATCTTGTCACCAACGGGTCTGGTCTCCAAACTAACTGACTTCCTGTCTTCACCGAGTTATATAATAGTTCAACGTCGCCTTCTTCTTGTGGGCGTCACAACTGCACTCATTCAACCCATCCACGGTCATAATTCTGATATTCCTCGACGAATGAAATTACCTGCTTTTCTAATGGACATCTGTAATTCTTTCAATTTATATTTCTCTCTTGTTTTGGTGACAACCACTGTGTGAAATGTTGCAGACTGTAAAAAATTCATATCTAAAGAAACAACGGAGTCTCTTTGTACTTTGAGAAATATTAGACCAATTCCGTTATAGGTGTTACCCTCATATTTGATCCAGTAACATTGCAGTCGGAAAGTGACCGTATCTTAAAAACACAGAGAAGCAGATGCACTGATACATAAGTAGATCATTCCAACATAAAGGATGATGTCTTGGGTATGTCTTTAAATTACATTTGGTGGTGAGGTCTGAATCTCGGGGAAGTGTGCAGTATGACACGAAGCAATCTGATGGTGAGGTTCTAGTAATGCTGGAGCTGTGGGGAATGCGGAGTATGTTAAGAATGTTAGAAATAAGACAATGTCATTATTGCCATTACTCCCAGGTCCACTCTGACTTGGAAGGGTAGTAACTTTTAGGGTTCGATCTATAAGTCAAATAGATCCGTTAGAATATTATTTGAATTAAACAGAAATGCTAGAAACTATATTTTAGTGCGTAAATTATTTAGTTTAGTTTGGTTTTTTGGCATATCAACCATTATAGGTTATTTAATGCCAAATCCATTTTATACACAAAAATTTTAAATTCCAAACAGTTCGGTTTAGCACAAGTACTGAGTTTAGTTTAAACCTATTAGGTGCTACCACTCCGGACCTGACTGGACCTGGGAGCAATGGCAATAAAGGGAGAATCTGCATTCCCCAAAGCTCCAGCATTACTGGAACCTCACCACCAGATTGTTTAGTATCATATCCAGAACACTCGTTGAAGGAGTCTTAACCCGTCTGCAGAGATGCAGTCGATGTATTCCATAGCCTCAGCCGACTTGGCCATTCGTTGGGGGAGTCTTTCCTCTCTGCAGAGATGCAGTCGATGTATTCTACAGTTCCAGCCGACTGTGCCATTCGTTGGGGAGTCTTAGCCCGTCTGCAGAGATGCATTCGATGTATTCTACAGCTCTAGCTTACAGGGCCATATAAATTATTTGTCTTAATAATATTTACTTGCAGCTGAAATAGTCTTCAATCATTGAATCCATATAACTATGCAAACAAATAATGTTAAATATTGTTAAATAAAAATAATTACTTAAAACAATATAAAATAAATATGGTGACCGTGGCCGAAGGCGACCCGAAGGCTCCTTTTTCATTATCTACTGCACAATGGTGCTACTCCTTTCCCTTGATTGCTCACTTTCCCTTGATTGCTCACTTTACTCTTGATCCATACCTTTTAATGCCGAGTGTCAAGCAAGGAGACATCAAGTACCATATTTTGAGTCTTTGGTATGACTCGACCTGGGATTGAACCTCGGTTTCCGTAGCCATTCATGAAGAACTGTGTCAGAGTAAATGAAAAAAGATACGATGGAACATTGGAATATAGTTAGGATTGTAGTATATCATTTAGAAATTAATCAAATTCTGGTATTAAATAACCCCAAAAGAGTAGATAAGCCATTAAATGTATAAACCAGACTAAACAATGTATAGATTTAAAAAAGGATTTTTTTTGCGGGGCAGCAACAAGTGAAGACATATTCTGCTGTTATTTGTTGAATGACATAAAAATCGTCGTGGGTTCTTTCGTGCCAAAGACATCTTTACAGAAGAACAGTAGTGGTTCTATTTAACAAATGGTCGGAGGAAATAAGGGAAATAAGGGGCTTCGTACCTTTCCTAATGTTGTATAGCCACATACATATACAACTACGCATGTACATTTACAAATATACACTCACATGCGGGACATAATCAACACAATGACAAATACACTTCTTTATAAAAATATAATCTCTCACGCTTTATTCTCGAGAGGGTGATGTTTCTTGTGTGTGAGAGATGAGTTGGAGACGGGGACAGACTGCTATATTGACATCAAGTTCTTCTTCGACCATAGCAGTATTTCTTCCTCATCTTGGCTAGGTTGCTCAACCGTGGGTCACTGAGGACCCAAAGCAAGCTGGTTCTCACGCGGGCATCTTGTCTCCAACTGATTCAAGCCGTCTGTGCCCTGGTTATAGTATTGTTTAATGTCCACCTGCTACCGCTGTTCTTCCGCTTATTTACACAGGTACATCCCTTGATTGACGGCTCGGTCGAGGGTCAATGTATAACACTAAGGGTATTTGTCCATAAGTAAACGCAGAAGCGCGACTGGAGTTCGAACTCACTGATGCCAATGTCGCAGTTTAGTATACAAGTACTAACTTCGGTCACGCTATATCATTCACTTTCAGAAAGGTATGAAAAGGTTTATTCTTCCTCCAGCTATAGGTTGAAAAGTACCACGACCAACAAGTAAATACGGCACAGCATGTTACATTAATAGGCTTACTTCTAACAGACAGAAGTAATGAAAACAAAAACAAAAAAAGAATCCATTTATGGCCGCATATGAAATAACCAAAGAGAAAAAAAAAAAAGAATTAACTTTTAAAATTGAACCGAGATAATAATAAAATCATAATTGTCTTTAATTGGAATCATTTTGAGATGAGGCTTCTTAATCTGAGAATCGTGGTGCGATAGAAAACAACTATAGGAGGTGCCCGTAGTGTAATGATTAGCGTCGTAGGAAATGGACACGACGACGCGAGTTCAAACCCTGGACGAAACTGATTGCATTTCACATAGCACTAATACCCTTGGGAAAGGTATGAATCCAGTTATTCTCCCTCCAGCTATGGGTAAATAGTAGGACAGACTAGGTTCTTCAGCCTTGGTTCAGCAACTAGTCTAAGAGAAGGAAAACTCTGAATTCAAACCTGTTAAACTCCTTGTGTCATATCCAACCCGAGCGGAGGGGTTGGTAAATATGGATAGAAAACAACTATGGAAGGCAGTAATTACTGGGAATACGGTTACAAGACTCAGCATTCCTATCCTAGGTCGCGGTAAAATCACCTGAAGAAGGCCAGAGGTGAAATTTGGCCGAAACGTAGTGAAAGAAGAAACAACACAAAAACTACCTAGATGAGGAAAAAAAGTCCGCAATAAATAATATAATCATGTTGGTAGAATTTATCCGACGTTATCTTAATTCCTTTCAACATTAAAATGCTTATTTACACTTTGTCTTTTACTAATCCACTAATTATAAACAGCTGTGAGTTATCTTTCTTTTATGATTTTAAAATAACGTCGGATAAATTCTGCCCATATGATTATATTATTTTCTCTGTTCAATCTTTAAAGTTAGTTTTCTTTTTTTTAATTTCATATATGGCCATGAATGGATATTTTTTGTTTACATTACATCAGCCTGTTAGATGTCAGCCTGTTAATGAAACAACCGGGGCCGTATTTGCTAGCTTGCCATGATAGTACTAATACTGTGCTTCTAAGAGGATGGTTTAAGCATTCATCATCATCATCATCATCATATCGTGCCACAAGCACGGATATTCCTGACCCTCTCTCGCCACTTCTCCCTATCGTTCATCGCCTCTGGTAGGTCTTCAGGTCTACATCCCGTATCCTCACATAGCTGCTGAATGTATGTTCGAGCTGGTCGTCCTGCTTTTTCCCGGCCATATGTGGGGGTCCATAGGAATACCTTACTTATGAGCTCGTCCCTGCTTCTACAGCAGTGTCCTGCATGTCTGGTTCATCTAACTTGAATAGTTTTCGTGATGGGAGGCAAGTGGCCGTATAGTTGGTGTCTTGTTGGGTGTTGCCGCCAGGACCTTTTCAGTATTGGTCGCAGCATTCTTTATCATTCCATGGGTTAAATAAGAAAATCCTTTCAAGAGAAACCCATAGAATAATGGTTAAAGCTTATTTCTAACACCAATAGTGAGTTTGAGCCTCATAAGTTACTCTGCAAACAATACCCTGTGCTCTACGACACAAAAACTGATACGTGCCGATACAAGCCGCGAAAAGTGTATATTTATAGCCGATGGGCGTCATTGTATTTATAGGCACATGACTTAGAACTGGATTATATTACTTTTCTAAATTTTCTAAATGTATAGCAACCGGCTGCTTTGTCACAGAAGCCCAATCCTCAGATCTAATTGTACTCTCCCGTACCCATTAAACCAAATCCGCAAGTATATATGTGTTTGTCTTTAAGCAGATTACTAAAAACGAGATAAAATCTATAAATTCTTAGCTTGTGGACGTGGCTACATTTACGATTGTAACGTTGGTTTTAAGTCTTGCCTTTAATATTTGGCATATGGCCAATCACGATATTCGCCTTCAATCATGAAAGCGTAAATGCTAATAAACATTTTCGTGGTAACGATTAAGCAAGAATAGCATTTATTGTTTTTGTTGGGCTTTTTTTAAAGGAACCAGTTTACTATAAGAAACACGAATACTAATTCGTTTGTCAGGTACCTGTGTCCAGAAATCAGAGGTAAATTGACGAACATTCAAAAAGTGAAAAATGATTAAAATATCTAAACCAGATTACATTCAATTAGTTTTTATTTCCTTTTTCACAAGATTCGACAGTTGTTTGAGTGTTTGCCTATAGCCCGGGAAACCGGGGTTCAATCCTAGGTCTAGTCATACCAAAGACTTTTAAAAAATTGTACTTGATCCCACCTTGCTTAACACTCAGCATTATAAGGTAAGGATCAAGGGTAAAGTGGGGCAATCAAGGTAGAGAAGTGAGGCCCTCCTCCACAGCTCAGTGTTGTAGGTAATAAAAAGGAAGCCTTCAGGTCACCCTCACCTACGCTTGGCCCACTTTACAAGTGACAAAAGAAGCGCTGTGGTAATATTACAAGAAGGAGGCCTGAAGACATGCACAATATATAATATTGTCATCAGAATGAGATTCCCCCTTCTCTCTCTCTCTCTCTCTCTCTATCTATCTATCTATCTATCTATATATCCTGGACAATGCCATGAATCATTTCCTTCTCCCTTCAACTGTGGATAAACAATGGAAGAGCTGGGCGCTTTAGTTTTGTTAAGGCAACCTGTCTAAGAAGAGGAAAATCTTTGAAATCTTTGAATTCAAAAGTGCTCTTCAAAAGAATCAACTTCTGCTGGTCTTACCCGTCCCATATATATATATATATATATAATGGAGAAAACAAATACACGTACACATACAAATTTTAATTTTTTGGTATTTCAAACTAATGAATAAACATACTTTTCATAGAATTAGTTGAACACTAAATATGTATAGAAAAAAAGAAAAAAATAATTTGAGAGAAATAAATCCCATTTATCCATTTTAATGGCTGAAGAAAATCTTTGTACAATGCATATTTCAGATTTTTAAATTTTTAATTGCTTCTAGTAAAGTAAAGTAAAATTGGCGACCAGGAGGCTCCCTTTTCAATAGCTACTACACACAGGTGTAGGGGATGGCACTACTCCTTTCAAGGAATTGCTCCACTTTACCCTCGATACGTACCTTATATATATATATATATATATATACTATGGCGTGTAAAAAGCTTTGCAATATTTTTTTAACGGGAAGCACAATTCGGCATCTCTGAATGCTTTTATCAAGGTCATAAATGACGAAGCATGCTGGACTGTGAGATGCTGAGCTTTTCTGATATTCTTCCAGTGCTGTACACCTGATACTCTCTTCGGACTACTCGCTGGATTTGTCTCTATGACTTGGAGCACAGCCTCACAATCAAAGGTTTTAGGCCAATCTGATTTTTCCTGATCGTCGAGGTTCTTACAACCCAAGCGGAATGTCTTTAAGTGTCTGCTTACTGTATTATGATCAAATGCACGTTCACCTTTCGCACAACAAATGTTTTTGGTCGCTTTCTTGGCGTTATGGCCCTCTTTGAACACGGAAAGCATAAATTTCCGAACTAGACTAATTAAGTAAAGTTGGTAACCGTAGTCGAGGGCGACTAGAAGGCTCTCTTTTCAATAGCTACAACACTGAGGTGTAGGGGAGGGCGCTACTCTTTTCCCTGGATTGCTCCACTTTACCCTCGATACGTACCTTATATTGCTGAGTGTTTAGCAAGGAGGTATCAAGTACCGTTTTTAAAGTCTTTGGTATGACGCGACCTGAGATTGAACACTTTACCCACAAGGCTAATGAGCAGGTTGAATATTCTAGAATGTTCCAATAATGTTACCAATTGTTATTTTTAGCCTAAAAATGCAAAGAGAACATACTGTAATAAATAATCGTGCAAGAAGGTTATCATCATGGTTAGAAGTAAAGAATTGACAAATTTACAAAAAGAACTGACTCTGGAAGAAAGAAAAAAGTTACCTGAAAATCAAAGACAACCTAAATATTCCATTTATTACTATTACTTCATTGATTGCGAGGTAAAAAAAAAAAAGAAGAGAAAACACAAAACCGTTTAAAATTAAAGAACAGGTGCTCCACGTAAGATTTCTTCAAGATCTTCGAGAAAATTAATGCATCGAATGAAACAAAATTCATTGATTACTCGTTAAGAGTTGCAGGACGATTTGCTTTCACCAGGGATCAGTTGGCTGGTTGGTTGGTTGGTTGGTTGTTCGCTGCTTGGTTGGTTAGCACTTATGGTATATCAATCTTTGTAGGTAATTTAATGCCAAATCTATTTTTAAAGAAATAATCGGTTCTAAAATTCATTATCTTACTGCTATACCTCTTATGAGACGACGGACCAATTTTTATGATTTCAGGTTCAAATGAACAGCTACAGCAGCAATTGGAATACACCCTACTAAAACCTCATTGTCACAGCTGGTGAATTTCAAAAATGCAATCTGAACGTGAGGACATTTTAGAAGAAGGATATGCAATAAAATTCTGTTTTAAACTTGGAAAATGCCACAGAAACGTATGGAATGCTTCAGATTGCTTTTGGAGCATCTTGCTTGAATCGAGCATCAGTTTTTTTGTGGCATAAGAGATTCAAGGAAGGCACGGAGTCTGTGAGGGACGATGAGAGGTGTGGGAGGAGAAAGGAAGTCAATAGACCAGAGTTGATTGGCAAAAAGGTTAGGGTTACTATGTTGAGGTTTTAAGGGAGATTCCGTCGGAAGAGATTCCTCGGGAAGAGGCCAGAACTCTTCAAATTGGGTCAGTGGCATTTCTACCAGGACAATGCACCAGTCCACAACTGCATCCTTGTCACAGATTATTTGACCAAGATGGGTATCAAGACTGTTCCTCAGCCTCCCTATAGTCCAGACCTTGCTCCCAGTGACTTTTGGTTATTCCCTAAGCTCAGAGGCTGTCGTTATGAGACAATTGAGGAGGTGAAAGAGGCTGTGACGAAGGTAATTAACAGGCTCACACAAAAGGACTACCATGGGACCTTCCAGAAGTTTTTGGAACAGTACAACAAGGGCATTGAAGCCGAAGGAGATTACTTCGAAGGGGACTAGAGTTTCATGTGTATATTATCAATAAATGTGCCTATACGAAAAAAGTCTGGAAACTTATTAAATGATCCTCGTATATATATATATATATTATCAGAGATAAATTCAAAATAAATCCGACGGTATGTCAAAATATTTTTTAAGATGGCATTAGATAACTCACGAAGGTTGATATGCCATTAAAAAAGAGACCAAATCATATATTAACTTGCATTTTTTTATTTTTTATTTCAAAGCAATAAATTTCTTGTTTGTTTTGTTTTTTGCTTTGTTGTGATTTGCTTTTTTCTCCTCTTGTACAAGAATGTCTTTGGCTTTAAATAACCCACAAAGTTTTATAAGCCATAAAATAACGAAGTAAACCTAACAATTCATTTTAGACAGGTGTGAGAAAAGATAGATTCGTGGGTTTCTCAATGGAATTAGAATGCAGGGAAACCAATCTATCCTCGTCCAGGATTTTGATGGGTAATTCCATTTCCTATGACGATACTCGTAACACTAAATAATGAAAATCAAGGTCAGAAGTTAATATTTTTTAATTGCACATTTAAATATCAAAAGACGGGAAAACCCTAATCTCAAGTAAAATGTGTATATCTCGTTAGTCTGTGGATTTATTTTCTGCGTGCAAAGGTTTTAGAGCTAGTGACTTTATTATTATTTTCATTTACTCCTTGAGAGTTTTTCACATCAGCGTTAGTTTTTTTTCTGTGGTCAGCCGGGACAGCAAAATCGACACTTTTGCAAGTTCTCTTTTTTGTTGTTGATTATTATAAGGTTTGTTCTTCTGGCCGAGATTAGGTGATCCGTTTGTATGTCAAAGTCCCATAGGAGTTTATGTCTCATTCTCCAGGACAGCTGCTAGGTTACCATTTGCTCGTATGGTAAAATTTAAATTTCTCGCACAACTCCCAGTGGATCACTTTTATTATTATTATCATTATTATTATTCGACCTCTGGGATGTTTTGTCTGATTTTTGAGCTTTATTTCAGATGGTATTTAATATCGGGTCTTATCACAGATAAGGGTATTTCACAAATATGCCAAGCGTAAAATTCGTTGTTTTGAGAGTGACACTTTTTTTTTTTTTGTTTTTTGTTTTTTTGCTTTTGTTTTGGGTTTTACCGGGGTGTTTTTGGTCATAGTTTTGTTTTGTTTTGGGTTTTTTTGCCAAAAGAAAGATTGATTTCAGAGAAATCAGAATTAATTCAGCTAGTTGAAAATGCACCCTATGAGCGGGAATTTTGACAAGTTTTTGCGGAAAGCCTTTTTATGGGTCCTTTGGCAGCAATAATATTTTATGGATTTTGACTACGCATACCCTTAATCATGCTGTATCGCCGAAAAACAACTCATAAATTCTTTCTTTCCAGTTGGTTTGGGTTTTATGATATATCAACTCTTGTAGGTAATTTAATGCCAAATCATCTTTCTATATATACATATTTTAATATATACGATTTAGTTTGGTCGGGGTTTATGGCATATGAACCCTCGTAGATTATTTAATACCAAATTAATTATACGTATATAAAGTAAGTAAAGTTGGCGACTTTAGTCGAGGGTGACCCGAAGGCTCCCTTTTCAATAGCTACTACAATTTCTTTGACTTGTTAACCTTCTTTATTAACAAATAAATCACTCCATTCCCTAGATTGTTCCACTTTACCTTTGATCCTTACCTTATAATGCTGAGTGTTAAGCAAGGCGGTATTAAAAGTACCATTTTTAAAGTCTTTGGTGCGACTCGACCAGGTAATAGGCGAACACTCTACTCGTTAGGCCAATGACCCGGTAAATATATATTATTTGGTTTGCTTGGGCTTTATGGCTTATCAACTGTTGTAGGTCATTTAATGACAATAGTTGGGACCATTTAATTGCCAGTAAATAAATGATTAATAGTAAATAAAATTATTCGTGTTAGAAATACTTGAAACCATCTGAGTCCAAAAATGAGCTCAGGCTCGTTTAAAAATGTTATTAACGAAATGTGTTAATAAATCAAATTTAGTATATATGTATAAACAGGATTTGTCAAGAAATAACCAACAATGGGTGATATGCCATAAAACCCAACCAAACCAGATCCTCTATACTTAATATATATGTATAAAGATGATTTGGCATTAAATAACCAACAATGTTTGATATGCCATAAAAACCAACCAAACCAAATCCTATATACTTAATATATATGTATAAAGAGGATTTGACATTAAATAACCGACAATGGTTTATATGCCATAAAAAACCAACTAAACCAAATCATATATATTTAATATATATATATAAAGAGGATTTGGCTTTAAATAACCTACAATGGTTTATATGCCTTAATACCATACCAAATCAAACCAGACCTTAAATTTTTTTATACCAAATTTATTTTCTTCTGAACGAGACATACCAGGATTTTAAACAGTCAAAACGAATATTTTTGTCATTAAAGTATACAATCTGAGCAGTTTTTATCATTTTCTTTTTAATCAGATACTAGGACTTTTTTTTATTCCTTATGAAACTTGATACGATCAAACCGAATACAATGTGACATTCTTATAATCATACTTTCCAGCCATGAAAGTTTCGGACCAACAGTAAGTGAGTTCGAATTCCCGTCGCCCCCTTACTTTCACTTTTGGATTAATACACTCAGGAAAGGTTTAAAACATTTGTGGGTTAAATAGTATTATGACTGTTTTTCTGCGAGGATGGATTTGGTATTAAGTAACCCAGTAAGATTGATATACCAGTAAACACCTTAGTCCACATATTGAGAATGACATCATTTTTCCGAAGAGTTAACGTTAGACGCAAAGTAAAATTATTAGGTGAGGTTACTTTGTTTAATGGCATATCAACCTTCGTAGGTTGTTTAATGCCAAAGCCATCCTTGTTGAAGAACAGCTGTGGTACTATTTTACCTATTGCTGGGGGAATAAGGGGGTTAATACTAAGGGTATTAGCCCGAAACTTAATGCAGCAGTGTAACTAGAGTTTGAACATGCGTATTACGACGTTTAGTTCAGAACGTTGCTGTTCCGTACGTAAGTAAAAATATGGATAATATCTTAAAAGTTTAGATTTTAAATCGGTTCTGCTCAATACGGCATTGAACTTCTTTTTTTTAAATTCATCTTAATTCTATTGATTATTATCAATCAGGTACAGTGATTAATAATCAATAATAGTAATGACAACTCGTGTCGCCGTGTCCATTTCCTACGATGATAACCATTACATCATGGGCACCTCCTTTTTTACCAACCCCTCCGCTCGGGAAGGATATGACACAAGGTCAATTTTTAAACGTAGTTTAACATGTTTGAATTCAGAGTTTTCCTTCTCCTAGACTAGTTGCTTCACCAAGGCTGAAGAAACCAGTCTGTCCTACTATTCTACCCATAGCTGGAGGGAGAATAATTGGATTCATACCTTTCCTAAGGGTATTAGTGCTATGTGAAATACAATCTGTCTTAATACTAGGAAAAAAATTGTATCAAACATTTATATATCTCATTTTCTTACAATAAATATATGTTTATACTGAGTACGACAGAAATATCTCCTTTTCAAAATTTCACCTGTGTGGTACAAGTGAACTCATACACGACGTTCTCTTATGGACTACTACACATGGACACATCAGTTTTGGCTGACCTGCAGAGACCTACTGACGTCAACTAATAAAGTGAGTCAACACGACCTTGTTATTATTGTCATTACTATTATTGATTATTAATCACTGTACCTGATTGATAATAATCAATTAACTTGACCTGTTAACTTACTTTATTTACAAATATTTTCATTTAATCTGCATCACTTAGAATAATAACGAGGAACAAGTGCAGAATTGGCAAATTCTAATGATAATTTGTCTCTACATAAACGTCTTATACGAGGTGTCACAGAATATTATCGATCCAGAAGATTTCATTTTTTTTTTTTTTTTTGAGTTTTAACCATTTTATTCTAAATTACAACTTGTGCACAGGTGAATCAATCTAATTTTTGGTTGACTAAGTACGTTATTTTCAGCCATTGATCGGTTGTTCGGTTTCTTTGTTTTATGGCATCTCAAACTTCGTGGGTTATTTAATCTCAGAGCATTCCACGTAGAAGAATGGGTGTGATACTATATAATCTATAGCTGAGGAATAAAGAGTTTCAGTTGCTCAATTAGGGTTCGAACTCGCTTACAACAGTGTTGCTGTCAAGCACGTAAGCAACTATGACACGAGGACTTCGTCTTGATCGGGTGTAAAAGACAACTTATCAATTTTGTTGACTGACACTTTGTCTATTATTGAGTGGTGGACTGCTTCTGACTGAAGGATTATTGCCATTGAACTTTACTTTCCGAAGTATTATTCTATACATTGAGCGCGACTTGGTGACAGAATATCACCACCAATTAAAATGGGATTTGGTTTACAACTTGTTTGTAACACAAAAAGGAACCTTCACTTTACATCCAGAAATACAAATAACAAAAAAAAACAAAAAAAAAAACCCAAAACAGAAGGAATATAATTCTCTAATCAAATGAGGGTTCAGTTTACAGCATGTTTGTAATACCTAAAGGAACCCTCACTTTACTTCCAGAAATAGAAATAATTAAAAAATAAAAGGAATATCATCGTCTTATGAAATGGAGGATTCATTGAACAACTTGTTTATAATACCGAAAGGAACCCTCACTTTACATCCAGATATACAAATAAAAAAAAGAAATAGATTTGGTTTGGTTTGGTTTTATGGCATATCAACCTTTGGAGGTTATTTAACACCAAATCCATTTTTATGTAAATAATTAGTTTTATTTAAAACAATTCATTTGAGTGAAAGTAAAATTTTAAATGTCAAAAACAGTTCAATTTCAAACAATTTAGTTTATCATAAGCACGCAGTTTAAATGTAAGTGCAGTTTAATAGTGAAAAACATTTGTATTTCAAGCTACTCAGTTTAGTCAAGTAGTTCTAATTCAGTTAATTCAGTTTAGTATAAGTACAGATTTTGTTTACACACAGTTAAATGTCAAAACAGTTCTATGTTAAACAATTCGGTTTAGTGTACATACAGTTTCAATGTCAAAAAACAGTTCTATTTCAAATAATTCAGTTTAGCATTAGCACGCAGTTTAAATGTAAGTAGGGTTTAATGGTCAAAAACATTTCTAGTTCAAGCTATTCACTTTAATCAAACAATTCAGTTTAGCATAAGTATGCCGTTAGTTCAATTTAACCCATAGATAGGACCCTATCAGGTGCTACCCCGCCGGACCAGAGTGGAACTGGGAGCAATGGCAATGAAGGGGTGCTCCGTATTCCCCAAAGCCCCAGCATTACTGGGACCTCACTATCAGACTGCTTAGTGTCATATCTAGGACACTCATAGGGAGGGTAACCCCTCTGCAGAGGTGCAGTCAGTGTATTCTACAGCCCTAGCCGACTGGACAAAAAAGAAATAGAAGGAATATCATCCTTTAAAGAAATGGGGGTTCATTTTACAACTTATTTATAATACCTAAAGGTACCCTCACTTTACATATAGAAGTACAAATAACTGTAAATACAATCTAGCAATATCATCTCATAAGTTGGCGGGGGGTCAGTATCCACCCTGTTTGTAATATCAAAATGAAACGCAAAAGGCTCAAAGAGTTGTGGTATCTGACTTGGCTTTATTTGGTTTATTTGTTAAACTGAAAACCATCTCCGTATGAAATGGGTGGTCCGTTTATCGCCAAGTTCAAAATGAACACATAATGATGCACATATTATAAAATGAGGATATCTAGACGTCTAGACTTTGTCTAGACGTCTAGATATCCTCATTTTATCAAGACCAGCCTGGATACCTTCTCAACGAAATAGTATTTTTGGCAAATGTGAAAATTGAGCAACAGTAGCAATCTACTTCTTCACTACACCTATGCGGGTTTTTTCCTAAACTGAAAATTCCTCGCAGTCATAAGATTGATATTAAAGCGCCAAATTGAATCAAAAGATGAGTTTCCGAAATTCTTCGACTAATGAAGAAAAAAAAACACTTGTATAATTATGTTGAATGCTTAGAAAACTATAATAGAAAAAAAAAACTTTTTACAATATCCAAACACAAATTTAAGATGAAAAAAGACAATTGAAGTGAGCAAACGTATGAAAACAAAACAATTTTCAAATGTCTCCTGAATTTCGATTAATACTTTTTTCAAAAGAAACCTCATCTTACTGGTTGGTTTGTTGGTAGCTTTTTATGACATAACAACGTCATGACTTTCATGTGATCGAAAGCGATCGACAATGACCAGTCTGGGGTAAAATTAGGCGCAATTTGGTAGGCTTGAAAAGTTATCCATTGGTGCATACAGCCTAAAAAAAGGACAAAATGGTAAAGTAATAATCATGTCTTGCTTTGAATATTGATTACAGCAGAATAACTTTCTTTTTATTAATGATTGACGTAATGGCATCATCTATAGATTAAAAAGCAACGTTCGTTCAGATTTGTTAAAATTCTGAGTATAATTAAAGTTTAAATAGAATTGCATAAGTCACTGCCAAAATATTATACACTAACAGGAGTCAACATAAACCACTTTGAGAGGCCCTGCTATAAAGAGTTAACTTTATTTATTTTTAGGAAAAAAATATGAAAGAATATTTTTGGAACATGTTCTTCGAAATAAGAATTCCATGAAGAGAACAAGCAACAAACAGAAAATTACCTGTATTTGTATAAAGAATTTTCTCAATGTTCAACCAATTTTACAAGATCAGAGTTATTCTTTGGTGTGTATGTGTTCACAATCTTTTTTTTATAAACCTATCAGAATTCTAATTCATACACTTCACACTATGATTTCTCAACTGACGATATTAAATAGTCTAAATAAGAACTCTTAAACATTGATCCATACACGTCTCAGCAATGATTACTCTTCACGGCATATTCATATTTAAAGGTGAACCTTCTGAAAATTTTAATAACTCTTTGCAAAACAACCACTACATACATTTTTTAAATAGAGGAATTATATATTGAATTACCATGACAGGAAAATCCGGAAAGCAACCAGTGTGACATACGGAACACTGAAAAGCTGTTTCGACCTAATTAGGTTTCATCAGCAGCGTATACCGTGATCTCCACCACTGGAGACCGAACCAGCAACCTCAGAATGCAGAACCGAAACCCTACCTCCGAGCCACAGGACACACGACCGATGCCAAATTAACCAGTCATAATAAATGAGCGAATATTTAACCAGATGTGTCTTAGAGGTACATTTGACTCCTACAAAGAACACGGTCACTTCTAAGGCCACGTCTTCCCAAGTCAGCGTTAATCTTCCATGTAAGCTTAACCTCACGGGCCCGGAAATAGATATACATTTTTTAAATATATATATATATATACATATATATATATATATATATATATATATGTCTTCCCAAGTCGGCGTTAATCATCTACGTAAACTTAACCTCATGGGCTCGGAAATATACATTTTTAAATATATATATATATATATATATATATATATATATATATATGAAACTCCTTAACTGTAAGTAAGTAAATGAGCTTACACTTATATATATATATATATATATATTGAATTTTGGCATAAAATAACGCACAAGAAGTTGATATGCCTTTAAACAAAGAAACTAAATCAAAAGTTTATTGGTATGATTACAATCAAACATTTACATGTAAATTGAATTTTGGCATTAGATAATTCATAAGGAGTTGATATGCCGTTAAATTAAAAAATACACCAGAACAAACATTTTATAAAAAAACCCATAATTAGCCGATTTGCTAGGGTTTGTTTTTTTTTGGAGGGGAGGGGGTTTCAACGGTGCTTTTGGCAAGTGAATTTTTCTAAAGACGGCAATACTAGCGTAAATTGACGGTATGTCTTTCGAGTTGATCCTATTTACGTTTATTTTAATTGAGGCTGTACTTCTGTCAACAAACTAAAACTAAATACAACAAACAAGTTTGTTATTCATCCGCACTCAAACAATCATCAAGTTTCTAAGCAACTAACTTTTCCGTCTTTATTTTTCAATTCATCAACTCAACAATTTTCTAATGATCGACAAATCCTACTTATCTTTGTCGCGCATCGGGGATCACCACTAGGGGGCGCGGTGAGCTACTGACAGACAGTTTCCGAATGAAAATGTCTTTTGAGTGTGATGTCGAATTAAAGAACCCTGATTCGTGGATTTATTTGAAGTCCACTTATCCGACGACTGATCCTTTCCGAAAGAAATTACTCTGTGATTAGTTGGTCCAACTTTCACGCTGGGCGTCAAGTTTTCCTCTCTCGTCTGCAGGATTCGAATCTTGCTCACCAGAATCCCTAGCTAGCTCTGTCTTTTTGACGTGACCCCCGTGTAGCTCTTCGGAATCGGGCGGCAAACACATGCTTTCCGCGTCTAGCCATCTCGGCACCGAAAGGGGCAGCTAAAAATGAAAATGCTTATTTTTCATCGTGTAATCCTGCCCCCACCCAACAACGCTACCCAAAGACCACGGCAATTATGAACCAGTAATCGTAAATTGGCGGTGATTCAATGCAGGAGTTTATAAATATATTTATATACATACATATATATATATGCGATTTGGTTAGTTGGATTAATAATCGTAAAGTAAATGCGGGAGTTAATCGTCATAAATGTTATAACCGTTACAGTTTAGGAACAGTAATTAGGGACGGCCATGATCTATGTCCATTTGGAGACATCAATCGACATTTTAAGTTAGAGAGAGGCGCTCATGGCGTAATGGTTATCGACGCAGAACGTGGACTCAGCTGGCCATTTCAAATCCCAAAGAGACTGTTTGCATTTTATATAGCAAAAAAAAAAAAGTATGAATCCAACTATTCTCCCTCCAGTTACTGGTAAATAGTGGGTCATCCTTGGTATGGCAACCAGTCTAAGAAAAGGAAAATTGAATTCAAACCAGTTGTAGACTTGGAGAAAGATTGGTTTTGCTAGGCTATTCTTGTCTAAGACAAGCTATATGAGTACTGTCCATAAACAGGCCAAATGAAGTTAGGTTTGGTTTTCTTTCCTTTCTTTGCTCAATGGCATATCAACCTTTGCGGGTTATCTAATGCCAAAGCTATCCTTGTAGAAGAACAGTAGTGGTACTATTTAAGGTTTCTCTGATTAAAGGCATATAAATCTTTGTGGGTTATTTAATGCCAAAGCCATCTTGTAGAAGAACAGTAGTGAAACTATTTAGGCCATTGCTAAGGGCTTTCATGCCTTTCCCAAAGATATCTATCGGAAAGTGAACGTAATACCCACTGGGATTCGAATTTGCAAGTTCAGAATATTAGCCTCAACGCCACTAGGACTTCACCTCCAAAAATAATTGTGAGAAATCTAACGTGAACAAGACGTATATTGGGATCTGGAAAACTTTCTTTCTTTTTTTTTTTCTTGTATTCTTTTTTTTTTTTTTTTCTCAAATAACCAAAATATAAACATTTTTCAAATAACTGAATAATAATAATAATAACTGTGGAACATGCAGGTGAAAATTATACCAATTGTAATAGGTGCGTTTGGAACAGTAACTAAGGGATTACTAAAGGGACTAGAGGACTTGGAGGTTGGCGGACGAGTGGAGACCATCCAAACGACAGCATTGTTAAGAACTGCCAGAATACTAAGAAGAGTCCTGGAGACTTGAGGAGACTTGCTGTCACTCAGACTTCAGTAAAAAAACCATCGGCTTTCGCTGATGTGAAAAGCTCTAATGAGTGAATAATAATAATAATAATAATAACTCCTGAGACGTTAACATACAAACGGATCACCTAATCACGGCCAGAAGACCAGAGTTATTATTAATCAACAAAAAAAAAAAGAGAACTTGCAAAATAGTCGACTTTGCTGTCCCGGCTGACCACAGGATAAAACTGAAAGAATGGGAAAAGAGGGATAAGTACCTCGACCTTGCTGGGGAATTGAAAAAAACTGTGGAACATGCAGGTGACAATTATACCAATTATAACTGGTGCTTTTGGTACAGTAACTAAAGAATTGCTAAAGGGACTAGAGGACCTGGAGGTTGGCGGACGACAGCACTGTTGAGAACGGCCAGAATACTAAGAAGAGTCCTGGAGACTTGAGGAGACTTGCTGTCACTCAGACTCCAGTGAAAAACCATCGGCTAACGCTGATGTGAAAAGCTCTAATGAGTGAATAATAATAATAATAATAATAATAATAATAATAATAATAATAAGAAGAAGAAGAAGAAGAAGAAGAAGAAGAAGATGAATAATAATAATAATAATAATAATAATAATAATAATAATAATATTAAGAAGAAGAAGAAGAAGAAGAAGAAGAAGAAGAAGAAGAAGAAGAAGAAGAAGAAGAAGAAGAAGAAGAAGAAGAAGAAGAAAGAAAGAAAGAAAGAAAGAAAGAAAGAAAATGACGGTTTTTATGTGGCGATATATTTTTTTCTTTTTTTTAGTAGAGGCATATATTTTAATTTCCAGAATTAATAATAAAAAAAGAAACGCCTTCTTGGATTCGTCTAAAAGAGCCTTTTGTCTTAGGCATTTTTTTTATTTTGTTTTATTCGGAGGTTGTTTATTTTTGGTTGCTTTTTATCTTTTCCTTTTTTTTTTTTTTTTTTTTTTTGGTGAGTGACGAGACATTTATTAGGAATTTGAAAATTAATGAAAAGTGACGACTTTTCGAAGTTGGAGAAAAACAACAGTTTTTATGAGGAAACATTTCCTTGAAATCTGAGCACAAATAAAAAAAATGAGGCCTTCAGACATTCTATGTTACTACTACTACTACTACTACTACTACAGGGTGGCACGATAAAATTGTCGTCCTAAAGAAAACAACACTTCAGCTTTATTTTAAAACTTTTATTGAAAAAATCAATTCAGGTAACTTGATTATGTAGTAGAGCTGACATCTATTTAATGTAGCCGACTTCAGCCTCAATCACTGCCTCGATACGGATCCAGAACTGGGAGCATGCCTTTTCCACAAGTGCCGGCGGATGGCGGCGATCAGGCTGGCTTTGGTGTTGTGGGAGGTCATGCTGGTGATGTTCTCGACGTATAACAAAACGAAGTAGTCCAGCGGGTTCAGGTCGAGGGAGAGGGGGGCCAGTGAGAGAAGGGTACAAAGTCGAAGCACTTCTTCTGAAGCCAAGCCTTGGTCTCTTTTGACTTGTGGGCCGGTGCCGAGTCCTGCTGCCACACCTAGGGTCTGCCACCGGCACCCTGATTGCACCAGGGGATCACCACACTCTTCAGCACATCCAGGTACACTTTGGTGTTGACTTTCAAGCCGATTTTGACGGTGTGAGGTGACATGATGTGGCCCTCTCTTGAAACCACACCAAAGACAATAACCGTAGCTGGAAACTTTGTTTTCATCACCCTGGGCACGTCCCTGTTATTCATGGCAATCCAGATTTGCATTTTGAGGGTGCTAGCAATGGTCCTGTTGTCATAACTTGGATCGGTAGAGAGCATTAGTTGTACAGCGGCGCATCTCCGATCTCGCTCGTTGAACATTGGGTCACTTTCAGACATGATAGAAGGCTCCTATCGTTCTTGGGATTTGTACACAACTGGCCAAATAGTAGATGGTCTGCAACGAAAAAAGAAACCCAGTTTTGATTAAACGGAAACGGAATCATGTCGTCTTTTCTAAGGCGACAATTTTATCGTTCCACCCTGTACTAGCCCAGTCAGCTGGGGCTGTAGAATACACCGACTTAATCTCTGCAGAGAGGTAAGACTTCCCCCCGTGAGTTTCCTGATATGACACTAAATCATTTCAGCTCATGAGGCTGGGCTGTAGAATACACTTACTGCATTTCTGTAGAGGGGTAAGATATCCTTTAGTGAATGTCCTCTATATGACACTAAACAATCTGATGGTGAGGCTCCAGCAATACTGGAACTTTGGGGAATGCGGTGTACCTCTTTATTGCCATCGCTTCCAGGTCCACTCTGATCGGGAGTGGTAGCACTTTATAGGATCCTATGGGTCAAATCGAACAAATGTCTGACATTAAATTATGATTGTTTTATAGCAATACATGAAACCATTTAACTGTGTGCAAAAAGAGTTCTGACTCATTTAAAAATGTTATCTAAAAATGTGTTCCGTATTCCCCGAAGATCCACTATCCACTTTGGTTTAGTGTCATATCCAGGACCCTCATTAGGGAGGGGGTCTTACTTCTCTGTATAGAGGCAATCGGTGTATTCTGCAGCCCCAACGGACTGGGCTGATTAGTAGTTCTAATATGTTAATATGTTGCCAACGTACGGCCACGATTAGGATGTAATACAAAGTCACTTTTTAAGTTGGGTACGGCTTGGTTTAAATTCAAAGTTTTCCTTCTTCTAGAGTGGTTGCTGTGACCCAGTCTGTTCTACTTTTTATCAATGAATAAGGTAAAACGGGGTTTCATGCCTTTCTCAAGCTGAGAACTTGGGTCACCAATTCCATTTTTAGTAGTAGAGTTAGAAGTAGAAATAGTTTTAGTAGAAGTAGTAGTAGCAGAGACAGTCGTAGATTTGTAGTAGAAGAAGTA
>OY757943.1:23042086-23094586 GCA_963585895.1 Sepioteuthis lessoniana
GGACAGCTATCAATAGGCTATCGACTATATGGAAATCAGACCTAACCGATAAAATGAAACGCAGTTTCTTCCAGGCAGCGGTCACATCGATACTGCTATATGGATGCACTACATGGACGCTAACAAAACGGCTGGAGAAGAAACTAGATGGCAATTACACAAGAATGCTGCGTGCAATCCTCAACAAGTCCTGGCGGCAACACCCAACAAGACACCAACTGTACGGCCACCTGCCCCCATATCACGAAAACTATTCAAGTTAGGCGAACCAGACATGCAGGACATTGCTGGAGAAGCAGAGATGAACTCATAAGAGATGTACTCTTATGGATCCCCACACACGCCCGCGCAAAAGCAGGACGACCAGCACGAACGTACATTCAGCAGCTATGTGAGGATACAGGTTGTTGTCCTGAAGACCTACCTAGGGCGATGAACGATAGGGAGGAGTGGCGACAGAGGGTCAGGGATATCCGTGCTGCCAGCACGATATGATGATGATGATGAAAGTCCTATCATCTTTCCTTAATTATTCAATGCTGAGGCCATCCTTGTAGAAGAACAGCAGTGGTAATATTTAACCGATAGCTAACAGGGATAAAAGAGTTCATGCCTTCCCTAAAAGTATTAGTTCGAAAATAAATGTAATTGGACGACTGGAGTTTCACTTCGCTTATTAGGATGTTATCGTCTTACACAGGGATTACCCAAATGATACCTAACCCCTTGCATAAAATAACCCGAGACTGGTTGATGTGCCGTTAGAATCAATCAATCTGTCCATTCAGTAGTTTAATGTTCAAACAATTCTTTGACAAAGTAAGACTTCCAAAGGAAATTATTCATGTAACACCCTTCACTCACCACCAAAATCCCACATTTTGGTAAATAGATGCTATGGAAGTTCACGTGGTAGCAAAATCAGCCGATGCCTGACGTTTGAAGAAGTATTTCGAAGATATTCCCCTCGAAAGATTTATTTGAAGAATGTGACATGATCAGCAACTGACAATCAATGGCGATTTCCAATTTAAAGAAATTGTTTGTCTACCTGGTTATTCACTAAATTTTATTTAGTGTGTTTAGCAGGCCTCTTACAGTACCTGCTGTGAAGAAGTGATCGCCAATCTAATGATTGAGCAGACTCCTTGTTACGTAACTTCACGAATCTAGCGATAATTTCTCGTTCTCGACATTTATTTGTAGTCGATCACCTTAAAATTTCACTTTTCATTTTATTTTCTAAATACATGGAATAATATTTTCTTCGGAGTTATTCATAAAGCTCAGGTCGCCAGTCTCACGGATCTCAGTTTAAAGTTATTGGGTGGTTACCCGTTCAAGTCCTGGGCAGGCTCATTGATTCTTAACTTCTTCCTTTTTTGCTTTCTTTTTCTTATTTGCTAAGCTTTGCTTTGGCCAAAGTTGAGAGGTCATTAAACGAAGGCTAGAATCACAGTAGGTATAAGTTAAGTTATATGGTATTGTAATTTGTTGGTGTAATATTTAGGGGAGGGAATTGAATTTTTATAATAAATAAATAAAATATTGTGTAAATATCATTAATGTGGCAACAACAAATATATATATATATAGATAGATATATAATCCATGGAAAATAGTCTGCAACCCTGGGTTTCATTAAGTGTTTTTGCAAAACAACAATCATCAGGCTGTTAAGAAGATGGAATGAATTGGAAATCGAAAATACGAAAAAAAAAAAAAAAAAAACAGACAAAAACTGTTGGAATTTCGTTTGTCCGTGGTTGTAAGTGTGTGAGTGTGTGGGTGAGTGCGTATGCATGTATGTGTTATAGTTACGTATGGATGCGTGTTTTTATGAGGTTAAGTCAGGCTACAAGCGTCGCGCGTTGGGTTTAGCGGAAATAAATTCAAAGGTATATAAATAATTCGTGACATTATTTCTTTAGGTGTCTATAGCTATGGAACAAAACATCAGCACTGCATGTCGGAAAGAATGAATAAGAATTTGATTTGTATGCGTATTTGAACGGTTGTGTTATCGTAGGCTAGAATAACTGTGGGTATAAGTAAGGTTATATGGTATTGTAATTTGTTGGTGTACTATTTAGGGGAGGGAATTGAATTATTATAATAAATAAATAAAATATTGCGTAAATATCATTAAAGTGACAACCAACACTCTTATATATATATATATATATATATATATATATATAGAATTAACCTAAATCCCGACTCGAAAATCTTCTACTAAAGTTGCACCTAAACGGATCATCAAGAAGCCTAACCTCGAGGTTAGGCTTCCTGATGTTCCGTTAAGGTGAAACTTTCGTAGAAGATTTTCGACTCGCGATTTAGGTTAATTCTATAATTGGCTCCATTGTCTGGTGTTGAGCACTTTAGTAATTGTAGCATTGCAGCATTCGCAGAGGGTTTTTTGGTTTTCTTTTGACCACTGACTGCGCATCCCTTGATTGTTTTCAAGGGGTCGGACGAGGTTGGCCTTTTCTTTCTTTTTGACCCCAATTTTTTTTTTCCCCTGGGCGGTGATTCGAGATACTTTTTTCTCTTGTTCCTGGCCAGGGTTTTTTTGTTTTTTTTTATGTACCGTGAATACTGGTAGATATTAGATTAGTAAATATATATATATATATATATATATATATATATATATATATATATATAAGGATCATTAAATAAGTTTCCAGACTTTTTTCGTATGGGCACTTTTATTGATAGTATACACATAAAACTCTAGTCCCCTTCGAAGTAATCTCCTCCGGTTGTAATGCATTTGTTGTACCGTTCCAACAACTTCTAGAAGTCCCCATAGAAGTCCTCTTGTGTGAGCATGTCAATGACCTTTGTCACAGACTCTTTCATCTCCTCAATTGTCTCATAACAACAGCCTCTGAGCTTAAGGAATAACCAGAAGTCACAGGGAGCAAGGTCTGCACTATAGGGAGGGTAAGGAACTGTGTTGATGGCCATCTTGGTCAAATAGTCTGTGACAAGGATGGAGTTGCGGACTGGTGCATTGTTCTGATGGAAATGCCACTGACATGATTCGAAAGGTGCTGGCCTCTTCCCTAGGAATCTCTTCCTGAACTCCCTTAAAACCTCAACATAGTGACCCTACCCCAAACCCTTTGGCCAATCAACTCTGGTGTATTGACTTCCTTACTCCTCCCACACCTCATCAGAGATTTTGCAAATGTAAAGAATTTTTTTTTCAGTTACCAACTTCATTTGTCAGGAAACCTGAAGGATCCAAATAAAATTACATAGACATGCGTCTTTTATTATTTCATCAAACCTGCTTAAATGAAGAACCGCTGACCCCCCTACACACACATATATTTATATATGTCTGTTCATGTGTTTGTGAATGAGTGTACGTATATATGTCTGTGTGTATACATTCACTTCTCATTGTTAATATCTATTTCTTTTCAAGTGCCCGTGGTGTAATCGTTATCGTCGTAGGAATTGGACACGGTGAAACGAGTTCAAATCCTGGACGAGACTGACTGCATTTCACATAGCACTAATACCCTCGGGAAAGGTATGAATCCAATTATTCTCCCTCCAGCTATGGGTAAATAGTAGGACAGACTAGGTTCTTCAGCCTTGGTGAGGCAACTAGTCTAAGAGAAGGAAAACTCTGAATTGAAACTTGTTAAACTCCGCTTAAAAATTAACCTTGTGTCATATCCTGCCCGAGCGGAGGGGTTGGGTAAATAGGATCTATCTCTTTTCAAGTATTAATATATCTATTTTAATATCTATCAATGTCTATCATTCTATCTATCTATCTATCTAAGTCTTTTACTATCACTGTATCTTTTACTGCTTCTATGTATCCATCTATCTAAGCCATTTTACATCTCTCACAGCTTCTATCGATCTATCTAAGTCTTTTTCTATTTCTCTATCTATTACTACTTCTTTCTATTCATTATATTCATTTATATATATATATATATATATATATATATATATATATATATATATATATGTGTGTGTGTGTGTGTGTGTGTGTGTGTGTGTGTGTGTGTTATAAACATTAATCCGTAAGTTTTGTCACCACCATGTTTCAACCAATGCTTTCTACGGCCTTCCTCACGATCGGAAACCCCACGATGAGTAATCGTCATTTATTTATTTATTTATTTATTTTATTTTGTTTATTTATTTTTCACGAGAACTTCCGAGTATTATTTACATTCTTTTGTTGGTTTCTATCTTCGACACTTCGGATCTTTTCACCTACTTCGTATCAGTGAAAAAGGACTTCTGCCTTTTCCCACGTCTTTAACATATCAAACCTTTTCACACGACCTTGTCACGCTTTTTCTTCTTCTTTTTTAAAGTACTTTGGTCGGTTTTTATTTCGATTTTCGTCGGCACCTTCAGCACCTTCGCTTTAATTAACGTCATTTCCCCTTTTCACCCACTCGATATGTTTTTATGTTTTTTGTTTGTTTGTTTGTTTGTTTGTTTTCTTTTTAGTTTGCTCTTCATATTTGTAGATTTTTTATGCTCTTTTCTCCGTTTTTTTTTCGAAAAAGAGTTTATTATTACTTGTATAGTTGTTACTAGTTTTTTTACAATCTATTTTATTTTTTTATCGCGTTTATCTATCTATTATTTGTTTTCCTTTATTTCATTTTATTTTATTTTATTCTATTATTTATTTATTTATTTATTTATTTGCATCTATTATTTTTCCGCCCAGGGTTGAGACAGTAACGAGTTTTCCACAAGCGCTAGTTGTCGGTGTTTGAGCCGAGATTTAAAAAAGAAATACGGTGATTTTGAAACATTTAAACAAGTTCTCTTCAAATATATATATAAAGTAATGATATATAAATAAAAGATTAAGATTAAGCACAAAAAGGCTCTGTGTTAGGAGAAAACGGTTAATATCGGTTTTTATACAAAAAATCTTTACCTCTTATTACACACACACACATTTTGTCCAGTCGGCTGGGGCTGCAGAATACACCAACTGCATCTCTCCAGAGGGCTACGACTCCCACCACAAATAAGTGTCTTGAATAGGACACTAAACTATCTGATAGTGCAGTTCCTGTAATGCTGGAGCTTTAGGGAATGAAGAGTACTCCTTCATTGCCATCGCTCCCAGATCCATTTTGACCCGGCGTGGTAGCACCAGATAGGGTCCTATCTATGAGTCAAACAGAACTAAAGAGTATACTTATACTAACCTGAATTGTTTGAAATGGAACTGTTTTTGTCACTGAAACTGTACTTACTCTAAACTGAATTGTTTGAAATGGAACTGTTTTGACATTTATCTGTGTGTAAAGAAAAATTATACTTATACTAAACTGAAGTGTTTGAATTAGAACTGTTTGATTAAATTGAATAGCTTGAAATAGGAATGCTTTTGACAATTAAACTGTGTACTATGCTAAACTGAATTGTTTGAAATAAAACAGTTTATTTGTATAAAAATGGATTTAACATTAAATAACATGCAAAGGTTGATATGTCATAAAACCCAAACAAATAAACAAACACATATACATATAATCATCATGGCATGCCAATTGCACGGATTTCCCTGACCTTTCCCGCGACTCGTCCCTATCGTCCATCGCTCCCGGCAGGTCTTCCGTGCTACAACTTGTATTAGCTGGTTGCTCTATCCTTGCTCAGCTGTGTAAAGCGGTCCACAGGTGTATATCGCTCATGAGCTAGCCCTTACTTCTCCAGCAGTGTCCCACTTGTCTTGCTTGTCTAGTTTGGGCAGTTTTAGAGATGGATCGTACAGCAGCTGCTTTGTGCGTTGTTTGCTTCCAGGACAGCTCGCAGCATTCTCGTGCAATTGCCGTCAAGGTTTTTCACCATACACTTAATCAGCGTCCATGAAGTGCATCCATACAGCGGTATTGAGACGACCGCTGCTTGGGAAAACTGCGCTTTATCTTATTACATATATATATATATATATATTTAGTCTATCGGCTACCAGAGTGCTCAATTCTTTCGAAGAGCTTTGCATTACGCTAGCGGCGGCCGGCAATTCCTTCGCCAGAGAGCTCAAACCCCATGGGGGAGCATATATTGTCATCCACAGACAGATTGTTTCGTTCTATCAGAACTCTTCAGTGTGGCTAGACACGCAGGACGCTCGAAGCCGGGATCGAAACCCGTCCAACTTTACGTTAGACAGTGTTTCAGACCACTCGTTCACCAAGCGGACCACGTTGGCTAAGGGAATTTTAAGGTATTTTTATTTATAGAAACAGCAGCAGCAGCCTTTGTTTACATTTCTTTATACCCTATCGGCTACCAGAGTGCTCAATTCTTTCGAAGAGCTTTGCATTACGCTAGCGGCGGCTGACAATTCCTTCGCCAGAGTGCTCAACCCCCATGGGGGAGATATATATATATATTTCGTTCCCAAACTAAACAAATAATGCCAAATAAAAATCTCCCCGAAGACGATCAATCAAAAGCGCTTTAGAGTAGAACCTAGGGCACTTCCATATCAATTAAACCCAAATACCAAGAAACTAACTTGATAAAAACAATAAAATTGTACAGGGAGAAAGTTCAGTAGACTTTAATTAAAATTATTGGAACAATACAATAAGGTCTATTGAACAACGTTCAACTCATTCAACTTTTGGACTGAAACTTATTTTTTTATCTGATTATGTAAGTTATATCTCACTTATTAGAATGCTTGGTAAACAGTTATTCTTTCTCAAAGCCCGCTTCAGATAAAAGGAAAATGGTCAAGTGTTTTCATATTCTGAACTAAACCCCAAAAGGGGTTGTCCTCGTGGTGTAATGGTTAAAAGTTCGATTGAGGAATCGTAGTAAGGGAGTTCGAACTCCAGTCGCGCTATTAGGTTCACTTTCGGACATATATCCTTAGGAAAGGTATGAACCAGCTTATCCTTTCAGTTATGGGTTAAATAGTATCACCGCTTTTCTTCTGGTGGGATGGCTTTGGCATTAAATAACCCAAGATGGTTGATATGCCATTTAACAAAGATCCCAAATCAAACAAACCAAAATGTAGAAAATATAACATAGAAACTTCCTTTTATTTATTGATCTGTTCACTTAAATATCTTGGTAGACTTAACCATATTTACCCAACCCCTCCGCTCGGGCAGGATATGACACAAGGTCAATTCTTAAGCGGCGTTTAACAGGTTTGAATTCAGAGTATTCCTTCTCCTAGACTAGTTGCCTCACCAAGGCTAAAGAACCTCGTCTGCCCTACTATTTACCCATAGCTGGAGGGAGAATAATTGGATTCATACCTTTCCCAAGGGTATTAGTTCTATGTTGGTAGACTTAACGACCGTCCGCTACCTGACTTTTCCCCAAATGAAAGGGAAAAAAATAAAACAAAAAATTCCGAACAAGCCAATTGAAGACGTTGGACTAGTAGTGAAATATACTTATTTATACCCTGAAAATATTAGTTTCTTCTAACAAGTGAAAATGTCAGATAGACAATTATTCTCTTTCACGAAGCCCGTTTCTATTAAACAGAATGTGGGCGTTAAAGTATTTCCGAATTCTAAACAAAACCCCAAAATAAAGATATCTTCATTGCATCAGGAAACGCCGAATCAATTTCTTATGAATAGTTTCGTTTAAGTATGACAGAAACGAAAAATTTCACAAATGCCTTATTTAGATAAAATAAGTCAGTCGAATTTATACTAAAGTAAAAAAAAAAAAGAAAAGAAAATGAAAGCGGGGAGCGTTTTTCGTCGTAATAACAACTCATATATCACGCTCCAGCTTGTCACAGAGAAGAAAGTATCTCTCGAGCCACAAAATCATATTGAAAAGAAAACCATGTGATGCAGCAGGGTGAATGGAAAGTAAGGCGGATGAATCCATTGTTGGGTTAACGGCACATTTCACCAGAAGTTGGGTAGTAAAATCTTATTTGTTAACAGCCAGGATCAAATGGTGAAGTCAAGTAATTAATGTAACTCATCTCTAAGATGAGAGGAAAATAAAGCAGGGAAATAGTTCCGTGATTTTTATCCAAACCGTGTATTCAAACCGCATCGCCTTTCACACAAGGAAAAATGGGACGTGTTTCCCTGTGTATGGAGCACTGGTCCTAGTGTTAAAAAATCAACTTCGGAGCTCCAAACCAAAAACAGTTTATTTAAATGCAAAAACTGTTAACATCGCAATATCTTACGTTAGGACTTTATACACCATTAATGAACAACTGTATCTTACAGCATCTGCAGTCGAGCACAAGATAGACATTATGTCATGATGCTGGCAAAAGAAAAACACGGGGAACACAAAAAGGGTTGATAGACAAGCATATATATTCAAGTAACAGAAACAAGATACAAGTGAACCTGGTTAGTAAAGAGAAAGCTGATGAGAGTCCACTGGGGTAGTGACTATCAGTCCACTACGCAAGTGGTATCACACGCGATAGTGTCACGTGGGTCTGATTCACTCCTCCGACGTGCAAGAACGTAGATATTACCATAGGGAATTAGAATTAAAATATTATGATACACGTTGGCCGAGTCGGCTGGGCCTGCAGAATAATACTGACAGCATTTCTGCATCGGGGTAAGACTCCCCCCCAACAAGTGTCCTGATATGATACTAAACTATCTGATGGTGAGGCTCCAACAATGCTGGAGCTTTGGGGAATGCGGAGTACCACTTCGTTGTCATCAGTCTCAGATCAACTCTGGCTTGGAGTGAGAACAACTGATAGGGTTTTATCCATGGGTTAAATAGAACTATATTCTGTAATTACGCTAAACTGAAATATGTGAAATAGAACTGTTTTTGACATTGAAACTGTGCACATGCTAAAGTGAATTGTTTGAAATTAACTGTTTACCGGCTCATTGGCTAAGTGGGTAGAGTGTTCACCAATGGTCCGGGAGACCTGGGTTCAATCCCAGGTCGCGTTATACTAAAGACTTTTAAGATGGTACTTGATACCACCTTGCTTAACACTCAGCTATATAAGGTAGATATCAAGGGTAAAATGGAGAAATCCAGGGAAAGGTGTAGCGCCCTTCCCTACACCTTGTGTAGTAGGTATCGAAAAGGGAGCCTTCTGGTCGCTCTCGACTCCGGTTGCCAACTTTACTTACTTACTTACATTTAACAGAGTGCAAAAAAAAACTCTACTTATATGAGAGTGAACTGTTTGAAACTTTCATCAAAATGATTTAATTCGCCGTTAAATGAGCTAAAAAAGGTTGATACACAAGAGAACGAAACAAGCAACAAACAACCATAATATTAGTAATGATTGGACATTTCTCTTGTCATCTTCAAGAAAAAACTCAGTCAATGCCGCTATAAAAGGTGCAGGAATGCTTCTTGGTTTTCTTGCCTTAAAATCACTTATAACATCAAAGGACCCAACTGTGAATTGTTGCATATTGATCTTTGACAAAGCCGTCATGTTCCAGCTGTGTAAACCAGAACACTACGATGCATGGGTGTAAGCAGCGGGTTACATAGGTTAACAACCTGAAAAATGCATGCTCGTTATAAAATCGTATATGCAGGACCCACAGCAGTTATGCAAAGTCTCGGAATTCCTCTGTCACACACGTCCGACGGGCAGTCACGATAACGGCCAGCGAGTGCCCAGAGGCGTGTATTTGCTTCCTCAGCCGAGAACCAGAAGATAAGGGTCAGTATAGCAATACTCTGTCTATCTCCGTCTCTCTTTCTCTCTCTCTCTCTTTCTCTCTCTCTCTCTCTCTCTCTCTCTCTCTCTCTCTCTCTCTCTCTCACACACACACACAGTCAACTTCAGTTGTGACTGTTATATTTTTGTAAAATGTTATGATTCATTCCTTCATCAAGGCTATATTACAGAAATATGCGTGCTACATTTCATGGTGACATCTATACAAGTGGGTAAATGTAAAAACAGTTTTCTTTCAAACAATTCAGTTTAGACTAAGTACGCAGTTTAAATGTCAAAACAGTTCTTTTTTGAGCAATTCAGTTTAGCATAAGTACGTAGCTTAAATGTTAAAACAGTTCCAACTAAATCAGTTCAGTTTAACATAAATACGCCGTTTCAATGTCAAAATAATCTCATTTAAAACAATTCATTTTAGCATAAGTACACAGTTTAGCTCTATTTGAACCATTGATAGGACTCTATCAGGTGCTAACACTCTGGGCTAGTGTAGACCTAGGAGTGATGGCAATGAACGGGTACTCCGCATTCTCCAAAGCTCCAGCATTAGATGGAACCTCACCATCAAATTGTTTAGTGTCTTATCAGGACATTCGTTGAGGGTTGGGTCTTACCCTCTGCACAGAAGCACTCAGTGTATTCGACAGCTCCAGCCGACTGGTCAACCATTTAACTGTAATACTTGTGTGCCGACAAATTGACTCTGACTCATTTAGAAATAAGATTACCAAGAAACTATAAACTTACAAATTGCATGTAAAACAATTTAACTGTGTGCCAACAAAGGAGCTCTGGCTCGTATAAAAATGTTATCTATAAACTATGCTTTTACAAAACATATATATATAATGAGGATTTGGTTATAAATAACCAATAAAGGTTGCTATGTCATAAAATCTAACCAAATCGAACTGGCAGAGAAGACGCAGAGAACAAGATGATTATCCACCAAAGATAGATAGATAGATAGAAGTAATAGGTAGAAACAGTAATAGATTGAGATGGTAGAAGATTCTGATAGATAGATAGATATATAGATGCTGACGAAGTTTGGGATAATAAGAGTGTTGGAAACGAAATACATGGACACACACACACACACACACACACACACACATATATATATATATATGTGTGTATATTGTATTATCATGAAAACCTGATTAAAAAGCAATCGATGAAAACGATTATCCCTATATATGTGTATATATATATATATATATATTAGCTATTAGAATTTATTGGGTAAATTCACCACTTAAAATACTCTAACGAATGAACATTTTCTGATGTCCGCGTTTGAGGTTTCACGTGATTGTCACTTATGTATATTATCTGTAAATCTGATTATTAAGAAAATTCTCATTGTGCCTTTTAAGATAGATAGATAGATACATACATACATACATACATCAAAAGACTGACTGAAAATCAGATAGATAGATAGATAGATAGATAGATAGATATCAAAAGGCAGACCGATAGATAGATATACATTATTTTCTAAAGAAAATGGAACATGTTACCACAGCCATCTGGTTCCACAATGCCATCGTCATTGTGACAGGATTATTAAAACGAACATGTGTTTTAAAGGTGACGAAAATTAGCACATTTTTTAAGCGAAAAAATATTTTATTATTCCTTTTTTTACCTTTTCTTTTGTTTTCTTTTCTCCCTCTCTCTCTCTCTCTCTCTGGGTCTCTCTCTCTCTCTCTCTCTCTCTCTCTCTCTCTCTCCTTCCTCTAAGGATTTGACAACGTAAAAAAAAGAAAAAAACAAACAAACAGAGCACACGAAATGAAATGGCACTTTCTTTTTATACCACAAACAAATGGGCTAATATATATATATATATATATATATATATATATATATATATATATATATATATATATATATTAGACCGCACATTTCAAGGAACAGCAAAAATAAATAAATAAATTAACAACGGGGAGGTAAGCAAATAAATATAAATCTTACAAGAGCAAACTTACTTTTGCTATTATTTCAATCTCAGCTTCCGAGAACCCATTTTTTGGATATTATTATTATTATTATTATTATTATGAATTTTGACACCAAACTTATCAGGTGTTTTTTTTCTTTTTGGGATCATGTGACAACAAGTGTTTTCAACATTTTCCTTGGTATTTTTGCTGACCCAAGAACTGTGTTCCATATGTGATGGGCGTTACCCTATCCCGAATATTCCACTTTTTTTTTTAATTTCAGGATAAACTCCTGACATTTCTAACGTTTTTTTTTTCGTCAAGTTTGCTTCGTAAGATGGCGCTTTCATTTTCCATTTTGTTTTTTGTGAGACTAGAGAGGTCAGATTTTAGCCCAGATCTCTCTCTCTCTCTCTCTCTCTATATATATATATATATATATATATATTGCCAAGTCGGCTGGGGCTGTAGAATACACCGACTGCTTCTCTGCGGAGGGGTAAGACTCCCCACAACATGTGTCCTGCATATGACACAAAACAATCTGATAGTGAGGTTCCAGTAATGCTGGAGCTTTAGGGAGTGCGGAGTACCCCTTCATTGCAATCGCTCTCAGGTCCACTATGGCCCGGAGTGGTAGTACCTGATAGGAGTCCTATCTATGGGTTAAATAGAACTAAACCGTAGTTTCTAGACTTTACTGTTTTTGCATTTAAACTACGTGCTTATGCTAAACTGAATTGTTTGAAATGGAACTGTTTTTGAGATTGAAACTGTACTTACCCTAAACTGATTTGTTTAATATAGAACAGTTTCGATATTCAATTGTGTGTGAAAAGATCTGTATATATACAAAACTGAATTAGCTGAATTAGAACTGTTTGACTGAACTGAATAGCTTGAAATAGAAATGTTTTTGACAATGAAACTGTGTACTCATGCTAGACTGTACTCTTTGAAAGAGAACTGACTATTTTCATAAAAATGGATTTGACGTTAAATTGCCAACAAAGGTTGATATGCCATAAAACACAAACAACCAACCAGTATATATATAAACTGTGTGGAGTGCTTATGACAGTTTAAATCATAACTTCCGAAATTGGCGGTCGAGTAAAAATTCAGGGTGTGAGACTCGAATATTGAAAGATACCTATGAAGCATAAAATAATATAAATTCATTAGTCTCGCGAGACCATTGATTTGCAACGAGATTTGAAAGCAACGCTTGAAAGTAAGGTCCGCAATATCCCATGCAACAAAACTTCTTGTCTGAAGTAATCAGAATGGAAACCCTCCCAAACAAAAGCGTGTCTAAGTTTGGTTCATTTCTTGTTTGTTTTTCTTTTATTAATGGCATATCAGCCTTCGTGGGTTATCTAAAGTCAAAGTCATTCTTGTAGAAGAACAGTAGAGGAACAACTCACCCTATAGCTCAGGAGAATAAGGAGTTTTATACCTCTCCTACAGTTGTTAGAACGAAGAACCTACTAACAAAGACTGGAGTTCGATATAGTCTACTCTGATATCACCGTCCAGCACGTTTGCCACTATGCCATAAGAACTCCTCCTCCCCAGATGTATGGGTATCACCATGGGTCCCCACTCTCCATGTTTCGTGCTTATGAAACTAAACTGCGTCTGATTGTGAGGCTCCACTTCTGGATATCTGAGGAGTGCGAAGTACTTTTTCTTTGCTATTACCCCCAGGTCCACTCTCTTCAAAACACTTCAATGTATCCTCACTGATTTTAATTGTGCTGTATTCTGGATGGACTCGTCTCTTTCTCTGATCTACAAGTCCTCCGGTCTCCTTTCAAATATGTTAGGGACCGTTCCGAGCGTACCATCTGTAAATTAGCACTTGATAGGGTCCTATGTATGGGTCATGTAGAATTAAATGGTGTACTTATGCTAAACTCAGTGGATCATTATTAGAATCAATTTACTCATTCGAAAGTTTGTGTTTTTTTTCATACTAGCGTTAGCAGATGGTTTTTCCACTAGAGTCTGAGCAACAGAAAATTGCCTCAAATCTCCAGGACTCTTCTCAGTTTTCTGGCCGATCTCAACGATGGGGTAGTTTAGATGGTCTACACTAGTCCTCTTATTTTCAAGTCTTCCACCCCTGTATTAATACTTTGATGATTTACCGAGTGTACCAATTACAACTGGTATCACCATCACCTTCATATTCCTTAGTTTTATTATTATGATTATTATTCTCTTTTGAGAGTTTTTCACATCAAGGTTAGCTGATAGTCTTCCAATGGAGGTTGAGTGACAGCAAATCTCCACAATTCCCCTGGACTATTCTTAGTATACTGGTCGATCTCAACAACACAGTAGTTTGGGAGGTCTTCACATGTCCTCTGATTTTCAAGTCCTCCAGTCCCTGTATCAGTTCTTTGGTTACTGCACCGAGTGCGCCATTACAATTGATATCGACGTTGCATTCATATTCCATGGTTTTTCAGTTATCTAGCAAGGTCTTGGTACTTATCTCTCTTTTCACTTTCCTTCAGTTTTACGCAGTGGTCAACCGGAACGGAAAAGTCCATTATTTGGCAGGTTTTCTTTTTTTGTATTATTATTATTATTATTATTAACATTTAATTTTCAGCTTTACCTTTGGTTTCTTACAATCCTTCACCGGAAGAGATTACGTACATTAAATTTTTATACAACTTTTGGGTATTTTTTTTTCATTCACCTAGATAGTTCTCTTCTAAAGAGATGAGCTGTTCCTTAAAATCCTTCTTGCCCACTCGGCTGGGCTGTGGAATACACTAACTTTTTTTCTGCAGAGGGTTAAGCCCACGCCCCGCCAACGAGTGTCCTGAATATAACACTAAAAAATCTGATGATGAGGCACCAGTAATGCTGGAGCTTTGAGGAATGCAGAGTACCTATTCATTGCCATCGCTCTCAGGTCCACTCTGACGCGTCGTAGTAGTAGTAGTACCTGATAGGGTCCTATCCATGGGTCAAATAGAACTATACTGTGTACTTATGCTAAACTGAATTGTTTGAAAAAGAACCGTTTTTGTATGCTAAACTGAATTGTTTGAAATAGAACTGTTTTGACATTTATCTGTGTGTAAATCAAAAACTCTACTTCTACAAAACTGAATTGTTTGAATTAGAACTGTTTGACAAAACTAAAGTAAAGTTGGCGACCATAGTCGAGGGTGACCCGAAGGCTCCCTTTTCGATAGCTACTACACCAAGGTGTAGGGGAGGGCGCTACTCCTTCCCTCGATTGCTTCACTTTACCCTTGATCCGCACCTTATAATGCTGAGTGTTAAGCAAGGAGGCATCAAGTACCATTTTTGAGTCTTTGGTATGACTCGACCTGGGATTGACCCAGGTCTCCCGGGCCATTGGCGAACACTCTAACCGCTAGGCCAATGTCCGGTTACTTGACAAAACTAAATAGCTAGAAATAGAAATGTTTTTGACAATTAAAATCTATACTTACTCTAAAATGAATTGTTTGAAACAGAATTATTTACTATATAAAAATGGATTTGGCATTAAGTAACCTACAAAGGTTGATATGCCATAAAACACAACTTTTTGTATTCCATATAGGCTGTAACGGTTAGGTATCTGATTATATTTATCTGACCCTTTTTTTTGATAAAGCCCAATGCTTCTACTATTACTGTGACGATGGTAGTTTTATGATACCACACGTTTTTTAAAAAATGTCTATCCCCAGGTGTTTGTCTTTATTTATCTTAATATACTTTTTGATATATGTTAAATATATATAAATTTGTATCTGTTAAATATACACATATGTTGGCACATATGTTGGTACATATCAATTTTCTTTGATAGTTCTTTTTTTTTTCTTTTTTTGTATCTCAAGGTCTTCCGTTCTAGTTGTGATTAGCTTTTCAATTTTTTCCCTAATAATGATAACAATAATAATATCCAAATGACAGCATTACTGAGAACGGCCAGAATACTGAGAAGAGTCCTGGAGACTTGAGGAGACTTGCTGTCACTCAATCTCCAGCGAAAAACCATCAACTAATACTGATGTGAAAAACTCTAAAGGAGAAAATGATAATAATAATAATAATAATAATAATAATAATAATAATAATAATAATAAAACTTTTCTGGTTTTTTGATATACAAACAGATCGCCTAATCTCGACCGAACGAAGAGACCTTATAATAATCAACAAAACAAAAAGAGAACTTCCTGGATGTTTGTCCTGGCTGACCACTGAGTGAAACTGAAAGAAATCGAAAAGAAGGATAAGTACCTGGAGCTTGCTAGAGAATTAAAAAAAAAACTATGGAACATGAATGTGACGGTGATTGATACCAATTTGGTGCCCTTGGTACAGTCACCAAAGTATTAGTAAAAGGACAAGAGGATTTGGAAATAAGAGGACGAGTAGAGACCATCCAAACTACAGCATAGCTTAGATCGGCCAGAATAATGAGAAGAGTCCTGGAAACTTGAGGAGACTTGTTGTCACCCAAGCTTTAGTGAAAGACTATCAGCTTCTGATGTGAAAAACTCTCAAGGAGTCATATGATAAAAATAATACGCAGCCAGACGACCAGACCTTATAATAATAAAAAATAAAAATAAAAACAGAACTTGTAGAATTGTGGACGTTTGTGTCCTTGCTCACCACAGAGCAAAACTGAAAGAAAGCGAAAAGAAGGATAAGTACCTTGACCTTGCCAAGGTATTGAAAAAAAAATTGTGGAACATCTTAACAACTGATTTATTGAGATTGGCCAGAATACTGAGAAGAGTCCTGGAGACTTTAGCAGTCTTGCTGTCACTCAATCTCCAGAGAAAGATCACCAGAAAACACTGATGTGAAAAACTCTCGAGGAATAATAATAATAATAATAATAATAATAATAATAATGAAACCATTAATCATATAATAAGCAAATGCAGCAAATTATCACAGAAGGAGTATAAGGCGAGACACGACTGGGTTGGCAAGGTGATCTACTGGGAAATGTGCAAGAAATTTAAATTTGACCATACGAACAAATGGTATATCCACAACCCAGCAGCTGTCCTAGAAAATGACACACATAAACTCCGTTGGGACTTTGACATACGCACGGATCACCTAATCTCGGGCAGAAGACCAGACCTTATAATCATCATCATCATCATCATCATCAAGTCGTGCCGCCAGCACGGATATCCCTGACCCTCTCTCGCCACTTCTCCCTATCATTCATCGCCTCCGGCAGGTCTTCAGGGTTACATCCTGTGTCCTCACATAGTTGCTGTATGTAAGTTCGTGCTGGTCGTCCTGCTTTTGCACATCCATATGTGGGGGTCCACAGGAGTACATCGCTTATGAGCTCGACCTTGCATCTCCAGAAGTGTCCCGCGTGTCTGGTTCGTCTAACTTGTGTAGTTTTCGTGATGGGGGGCAAGTGTCCGTATAGTTGGTGTCTCGTGGGGTGTTGTCGCCAGGACTTGTTCAATACTGCTCTCAACATTCTTGTGTAATTTCCGTTTAGTTTTTTCTCCAGCCGTTTAGTTAGCGTCCATGTAGTGCATCCATATAGCAGTATCGACACAACCGCTGCCTGGAAGAAACTGCGTTGCAAAATTGTGGACTTTGCTGTCCCGGCTGACCACAGAATAAAACTGAAAGAATGTGAAAAGAAGGATAAGTACCTCGACCTCGCTAGAGAATTAAAAAAACTATGGAACATGATGGTGCCAATTGTACCAGTTGTGATTGGTGCTTTTGGTACAGTAACTAAAGGATTGCTAAAGGGACTGGGGGACTTGGGAGTTGGCGGACGAGTGGAGACAATCCAAACGACAGCATTAGTGAGAACGGCCAGAATACTGAGAAGAGTCCAGGAGACTTGAGGAGACTTGTTATCACTCAAACCCCAGGGAAAGACCATCAGCTAATGCTGAGGTGAAAAACTTCCTTGGAGTAAACAATAATAATAATAATAATAATAAACTTGCTATCGAGCGGATTTTTTTGTTCCAGTGGACCACAAAGAGAAAATAAAGGAAAGCAAAAAGATGGACGAATACTAGAACCTTGCCAGAGAACTAAAAAAAAAAAAAACTGGGGAATTGATGCCAATTGTGATTGGCGCGCTGGGAACGGTTCTCAATGGTTTGCAAAAAAAGACAAGAGGGGGTTGGAAATCAAAAGAACTGGGACCATCCAGACAACAACATTGTTGATAATGACTGGATACTGAGAAGAGTCCTGAAAACGTGAGGATACTAGCAGTCACTCAGACCCTACTGAAAGCCCACCAGCAAACACTCCCCAAATGTGAAAAAAAAAAAAAAAATTCACAGTTTGCAAAAAATAAATAGAATGTCTTTCCAAATTTCGACACGGATGCGATTTCAGTTAATGGTTGATTATTTTTCGGGACGTGTAAGTATGGGAAGCCATGAAATTTAGACCTAAGCGCCAAGATTAATGTTTGACATCAATTTACTAAATATAACTTTATGGTATGTTGTCTTGGTGGATTAAGGTAAACTTCCCGACCCCCCCTCCCGCTCCTGAAAAAGAAACTAGCAAATAATAAACAGCTAATTAAGGCGGAACTGGATCTGAAGTAGTCATCAAAATTCGGAGCCATTTTCAAGTAGCTACCGCTGCTTCTTCTTCTCAACAGACGCTAATTCTAACTATGAATTCACTCAAGCGAACCGCTTCTTTCGACTCAGAAAATAATAATGAGTTTCACCATATTTGTCTCTCCGTTTCAACCTGAAACAGGAACACAACGTAAAAAAAATAAAAAACTTAAAAAAAAAACTAACAAAAAAAAAAAAAAAAAAAAAAAAAAAAAAAACAAGCAAACGTTAATCCTCTCATTTTACAGCGATTTTTATTCAACAATAAAAATAAAGTAGAATTACTTTTTTAAATGCTTTTTTTATTTAGAAATCTGGAAAAACAAAACAAATAAATACATGGCCTTCCGTTTTTTTGGTTCGGTTTCTTTGTTTAATTGCTTATCAGCTTTTAGGTTGGTTGGTTGGTTTTTTGTTTTGTTTTATTTTATGGTATATTAACCCTTTTCGGGTCATTTAACGCCGAATTAAATTTCAAAGAATTCAGTTTAGTATAAGTATAGTTTTTGTTTACAAATCTCAAAACAGTTCTATTTCAAACAATTCCGTTTAGCATAATTACGCTGTTTAAATGTCAAAAAGAATTTTTTAAACAATTCAGTTTAAACAATTTATTTCTATTTGAACTATATATAGGACCCTATCCGGATCAGAGTGGACCTGGGAGGGATGACAATGAAGGGGTAATCCACATTCCCCAAAGCTTCAGCATTACTGGAACCTCATGATCAGTTTGTTTAGTCTCATATCCAGCATACTCGTTGGTAGTGGGGGGAGTCTTACCCCTCTGTAAAGAAGCATTTGGTGTATTCTACAACCCCAGCCGACAAGCTTTTAGGAATTAATACCAAAGCCATTCTTGCAAACAGTACTGATAATGTTTAATTCATTGCTGGAAGGTAGGGATAAGTAGCTTCATGCCTTTTGTTACGGTATTAGTCCGAAAATTAACGTAATAGCGTAACTGGCGTTCGAACTCGCTTCCAGCATGTTCGCAACCAGGCCGACACTTCTTCGTTTTGTGTCATTCAAAGTTTTTGGTACTTGTAGACTGATTGCTGCACCAGGGTTAGAAAGCCCAGTCTTCCCTAATATTCAATTCGGGGAAGAAATAGATTTATGCCTTTTCCAAGGGCATGAAAGCGTCATACATGCAGACAGTAATTACAAGCAAAATAAATAAAGAATTAAATGAATTAAATTAAAAAAGGAAGTAATGGGTCGAGTCCCCGTGGTGCAGTAACTAGCGTGCTGGACTTCGTGAGTTAGAATTCCAGTCCTGCTTTGCGGTAGAATGCACTGACTGCACCTCTGGATGGGTGTCCTGGATATAACACTAAACAATCTGATAGTGAGGTTCCAGTAATACTGGATCTTTGGGGAATACGGAGCATCCCTTCATTGCCATTGCTCCCAGGTCCACTCTGGCCCGGAGTGGTAGCACTTGATAGGGCCCTATCTATGGGTTAAATATAACTAAACTGTATACTTATGCTAAACTGAACTGTTTGACTAAACTGAATAGCTTGAAAAAGAAATGTTTTTTGCCAATTAAACCGAACTTACATTTAAACTGCATGCTTATGCTAAACTAAATTATTTGGAATGGGATTGTTTTTTGACATTGAAACTGAATTTACACTAAACTGTATTGTTTAACATAGAACTGTTTTGACATTTAACTGTGTGTAAACAAAATCTGTACTTATACTAAACTGAATTAGCTGAACTAGAACTGTTTGAATAAACCGAATAGCTTGAAATAGAAATGTTTTTGACAATTAAACCGTATTTACATTTAAACTGCGTGCCTATGTTAAACTGAATTGTTTGAAATGGAACTGTTTTTTGACATTAAAACTGTATTTACGCTAAACTGAATTGTTTAACCTAGAACCGTTTCGACATTTAACTGTGTGTAAACAAAATCTGTACTTATACTAAACTGAATTAGCTGAATTAGAATTGTTTGAATAATTTGAATAGCTTGAAATAGATATGTTTTGGACAATTAAACTGTGTACTCATGCTTAACTGAATTGTTTGAAATAAAACTGATTATTTTCATAAAAGTGGATTTGGCATTAAATAACCTATAAAGGTTAATATGCCAAAAACCCAACCAACCAAACCAGTCCCGCTAAATTAACTTTTGAACTAATACCCTTGGGAAAGGTTAAAACTCTCTTATCAATCTAGCAATACATTAAAAAGCACCACTACTGTATAACTACAAGGATGACTTTAGCTTTAAATAACCCATGAAGGTTGATATGTGGTTAAAGAAATAAACCAAATCAGTATAGTCTGACCGATATCGAGAAAAATTATACGCGTTTCTCTAGAATGTCAAAAGAGAAACTAAATATTTAAGAATCTACGGAAAACATATTAGAAAGTTAAAAGAAACCTTGGCCCAAAGGTTGGGAACCAAGTTCAACACAAACGGGAAACATAGTTTGTCAGAAATAAGAAATTAGGTAAACGCTAAATGTTTTTTTTTTTTTCTTAAACTTGATACAGACCAGAGGTATGATCGAATGTTAGATTCCATATGTCTGGATAATGCCTACATTAATTAAATCCAGACGTGGATTTTTCTCTAACACGTAAACAAAAGTTAATACTGACAATTTAAAAAAAAAAAACGAAACACACTACTTGTCTACACATATTAATCAACCTTTAAAACCCGCAGTCGTAGGTAAGAAGTAAAAATAGCCACTTTTTGACGGGAATATCGGCAGTCTTTATTTAAAGCATAAATTAAAAATGGCGTTCTTAAGTATTTACCCAATACATTTTTTTTCGCAAGATAGAAACAATCCCAAATTTCTGTCTAAAAAAAAAAAAAAAGATTGAAAAAATATCTACTAGGGCCATTCAATAAATAAGGGGAACTTTTAGACAGCGGGTCCTGGTATATATGTACGAGGGTTAGTCCATAAATAAGGTGAAATTAAGGGACTGAAAGGGGACCTATTTTTTGACTGAGGAAGGACCTATTAAATATATAGAGAGCATATTCAATAAATAAAGGGATTTTTTTTAATAAGGAGGGACCTAATATATATATATATGTAACTCATTTAATAAATAAAGGGAATTTTTGGACTGAGATGGGACCTATTGCATATACAAGGGTCATTCAATAAAGGGATTTTTTCGGTTATTTGTTTGCTGGGTTTGGTTGGTTGGTTGGGTTTTATGGCACATTAACCTTTGTAGGTTATTTAACGCCAAATCCATTTTTTTTTTTTTTGCTTATTGTTCTATTTCAAACGATTCAGTTTAGCATGAGTACACAGTTTAAATGTCAAAAACGTTTCTATTTTAAGCTATTCAGTTTATTCAAACAATTCTAATTCAGCTAATTCAGTTTAGTATAAGTACAGATTTTATTTACACACAGTGAAATGCCAAAAACGGTTCTATATTAAACTATTCAGTTTAGTGGAAGTACAGTATCAATCTCAAAAACAGCTCCATTCAAATAATTCAGTTTAGCATAAGCACGCAGTTTAAATGTAAGTACAGTTTATTTGTCAAAAACATTTCTATTTCAAGCAATTCACTTTGGTCAAACAGTTCTAATTCAAACAATTCAGTTTAGCACAAGTATGCAGTTTAGTTCTATTTAACCCTTATATAGGGCCCTATCAGGTGCTACCACTCCGAGCCAGAGTGAACCTGGAAGCAATGGCAATAAAAGGGTACTCAGCATTCCCCAAAGCTCCAGCATTACAGGAGCCTCACCATCGGATTGTTTACTGTTTTATCCAGGACACTCGTTGGGTGGGGGTCTTACCCCTCTGCATAGAAGCAGTCCGTGTATTCTACAGCCCAGCCGACAGGGCAAGATTTTCTTTTGGACTGGGGAGTGACCAATCATATTTACGAGGGTCATTTAATAAAAGAAGGGAAATTTTTTAAAAAAACAAAATAATCTTTTTTTAGAATTTTTTCCCATAAATGCATTGTTTGAAATTTGTTAGTTTAGTTTCTGTTTAATGGCATATCAAACCTTGTGGGTTTTTTGATTCGAAATCCTGTTTTTTTTTAAATCTATATTTGTATACAAATAGTTTGGAAGTAACTATTTTTGAAAACGAAAGACAGTGAGCATGACAAAGCTTAATTGACAAATTTTGTTCACAAGCATATGTTTGTTAATCGTCTTGGTTTGATTGTTTGGTTTTTGGGGCTTTATGGCATATCAACCCTTGAAAGTTATTTGATGCCAAATCCATTTTTATACTAATTAACAATTCTATTTAAAATAATTCAGTTTAGTATGAGTACACCATGTTGTTGTCAAAAACATTCCTATTTCAAGCTATTCAGTTTAGTCAAATAGTTCTTATTAAAACAACTCAGTTTAGTATAAGGATAATTTTTGTTTACACACAGTTCAATGTCAAAACAGTTCCATTTCAAACAATTCAGTTTAGCGTACAAAAATAGTTCCATTTCAAACAATTCTGTTTAGCATTTGTACGCAGATTAAATGTCAAAACAGTTCTATTTTAAACAATTCAGTTTTTATACAAATAAACAATTGTATTTCAAACAATTCAGTTTAGCCTAAGTACACAGTTTAATTGTCAAAAAATTTCTATTTCAAGCTATTCAGTTTAGTCTAATAGTTCTATTACAAACAATTCAGTTTAGCATGAGTACGCAGTTTAGTTCTATTTAACCAATAACTGAACCCTCTCAATTGCTACCACTCTGGGCCAGCGTGAATATGGGAGCGATGGCAATGAAGGGGGTGCTCTGCATTCCCCAAAACCCCAGCATCTCTGGAACTTCACCATCAGATCGTTTAGTGTCATATCCAGGACACTTGTTGGGGCGGTTCTTACCCCTCTGCAGAGATGCAGTTAGTATATTCTACAACTACAACCGAGTGGGTAATGCATGTGTTTACTTCAAATGATAAATAAACTAAAATGCTCTTCTTACTAAAAGATCTCTAACCAACCAACAATCTTAGCAAATTATATCATAAACTAATAAATATAATTAATTATGATTTTATACAAGCACTGATAACTGAAAAATACAAACTATTTGAAATTCATGAAAGAAATTGTCGAGTGTACGAAGAGGCATGATTTAGTTTGTTTTGTTTTTTTTAATTCACAGCTTGGCTGTAAACCGGTTTGCCACTATGAGCCGGAGTCAAGAAGACAGTAGAAACATGTTGACGTTCCGGTAAAGAAAAGGTTCCGGACGCAGCGTCCAGTAATGTATATATCATAAAGTAAATCTGTTTATTAGTCGGTAATTTTCTGTGTTTTTTTAAAATAATTCTTCAGCGATTATACGCAGATAATACAGCGTCTAAATTTTAAAAGTATCAAGAACGCAAGAGACATAATATTTATAGCAATTTTATGTTTTTACATTATTCCTCCTAAATGTGTGTGTAGTTCTCTGTGTATATAAACATGTTGACGTTCCGGTAAAGAAAAGGTTCCGGACGCAGCGACCAGTAATGTATATATCATAAAGTAAATCTGTTTATTAGTCGGTAATTTTCTGTGTTTTTTTAAAATAATTCTTCAGCGATTATACGCAGATAATACAGCGTCTAAATTTTAAAAGTATCAAGAACGCAAGAGACATAATATTTATAGCAATTTTATGTTTTTACATTATTCCTCCTAAATGTGTGTGTAGTTCTCTGTGTATTTAAACATGTTGACGTTCCGGTAAAGAAAAGGTTCCGGACGCAGCGATCAGTAATGTATATATCATAAAGTAAATTTGTTTATAAGTAGGTAATTTTCTGTGGGTTATTTTTATAATTCTTCAGCGATTATACGCAGATAATAGAGCGTCTAAATTTAAAAATATCAAGAACGCAAGAGACATAATATTTATTGCAATTTTATGTTTGAAAATTATTCCTCCTAAAAGTGTGTGCATTTCTCTGCGTATATCCGAGTTAGTGTCTGTGTGCCTGTGTGAATGTGTTTCTCTGTGTATATGTATGTGTGTGTCTGTGTGTTGTTCTTTGTGTATGTTTTTCTATGTATATGTATGTGTGTCTGTCTGTTGTTCTCTGTGCATGTTACTCTGTGTATATGTATGTGTTTGTCTGTCTGTTGTTCTGTGCGCTTATATATCCTATTTACCCAACCTCTCTGCTCGGGCAGGATATGACACAAGGTCAATTTTAAGCGGAGTTTAACAGGTTTGAATTCAGAGTTTTCCTTCTCCTAGACTAGTTGCCTCACCAAGGCTGAAGAACCTAGTCTACCCTACTATTTACCCATAGCTGGAGGGAGAATAATTGGATTCATACCTTTCCCGAGGGTATTAGTGCTATGTGAAATGCAATCAGTCTCGTCCAGGATTTGAACTCGAGTCGCCGTGTCCAATTCCTGCGACGATAACAATTACACCACGGGCACCTCCACCTGTATATATATGAGTGTTTGTGTTTATGCCTATGTGTGTCTGTGCATATGTATTTGTGGCTTTCTCTCTGTATATTAATGTGTTTGATTGTCTATATGCATGTGTGTGTTGGTATATTTCTCTGTGTATATGTATATGTATGTTTCTTTGTGCATATGTATGTGTGTGTCTGTGGGTTTCTCTTTGTATATGTGTGTTTGTGTTTTTCTATTTATATATATATATATATGTATATATATGGGTATATATATAATTCTCTGTGTATATGTGTGTCTGTTTGTCTGTACGTGTCTATGTGTGTTTCTCTGTCTACAAGTGTTTTTTTTTCTGCTTACGTGTACACGTGTTTCCCTTTTGTGTACGTATGTTGCTCACTTTACATGTATGTGTATTTCTCTGTGTATGTGTATGTGTGTGTGTTTCTCTGTCTATGTGTATGTGTGTGTTTTTCTCTGCTCACATATATGTGGGTATATATGCGCTTCTCTGTATGTAAACAAATGCATTTCTCTCTCTCTCTCTCTCTCTATATATATATATATATATATATATATAAAATTAACCTAAATCACGAGTCGAAAATCTTCTACTAAAGTTTTACCTTAACGGATCATCAGGAAGCCTAACCTCGACTGAATTCTAGGACTGAATTCAGTCGAGGTTAGTCTTCCTGATGATCCGTTAAGGTGAAACTTTAGTAAAAGATTTTCGACTCGCGATTTAAGTTAATTCTATAATTGGCTCCATTGTATTGTGTTGAGCACTTTAGTAATTGTAGCATTGCAGAATTCGCGGAGGGTTTTTTGGTTTTCTTTTGACCACTGACTGTGTATCCCTTGATTTTTTTCAAGGGGTCGGACGAGGTTGGCCTTTTCTTTCTTTTTGACCCCAAATTGTTTCTTTTTCCCCTGGGCGGTGATTCGAGATACTTTTTTCTCTTGTTCCTGGCCAGGGTTTTTTTTTTGTTGTTTTTTTTTTGTTTTCTTCTGTACCGTGAATACTGGTAGATATTAGATTAGTAAATATATATATATATATATATATATATATATATATATATATGTTTGTGTATTTCTGTTTTTGTTTGAGTATATGACTGTTTTTCTATGTATCTAGGGGTGTTTTTCCATTTACATGGTTAGTCGGTGTTTGTGTATTTGTCTCTGTATGTCTGTATGTAAGTTTCTCTGACTGCATGTGTGAGGTATTCACGTGGTGTAATGGTTAAACCGCTGAACTGCGGAATCGTACAAAGCGAGTTCGAACTCCAGTCGAGCTATTACGTTCACTTTCGGACAAACACACTTGGGAAAGGTATGAACCCTCTTATCCTCCCAGGAAGCAGCGTCGCATCAACCGAAAGGACATCGACACGAGATTAACGAAAGCATGGACAGCTCTCAATAGGCTATCGATTATATGGAAATCAGACCTAACCGATAAAATGAAACGCAGTTTCTTCCAGGCAGCGGTCACATCGATACTGCTATCTGGATGCACTACATGGACTCTAACAAAACGGCTGGAGAAGAAGCTAGACGGCAATTACACAAGAATGCTGCGAGCAATATTGAACAAGTCCTGGCGGCAACACCCCACAAGACACCAACTGTACGGCCACCTGCCTCCTATCACGAAAACTATTCAAGTTAGACGAACCAGACATGCAGGACACTGCTGGAGAAGCAGGGACGAACTCATAAGAGATGTACTCTTATGGACCCCCACACATGGCCGTGCGAAGGCAGGACGACAAGCACGAACATACGTTCAGCAGCAATGTGAGGATACGGGATGTTGTCCTGAAGACCTGACTAGGGCGATGAACGATAGGGAGGAGTGGCGAGAGAGGGTCAGGGATATCCGTGCTACCAGCACGACATGATGATGATGATGACTGTCCTAGATGAATGGCTTTGGTGTTAAATATCACAAAAAGGTTGATATGCCATTTAACAAGAAACCGATTGCATATGTATGTGCTAATGCGTATTTCTTTGTATATATATATATATATATGGGGGGTATCTTTCGATGGCTGATTTTATTCTCATCAATAGAAGCTAACCTTATAGATGAGCAGTAGTAGTTACTCGATCGAACTGACGATCCTGGCCGTTGAGCCGCGAGAATCATACGTCCAGGACCAGGTTAGATATTGCGTTCGACCGTCAGAGGGTTTATTCGCGTACCTTTACGTCCACCATGCTGCTTCCCATGGGTACGTAAAAAAATCCTTTCTTTTTTTCCGTTAAGTTTTAACTTAGTTAAAGTCCAAGACTAATATATTAATAAAAGATTTTTTTCCTTCTTTTCACGTTCTATTTTAGTTCCTACCTTACTTTTGTTTGTTTGTTTGTTTGTTTTCGCCCTGTCTTCTGAAAACTGGCACTAACACATGTTATAGTTCTACAAAAATAGAATTTCACGGTCCAACAGTGAATCTTTTCTTTTAAGATTTATAGTTGGCCTGCAGGTGAAGCAGGGACGGGCTCATAAGTAATGTTCTCCTATGGACCCCCTCATATGGCCGAGCAAAAGCAGGACGACTAGCTCGAACCTACATACAACAGCTCTATGAGGATACGGGATGTAGCCCTGAGGACCTGCCAGAAGCGATGAACGATAGGGAGGAGTGGCGAGATAGGGTCAGGGATATATGTGCAGGCGGCACGAAATGATGATAATGATGATACTATTTACCCAACCCCTCCGCTCGAGCAGGATATGACACAAGGTCAATTTTTTTAAGCGCAGTTTAACAGGTTTGAATTCAGAGTTTTCCTTCTCCTAGACTAGTTGCCTAACCAAGGCTGAAGAACCTAGTCTGTCCTACTATTCACCCATAGCTGGAGGGATGATAATGATGATAATGATGATGATGATGATATATATGTGTCTAAGATTGTATGTATACTTATTGGTGTATAGGTATCTGTGTATTTACCCAACCCCTCCACACGGTCAGGATGGGACATAAGGTTAATTTTAAGCAAGATTAATTTCGGAGTTTTTCTTCACCTAGACTGGTTTTCTAAGCTAGGCTAAATAACTTAGTCTGCCCTACAATTTATCCCTAGCTTGAGGAGAAATAATTGGATTCATACCTTTCCAAAGTGCTTTGTAAAACACAATCATCAGCCTCATTCAGGAAATGAAATTCTATCACTGGGTCCATTTCCTTCAACGATAACCATTACACCAGGAGTACCACCACAATATCTATGTACGTATGTTTTAAATATATCTGCGATTTTTTCTTTTCTTACTTATAAGTGTTTTTGTCTCTTTTAGGCTACGTTTATGTATGGCCGTTTCTATGGTTACATAATTGTTTACACATTTACATGTGTGTATGCACTCGTGTGTATGCACGTGTGTGTTTGTATGTGTTTATGTGTGTATATGCGTAAACAACTCCTTGGGCTCTTGAGAAAGGGTTTGTGAGAAAATATATCTGAAGTCCTACACAGTTTGGAAGCCGAAACATCATTGCCCCAAATGAATTTACTACTTCAATATCAAAGGCAAAATATCTTGTTGATTACCCGTTATAGTAAGTAGTAAAGTTGGTGACAGCAGTCGAGGGCGGCCAGAAGGCTCCCTTTTCAGTAGCTACTACACCGAGGTGTAGGAGTGGGCGATACTCCTTTCCCTAGATTGATCCACCTTACTCTCGATACGTAGCTTATATTGCTGAGTGTTAAGCGGGGGGGTTATCAGGTATCATTTTTAAAGTCTTTGGTATGACGTAACCTGGGATTGAAATATCGATACGTACCTTATATTGTTGAGTGTTATGCAAGGAGGTATCAAGTATCATTTTTAAAGTCTTTGGTATGACGCAACCTGGGATTGAACCTAAGTCTCCCAGACCACTGGCGAACACTACCCATTAGGCCAATGAGCCGGATTGCTCAACTTTATCCTCGATATGTACCTTATATTGCTGAGTGTTAAGCAAGGAGGTAACAAGTACCATTTTTAAAGTCTTTGGATTGAACCCAGGTCTCCCGGACCATTGGCGAACACTCCAACTATTAGACCAACCCGTTATAATGTACAGATACCAGTTGAAAAGTGAACCTTCTCAGATATTCTTGTTGTCAGTCTTTTTCAAACAATGCTCATGAGGCTAAGCATGAAACATTTGAGTTAATTCAATTATATAATGTTACGTTTTGACCTTTTGACCCGGCCAAAAATGCCATTCAAGGTGATGCACCGGAAGGAGGTGACACATTCTAATGGCAGTTAGGAGAGGAAATCACGTGGGCGGAAATTGGCTGATGAAATGGGACGAGCAAGAAAAATTCCCATGGTACACTACAGAGTGATGCCCCGGAAGAGAGTGACCTCTGAACTGCATGACAGTTATTTCCGCTTGATGACGATTAAACATTCGATTTCAAAGATCGAGTGGGCGTCGAACGATCATATAATTCAATTGAGTTCGACGCCCGGGGGGGCAATTAAGTTGAAGATCGGACGGAGTTATAGACGAAATGTAGTAGGGAAAGCCACATCAGGCCGAAGGGGCCTTTGGGCCCTGATGAGTGGGCCCTAGGCCTCCGGTTGAGCGGCACTAAAGAACGAGAAAGACAACGTGATGGTCATAACAGTGGGGTCAAAATATTGCAGTTATGTTCGATCTCCAGTGCCCTCTCACAGTAAAACCCCACACAACCCTTTCGAACCTTTGCAATAAAGTGAGAGGTAGATATTTTTGTAAAGAAGTCTTCCTGCGTCTTCCTTCTTGCGTCGTTTATCCTGCTTGCTTCTTTATCCTTGCGTCTGATTAATTTATTGCGTCAGTATGTATCCAGCATATATATGTATATTTCTGCATGAATCAGCAAATGAGAATATAACAATAAGATTTGTATTCACTCACTATTAACAATGAAAAGACGCTTAGCGAAAAAGCATTAATTTTAACCCGAAAGACAAGACGACGTTATGTAGTCTTCAATCTGATATGACTGAATTACATTTTTAAAAAAAAGAAGGTATTTCTATTTTTTTTAGATGTGGAAATCTATAAAAATAAAAATATATACAGACAGCTTTTTTTCAAATCAAACTAGAAGCACGTCTCATCAGACAGCGAGTTAAAGAGAGTCATCTCCCCTTAAAGGATTTATAATCCAAACAGAATTCGTAACAAACAAAAAAATTGCCTAAAAACTACACGAGGCAAAAAATAAGCATTTATCAAAAAAATCAATTATAAAGTATTTTTCATTATTTTAGACATTTATTTATTCAATAAATTGTTGAATTTGAATTACAAAGTCTCAGTTTCTTCCATACAGTGAAAGAATGTAAAAAAGGATTGTCAATTTGGAAACCATGTTTTCTTTTTTTATTGACCACATTGTTGCTGTTGTTGTTGGCGACCGTAGTCGAGGGCGACCCGAAGTCTCCCTTTTCAATTGCTTCTACTCTGAGATGAAGGGGAGGGCGCTACTCCTTCTCCTGAATTTCTCCACTTTATCCTTGATACGTACCTTACAATGCCGAGTGTTAAGCAAGGAAAGAAAAGAATCGTTCTGTGTTGTTAAATGTTTACTTTGATTTTCTAGTTTTTAATTTATGAAATTTAGTTTTCCGTTTTCAAATAAACACGATTCAACCCCCCCCCCCAAGAAAAGGGAAACAAAATGTATTTCAAATATGCCAGTGGAGTCTGGCCAATTGAAAAAAAATATTTACTCGTGATTTATAAGGGGGTGTCCTCGTGGTGTAATAGTTTAAGTCCTGGACTGCGAAATCGTTGTAAGTGAGTTCGAACTTGTAGCAGAAAGAAAACTGAATTTTTGTTTGGCGCGTAATTTAATTTGACCGTTAGGGTCGTCGAACATTTTCACCCAATCAGGATAACCTGTCCTATTCATCCCGAACCATATTTCCTAGCAGCACCAAATATTGAAGAAAGCCCGTGAATCTCTCTATAGCTCAGAAATCCTCTACGGGAACGGTCGTCTTAACGTCTGTTCCTGAATAGCAGCAGCACCATCATACACTATGAGGAGAGCCATCTAGTTTATGGATCCCTTGGGTCTATTCTTCTATACCAAGGGATTTTAGTTAAAAACAAATTAGATGACACACTCTAACAACTTCCTACCTTCTTTCCTTTATACGAGTCTCGCAGCATACCAGCGTAAACCCCTTACTTCATGCTGCTATTAAAACTATCATTTAAAACCTAACGACGTCTTCGTTCTTCTCCACTGCCATTATTTTCCTTCAACATTGAGCGAGGGGATAACTACCAACGAAATACCAACGCAACCAACGTAATACCAACATGACCAACTTAAAAACCAACCTTAAACAAAAAAAAAAAAAAAAAACTAATTATAATAATAACAATAATAATAATGATAATGTTATCCCCATCGCTATAAATGGCGACCTTCCGACTTCTGAGAACACGCAATCACATATAAAAACAGATTAAATATACCACTACAAAATGGAAATTAAAAATCAAAACACAGTATATCACATCCTACAAATTCCAGTCGCGCTATTACATTCACTTTCAGACAAATACCCTTGGGAAAGGTATGAGCCCCCTTATTCTCCAAGGTATGGGTTAAATAGCACCAGTACTGTTGTTTTTCTTGGAGAATAGCTTTGGCATTAAATAACCGACAAAGGTTGATATACCATTAAACAAAGAAACCAAACCTGAATTATAAGTGGAAACTTATTTTAGAACAAAGTTCAGATAAGAAGCGAAAAATTTATTAAAATTTAATATTTAGTCAATTTCTTATGAAAGAATATTATCAAGTATTGTTTATTCCCAAATGCTACAGCATTGAAATTCGGAAGCCTAAAATATTATGTAACAGTCTAAAAATAAATACACACGTATGTAAAATTTTAAATACAGTTTCAAAGCTTTGATGCTGAGAATAAATTACACTAAACAATACAAATTTTCATGATAAAATTTTCTACTATAAAGAATAACACTGATATCTTTGTTTCAGAAAACTTTTAATCCAAGAAAAAAATTAAAAGATAGGCCCGAGTATTCGTTGAACGCATCCTGGTCACAGTGTTAGATTATATTATATTGCGTTGTCGATTCTTGAAGCTAAAAGAGAGAAGAATAGTTGAAGGGAAGTTTTGTCACTTGACCTCCCGTGATAAAACAAATGGATTAGCACTCATTTTTAGTTTTGTTTTCACTTAAAAAAAAAAATCAGACCGGCTTTTTGTTGGTCTTCCATCGTCTTTCATTGAAAGGAGGAAAGTCTTTGTCTTTTATAAAAGTATATATCAAGCCTTCGCCCAATTAGGGGCCTCCCAATCGTTAAGTATTCAAGTCCGAGACGTCTACCCCGTTTTAACTGTCGCTCTTCGTCTGAAGAGCCAATTAAAAACCTAAATTCACTTTCTCATCGTGTTTCAAATCAAGGTTAACTTTTAATCTCTTCCTGTCGGTCAAAACACCTACACGTTCGCTGAGGATGACAACATAGAAGGTTGTTGATTAGTGGAGATATGGCAATTATATAACTTATCTATAGGCGATACCGTCCTTATTCGGAAAAGTAAGAAGACTGTGTAGCACCAACCCTTGTAATAAAGAAAATTGTTATGTCAACGAGGATGTCAATGCACATAATTTTCTTGATATGCTGCATAGTTTTCTCCTTCCATCTGTAGAATTGTCAATTTGAAAAGCATCAAACTTCATGTTGTATTTGTCCTCTGTCCCACCAACTGGACGAGTATGACACAAGGCCTTTTCAGGTGGTTCCGAGCGCAGGATCGGAGCCCATACGAGCCCAGTATGGCCAAAAGTACCTTCGGCCCCGTCAGCATTCCCATTATTAGAGGCGCCTCAGGCACCAGGCAATAACACCCCACTAAGGTGGTAAAAGCCTGGGAGACAGCCTCCTGAGGCCTGAGGAAATCTCCGGCTGCCGAGACACTCGGCCAGATCCGTGCCGCAGCCAGCACGGTGGGCCGAAGTGCGACCCAGCAACTGGAGAAGCGCAGTGTTACTACAGCTGCTACTCTCAAACTTCATGTTTTCTATTTTTTATTGATTTATGGGGCTTTATAATTTTTTTATTGACCTATGGGGCTTAATAAGTTTTTATTGACCTATGGGGATGATAATTTCTTTTATTGTCCTTTGATGATGAATAATTTTTTTTACCAATGGGGCTTAATGATTTTTTATTGATATATGGGGCTTAATGATTTTTTCTATTCACCAAAGTGGCTTGATAATTTTTTATAGACCTAATGGGCTTAATATGGGTTGTTGGTAGTTTTCCGTTTCAGTTTGGTTAACTACCGGGTTCTATGTGATGAATGTGAAGGTTTTGGTTTGCTCTGTTTGTTGGTTTGGTTGTTTTGTTTTACGGTGGATCAACCCTTTTCAGGTTATTCATTAATAGGACTTGATAATTTTTTTTTGACTTATGGGGCTTAATAAGTTTTTTTATTGACCTATGGTAATAATAATTTCCTTTATTAAACTTTCATGATTGATAATTTTTTATGGACCAATGGGGATAATAATATCTTTTATTGACCTTTGATGATTAATCATTTTTCATTGACTTATGGGGCTTAATTTTTTATTGACCTATAGGGATAATAATTTCTTTTATTGAACTTTGATGATTAATAATTTTTTATTGACCTATGGAGATAATGATTTCTTTTATTGAAATTTGATGATTAATAATTTTTTATTGACCAATGCGGCTTAATAATTTTTTATTGACATATGAGGCTAAATGATTTTTATTGACCTATGGGGCTTCATGATTTTTTATTGACCTATGAGTCATAATGATTTTTTACTAACCTATGGGGCTTAATGATTTTTTTTATTGACCTATGGGACTTAATAATTTTTTCTATTCACCAATAGGACTTCATAATTTTTATTGAACTATGAGGCTTAATGAATTTTTATTGACCTATGGGGCTTAATGATTTTTTATTGACCTATGGGGCTTAATAATTTTTTCTATTCACCAATAAGACTTCATAATTTTTTCTTGGACTTAGAATTTTTTTTATTGACCTATAAGGCTTACTTTTTTTATTGGCTTATGGAGCTAACTATTTTTTTTTATTGATCTACAGGGCTTATCATTTTTATTGACGTATGGTACTAAATAATTTCGTTTATTGACCTATGAGGTTTACAATTTTTTTATTGACCTATGGGATTTAATAATGTTTGGTTGCTATTTTTTTTTTTTTTTGTCGGTTAGTGGGTCGTCCGTTTCGCAATGGTCGGGGAGACCTGAGTTCAATCCCAGGTCGCGTCATACCAAAGACTTTAAAAATGGTACTTGATACCTGCTTGCTTAACACTCAGCAATATAAAGTATGTATCGAGGGTAAAGTGGAGCAATTTAGGGATAGGAGTAGTGACCTCCCCTACACCTCAGTGTAGTAGCTACTGAAAAGGGAGCTTTCTGGTCGCCCTCGACTACGGTTGCCAACTTTACCTACTATGGGATGACTTTGTAGTTTTTGGTTTGGTTAGTTGGTTGGTTTGGTTGGTTTGTTTTACGGCATATCAACCCTTCTCAGGTCATTTGAAGCCGAATACAATTTTAAAGAATTCAGTTTAGTATAAGTATAGTTTTTGTTTACAAACAGTTAAATGTCAAAGCACTTCTATTTTAAACAATGCAGTTTAGGATATTGGCACATTTCACAGTCAAAAACAGTTCTATTAAAAACAATTCAGTTTAGCACAAAGTTTTGTTCTATTTAAAATCAATTCTACATCAAAAAGTTTAGTATAGCATAAGAACGCAGTTTTAATGTCAAAACAGTTCTATTTCAAACAATTCAGTTTAGCATAAGTACGCAGTTTAAATGTCAAAACAGTTCTACCTCAAGCAATTCAATTTAGCAAAAGTGAGCATTTACGTTCTATTTGATCCATCGATAGGAACCTGTCAAGTGCTACCACCCTGTACCAGAGGGGACCTTGGAGCGAAAGCAATGAAGGGGTATTCCGCATTCCCAAAAGCTCCTGCATTACTGGGCCTTCACCATCGGATTGTTTTGTGTCATAATCAGGACACTCGTTGGAGTGAGGTCATACCCCTCCGCAGAGAAGCAGTCGGTGTATTCTACAACTCCAGCCGACTAGTCAATGTGTATTTTGGTATCTTACTCCTTGATTTTATTTATTGACCTATGGGCTTCATAACTTGTTCTCTTATGGTTTGCCGGAGCCGTGAATGAATTTAAAATGGAAAGGAAAAGACAAAGACCACAATACTTTAAATCTAACCTTAATTCTACAGGTCGACATTTCTTTCGTGGTGGGAACTTTCTTCCTGAGCCAGGAAAAGCATCTATCCAGTAGAAAGTTGTAAAGAGAAAAAAAAATTCTGAGAGTTCCTTTTTTTGGCGCCAGGAAGCCTGTCTTTTTCTGGCATGCGCAGAACGTGCTTCCTGTCAGGAAAATTATTTTTTTATATATCTTTTTTTATTCAATCCCACAGACCCCATTACTTGCAGAAATATTTTGTAAAGAAATATATAAAGATTTCGTTCGTTGGATTGGTTTGGTTGTACGGCAGATCAGCCCTTGTAGGTTATTTAATGCCAAATCCTGTTCATACATACTTTAAATATATGATTTGTTGACGCATATTTTGAAGACAACATTCTTAAATGAGCCATTGCTCATTTGTTTGCACACAGTTAATTGTTCCAAGTATTGCTATGTATCATTAACGAATTCAATTAAACATCAGTTATTTGTTTACTCACAGTTAAATGATCAAACAGTTCTATGTCTAACAATTCAATTTAGCATAAGTCATTTGTTTGCACTACGTTTCAATTTCAAACAGTTATATTTGTCCCACGGATAGGATCCTATCAAAGTGGACCTGGAAGTAATGGCAATCATGGGGTACTCCAGGTTCCCCAAAGCTTCAGATTGTTTGATGTCATATGCAGGACAATCGTTGGGTGGGTGGGGTCTTGCCCCTCTGCAGCAATGCAGCCGGTGTATTCTACAGTCCAAGCTGACTGGGCCACTGGACACTCGTTGGGTGATGCTTACCCCTCTGCAGAGATGCAGTCTGTGTATTCTATAGCCCCAGCCGACTGGGCTACTGGACACTCGTTGGGTGGGTTTTAGCCTTCTGCAGAGATGCAGTCGGTGTATTCTACTGCCCCCCCCAGCCGATTGGGCTAATGTATATAAAGAAATAATGCCGTCGGGGCAAGGTGCTGCTGAGGCGGAACGCTGTATAGGAGCTGCAAGGTCTGAATTCGTACGTAACAAGCGGTCACTATGGGGCGACGAGTGATATCCACGATTTAAAAAAAAGGGCGCATCTATCAAGCCATTGTCCGGACGATCCTCCTCTATGGCTGCGAAATGTGGCCACTTAGAGTGGTTGACCTACGAAAGCTTGAAGTGTTCGACATCGATTGCCTTCCTTACCTTCTTCGATGCCGCCGAATCGATCGTGCGCCCACAACTACTCTTCGTCATCGCCTGAACCTCCGTCTTGTTCCATCCGTCCTGCTTCAGCGTCGTCTCCGATGGTTCGGGCACGAAGCTCGATGCCAGTGGGAAAGCTCATCTGCGATGTACTTCTCCCCACTACTCTTCCTAAGTGGCGAAAACGTATCGGTGAGAAGCTGAAGACGTGGGCCAGCACAATCAAGGATGACCTAGCAGCACTATCATGTCCCTAAGTAGTTGGTCTTCGGCGATGGAATCGCGATTGGTTCGCCATTTCGTGTGACCTGGCTCAGGATCGGCAAACGTGGGCTGCGATGGTTCGAGATGCTGTACTTGCTCGGAAGGAAGCCGGTTTAACCCGACCAGGGTGAAAGCCGGTACAAGTAAGCAAGTAAGTACATCAAGAAATGTCCCCAAAGATACAATGTTTAATTTTCCCGTTCTTTAAGTTATAAGATTTACTTTCCTATTTACGAACAAACACAATTTAAAAGACAAAGAAAAAAGGGGAATGAACTAAAAGTATCATTCAAATTAATCAAAATGAGCCTAACTCATTAAAAAATATGTTGACTCCAAAATTATTCCCTATCTATGGGTTAAATAGAACTAACGGCATACTTATGCTAAAATGAATTGTTTGACTGAACTGAATAGCTTGAAATAGAAATGTTTTTGACAATTAAACTGTACTTACATTTAAACTGCGCGCTTTGCTAAACTTAATTCTTTGAAATGGAACTGTTTTTGACATTGAAACTGTACTTATACTAAACTGAATTAGCTGAATCTGAACTACTTGACTAAAGTGAATAGCTTGAAATAAAAATGTTTTTCACAATTAAACTGTACTTACACTTAAACTGCGTATTTATCCAAAACTGAATTGTTTGAAATTGAACTATTTTCATAAAAATGGATTTGGCGCTAAATATCCTTCAAAGGTTAATATGCCATAAAAACCAACCAACAACCAACCAACAACCAACCAATAACCAAAATTATTAGAGGAAACGTATTGTGAAATAAATCTTAAGCACTAAAATGTTTATCAAATCGTATTTCCGAATGGTAATACGTTTATGTTACACAGGAAAGGGTTTTACAGATTTTCTTCAGAAAAGGAATATAAAATCAATAAGATCTGGGAACAGATCTAAATCCAATTGAAAAGATTATGACCGAATTGTTTTTTTAATCCATAAGACAGCTTCATTCAAAAAGAAAGATCTATGAACTGCCATTTGCAAAAGGTTAGAACCAGTTTGATAAAAATTTTGCTTTAATTTAGTGAAATCCATGCCGAAAAAGAAAATTAAGGCTGTTATACACGTTGGAGGAGGTGAAACTAAATATTAATTCTGATTTTTTTATCAATGAATTCATACATGTCATTCGTTCTTTATTGTGTTATTCCATAATATTTTCCTTTGGATACTTTGTCGCTCTGTTGTCAGGGCTGACTGTATACTCTTCAGAGGGTTAAGATTCTTCCCCAAAAGAAGGTGTCCTGTGTAAGACACTAAACTGCAGCTGATGGTGAGGCTGTAAGTAAGGATTACTGGGAGGAGTATTAATCTGGTGCTCCACACACACAAAAGTTTGGCACTAGGCATTGTTTTTGAGTGGAAACCAGGCGCAGGCTCTTAGCTCACACACGCTCGGAGGTTCCAAAAATGGCTTTTTGCCTCGTCAGCATTATTCCAAAAAGAGCGTCTCAGGCGCCACGTGATAAACTGAGCCCTACCAGAGCAGGCGAAGGCCGGGGGGGCAGTCTCCTGGGACCCAAGAAGTGTCGGTCTTTGTCACGTGACACGAGTGCTGGACTTCCACGGTACCCATGTTAGATGGCCTCGACCGACTTTCGCCCGACTTGCTTGTTAGCGAGACTAGCTTGTTGGCGAGACTAACTTGTTAGCGAGACTAGCTCTGACAATAGTTTTCAGGGAGTCATTTGTCGGTCAAATAGATATTCAAATACTGTTCGTATTCGATAAAACCGTGGGCAAAAAAAAAAAAGAAAGAAAATCATTAACAACGACAATAAATGTATATATAAACATAAAATGAACGCTATTCCTCCAACTTAAAAGCTAAAAATTGCCTCAATGGGTTGACATGCTATTAAAATCAATCAATACATGGTTTGGGAGAAATTTACTGTTAATTTGAATAATTTAATCAAGTTTTTTAACCAAAATCTTATGAAGCCAAAATATTCAACTAATCAAGAAATAAATGTTTTACATTTTAATTCTTTTAAGGTTCTTCTAAATAAAAAAATAAAATTAACGTATTTCCTTTAATCTTTGCCAGGGGTTGAAAATCGACCTGGTATTTTCGGCTTCTCTTTTTGTGAAAAGCATTTGCAAGAAATTATACAAACGGTTAGTTACTTGCATTTTTAAATGAAAAAAAAAAGAATTCTCTTCTGCCTTGATAAAAGCGGTTGATATACAACAACCAGATTCAAAACTGTCTTTCTGTTTCAAATGTTTAACACAGATATGGCTGGTATAATTATCAATACGAAATACCATGACATACTGAAAGGTAACCCCACACCAAAATAGTTAATAAACTGTCACAAACTACTAAAAACAAAATGTGTTCTCAATTTTTTTTCCTTTTATAGAAAGCTGGCATTCATTAAAATGGAGTAAACAACATTGTTTGTAAGAGAATATTCGTTCCATTTATTCTGAATCGATAAGACGGACTAGGAATTCATTTCTGATAACTTCATTTCTAACACTTTCCTTTTTTCTGGCATAAGATCTGACTGTTAAGCACCATGTGAGAATCCAACTCACTAATACACATCGAATGGTTTCCAAGATGGGCGGGGGTGTCCTCGTGGTGAAATGGTTAAAGCGATTGACGGCGAAATCGTAGTAAGCGAGTTCGAATTCCAGTCGTGCTATTACGTTCACTTTCGGACAAATACTCTTGGGAACCCCCTTATCCTACCAGCTATGGGTTAAATAGTACCATTACTGTTCTTCTAGAAGGATGGCTTTGGCATTAAATAACCTATAAATGTAATATAAGGGCCGAGGGGTTTCGTTTTATGTCTTTGGGTTTAGTTGGGCCGAGAATCTTTCGGCTCAGGGCATGGGTTACTTAGGTGCAACATTAACGCAGGTGTTCACGCGTGTGCATTGGCGGAACGAACGTGTCACTCAGAGATGTCACAATAGCCCAGATGGGAAACGGGGCCAGCAAGTGCGAATGACGTCACGCACCGGAAGCGGGCAGAGTATTTTGGGAATTTTTAAAAAGTCAGTCAGTAGAGTTGAGTCCTGCCTCGGAAGAAGACGGTTGACTCTCGCTCGCTCGCGGAGACCTTGGGCAGGTGCCGCTCGAGATGGGTGGCGGGGGAAGATAAAAAAAGCCAGAATAGAAAGAATGTGTATCTCTCTCCTTGTGTCGAAGAACCTTTAAACTCAAAGGTAATAAAAAGTTTCGTACCTGAACTAAGAAGTCGTAAGTGTTTTTCGTGTTTCGAGATATATGTTATGAACATTCTAATGTACGTTTCACACATAGCCGTATCTGGCTATGGTACACAAAAGTTGATACGCCATTAAACAAAGAAACCAAATCAAACCAAGTAATATTTATTCCTTTGTGGGATAATCATATATTTAAAAAGTTTAACTTTGTCAGGCACAAGAAACAAGCAAGGTCGAGAACAAGTTTCACGTCAAGTGTATCTTTTGGAAAAAAAAGTTTGACCTAAGACGATCTCTCAAAAGGGTGTTCTGAGTAGGACAGAAATCTGTATCCGGTGGTGAGGTTCCAGTTTTGGTTCTCTGGAGAGTGTGTGGTACTGTAGAAGGTTATATTGTGTTTTTAGGTTTAATTTCCATTTTTGTAGTTATATATTTAGTTTGTTTTTATATGTGGTTGCGTGTTCTCAGAAGTCGGAAGATCGCCATTTATAGCGATGGGGATAACATTATTATAATTATTATTATTGGTGTTGGGATTTTTAGGTTAAAGGTTTAAGTTGGTTTGGTTGGTATTACGTTGGTTGTGTTGGTATTTCGTTCGTTGTTATCCCCTCGCTAAATGTTGATGGAAAATCAAGGTGATGAAGAAGAACGAAGACGTCGTTAGGTTTTGTATCAAGGGTTTAATGGCAGCATGAAGTAAAGGTGTTTAAGCTGGTATGCTGCGAGCCTAGTAGTAAGGAAAGAAGGTAGGAAGTATCATCTAATTTGTTTTTTTAACTAGGATCCCTTGGTCTAGAAGAATAGACCCTAGGGGTCCTAGATGACTCTCCTCATAATGGTTGATGAGGCTACTACTATTCGGGAACAGACGAATAGACGTCCGTTCCCTTTGAGGATTTCTCAACGAGAGAGAGATTCGCGGGCTTTCTTCAATTTTTGGTACTGCTAGGAAATATGGGGTTAATAGGACAGGTCATCCTGATTGGGTGAAAATGTTCGGCGACTCTAACGGTCAAATTAAATTGCGCGCCAAACAAAAATTCAATTTTCTTTCTGCTACAGTACTCCTTCATTACAGTTATTTCCATGTCCACTCTGACCCTGTGACCTATGGGTCATAAAACTCAGTTTAAAAATATTCTAAGTGGATAAGGATACGGGAAAAATATAACTGTGTCCTAATTATTAGGATTAGATAGAAATACTTGATACCATATAACTGTGAGCAAACAAATGATTATTATCGACAAATAAGTGGAGGGGGCTATTTATAAAATGATTGCAGTAAAAAAGAGAAAATATTGATGGTTATTATAATCAATTCATTCGTTACTTTCGGTGACATTTCCACACAAGACGGAACTTCTCTGAAACTTGTACACAAATTCACCTACCTAGGGAGTAGCGTCTCATCAACCGAAAAAGACATTGACACACGACTAACGAAAGCATGGACAACTATCGATAAGCTCTCGATAATATGGAAATCAGACCTGACCGATAAAATGAAACGCAGTTTCTTCCAGGCAGCGGTCGTGTCGATACTGCTATATGGATGCACTACTTGGACGCTAACTAAACTGCTGAAGAAGAAGCTAAACGGCAATTACACAAGAATTTTTAGAGCAATATTGAACAAATCCTGGCTGCAACACCCCACAAGGCACCAACTATACAGCCACCTGCATCCCATCACGAAAACTATATGCTTATGCTCAACTGAATTATTTAAAAAAGAACTGTTTTTCGACATAAAAACTGTATTTACACTTAACTCAATTGTTACATATAACTGCTTGAATAGTTTGAAATGGAAATGTTTTTGACAATTAAACTGTGTACTTATGCTAAACTGAATTGTTTTCAATAGAACATATTATTTACATAAAAACGGATTTGGCGTTAAATAACCTACAAAAGTTGATATGCCATAAAACCCAACAAATCAATCAATCTTGATTTATTGGATCTTATTCAGAATTACAAAAACAAATCATTTACCCGTGGTTGATTTGTTAACCGTAAGATAATATAAAAAAAAAGAAAACTGAATCTATTTGTTCGGATATTATCATCAAGTCATGCTGAGAGCACGAAGATCTCGGGCTCTCTCCCCCTCTCTCACTCTCTCCCTTCCTCTCTTCTCTCTTTCTCTCTCCGTTCCAGTCTTCTGTCACTCCTGGCAGGTCCTCTAAAGTGCACCAGTGTCCGTACACTGCTGACGTATAAGTCTTTGCTGGTTGGCAAACACTATGAGAGTCCATAAGAGAACGTCTCTTATAAGCTCATAATTGTTTTATTTTTCTGGCAATGTCTAGTATGTCTGGTTCATCTTTTTCGGGTTGTATATGAGATAGGAGAGAAGTGTCTGTACAGCTGATGTTTTATTGGGTGCTACTTCCTGGATTTGTTCAAAAGAGCACGCAGCATTCTTACATATATATTTTTCCTTGGTACACAAATTCACCTACCTAAGAAGTAGCGTCTCATCGTACACAAATTCACCTACCTAGGAAGTAGCGTCTCAGAGAAAAAAAGGGAATAAAAGGGACTAAATGGTTTTACTGCCCGAAGAAGATTTAAAGAGTAAGAAACAAGTGTTGAAAAATAAATAATCTAAAGACAAATTGTCTTGTGGACCTATTCATTTAATTTTTTTTTCTTTCATTGGATCAACAAAAAAATATTATATATATATATATATAAAAGTAAGTAAAGTTGTCCGGCCGTAATCGAGGGAGACCCGAAGACTCCCTTTTGAAAAACTTCAACACAGAGGTATAGGGGAGGGTGCTACTTCTTCCTTGGATTGCTCCACTATCCTTGATACGTACCTTATAATGCTGAGTGTTAAGGAACCTGGGATTGAACCCCGGTCTCTTGGGCCATTGCTAAAGACTCTACCCACTAGTCCAATGTGACAGTGTCTTCACCAATGGTCCTTCAGACTGGGGTTTAATCCCAGGTCGAGTCATACAAAAGGCACAAAACTGGTACTTGATACCTCCTTCCTTAAAAATCAGCTTTATCAAGGGTAAAGTGGAGCAATCCTGGGAAGGAGTAGCACCCTCCTCTACCCCTCTGTGTAGAAGTATATATATATATATATATATATATACATGAAGAGAGAGACAGAGAAAGATATATATATTCCTGATGATCCGTTAAGGTGAAACTTTAGTAGAAGATTTTCGACTAGCGATTTAAGTTAATTCTATATATATATATATATATATATAGAGAGAGAGAGAGAGAGAGACAGGGACAGACAGACAGATAGACAGACAGATTTTGAATTAAATCTAAGGATTGAAAAAGCCAGTAAAGATTCTGGAAAGCTCGAAATTCCTGCGTAATCTGAGAAAGGTATTACCATTAAAACCAAACTTGATGTCTTTGAATCATGACTTGTTTTTTGCTGCGATTTTATTATCTTCGGAGTCTTGAATTCCATAGAGTGGTTGCATCAAAGATTCCATCATACTTGTCTTAGGAGGATCCAAAACATCAAATGGGTCTCCAACGCGACACCTGATTGTTCTTCTGAGTGTTGATACATCCTGTTTTAAGATGCTCTTCATACACAATCAGGTGTGGCACTCTACTAGGATAGAGAATGTTAAATAATCCAAACAGTTGCTTTAAAGAACATTTCAACTTGGTAATTGTCCGAGGCAAAAACCTAAAAACTGGTTAAAGCATGTCTTCAAAAACAGCCTTGGGATGCTTAGTGCAAATGGTGAAGTTTAGAAGAAACGGAAATTCGATGAACAAGGAGGGAAAATTTACGATGTTGGTAAAATATTTGAAACTCGAAAAATCAAAAACTCCATCTTGAAACGAGTATTTCACCTTGGCTCAACCTTGGCCCTTGCCATTTTTTTTTAGCCTAGACTTGTTTGTAGCATCTGCTGTAGGGCCTGCTTGTCCAAAACAGGACTTATTAGTCATTTGATATCTCATGACAGCTGATAAAAACAGGGTCCTTAAACAAAGGTCCTTTTACAGCATCCTAAAAGTAATACGTGGCAATTATGCGACAAAGTTTGTGAGACTGAATATATATACATATATATATATATATATATATATATATATATGGATCTAGTAATCTCAGTCTATTCTTGTGGATCTATCAATTTTTACATAGGGATAAAACTGACGGAGATAGATTGATAGATAGACTGAATGAGATCCGAACATGCTAAGATATATATAACCGACATTGAAAGATATATATATATATATATATATATATATATATAAATAGTCACAAATATATATATATATATATATATATATATACGTGTGTGTGTGTGTGTGTGAGAGAGCACGCGCGTGCACGTGTTTTGTGTGCGTACGTGTGTGTGTATGCGTATGTTTGTGCGTGTGTGTGAACAAACTAAGATGGATACATCGAGATAGATATGACACGATAAATATAATTATATATATATATATACATATATATATATATATATATATAGATAGATAGATATGAGCAAACGGGGATAGTTCGGTAGATATGTGTGAGCTGACCGATATATATATATATTTATTGAGAGAGTCATATATATTTTTAGATATATGAATTAGTTCACGATAGATGTGACCAGATTGAGATTGATAGATGCGAACAGAGCGTTATTCATATTTATATATATATATATATATATATATATATATATATATATATATATAAGTGGGTGTGTGTATGTATATGGTGGGTGGATTTATTTGGGGGGTGCGTGAGGGTTAGTGCTCTCACAAGCGTGTGTAGATGTGTGTAGGTGAGTGTAGGTGTGTGGCTTTACAAACCGTTGTCCTTAATTGTTCCAAGGGGACCAAATTACTAGTAAACTGCAGGTAATCATTTTCGCCAGTGCTGACGCCGACTCTCAATTCTATCAAGTGGTTTAACCTCTTCCACTTAGACGTCTTAAAAGACATTGTCAACCGTTTCAAGTGGGAACATGTGAGGTGAATTACTTGGAAGTGATACATAACTGCCACTAGAAATAAGTGGCATACAGACAGTGGCGGTGGGTAGGGGTGACTGGGTTAATGGCGTTGAACGCAGGTCTTTCCCGGCGGAATTTAACCAGTGTCAGGTGTGCTGTGGACAGAGTTGTCTTTCCTTAAGTTCAGAGAGTTACACCGATACGTTAACTGTTTGTATTTACCCAACCCCTCCACACAAGCAGTATGCGACACCAGGTCAATTTTTTATGCGTACTTTGACTGGTTTGAAATCTGGGTTTTCCTTCTCCGAGACCAGTTGTCATAGTAAGGTTAAAGAGCTCGTTTGTTCTGCATTTTTATACCCAGGTGGAGAGAGAATAGTTGGATTCATACCTTTATGAAGAGTAAAAACATTATCTGAAATGCAAACAGTCTCGTTTGAGATTTGCACTCAGGGCGCCGTGTCCATTTCCTATGACGATATCTCTACGTCAACTGTACATCGCCCTCAGGTCAATATTTGCGGGGTTCGGTCCAGCACTGTGTCAAGATGAGGAGGAGGAGAAGGAGGAAGAGGAGGAGGAGGAGGAGGAGGAGGAAAATCTGGGATATCACATTTACATAACCACCCAAGAATTTTACGATTGCACCGTACTCATTAGCAGAGGGGCACGACCCTTATTTATAAAAGAGTTTTTGGAGTATAAAACTAAAATGCATCTGGCAGTGAAGCTATACTTCTGAAATTAGAGAAAGTGTTTGGTTTGGTTTAATGGCATATCAACCATTGTTGGTTATTTAATCCCAAGTACTGTTTTTACCTATATATTAAATATGATTTGATACAAAATTCATTAAATATAATAGATATTTTTTGTCTACTTATTTTCTTCTGGATCCGTTCGTATTCCCGTATTGCTTTTATCGTATTCGGCGGGAATTGATTTATGTATTGTCTATAGTTGTATGTATCCCAAGTACTTTTTGCCCGACTTTGGGCTATCATCAGGGGAGGATCTATTTAAAAAGTGATGTAACTTTTGTTTTTGCATATTACTACTTTGTAAGAGCGTCTTTACCGTTGAAGATTATAGCGTTTGCTTTTAAATGGGTTTCTATTAATAGTGTCAGTAACTTAAGACATTTTAGTACATTAGCACTGGTTTGAAAATTAATTCTATTAAGTGTTAGTTGCATGTTTCTAATATGGAGTGCTTCCAGAATTTGTAGTTTTTGTTTATTATTTTGATGTTCTAATATTGTGTTGTCGGTGAGAATTTTCCGTAATTATAATGTCTATTATGTTTAATGAAATTTGTATTAGCGAAGAAACGCTGCCAAGATATACATATTTCAAATATGATTTGTAAACATATTTTGTAGATACATTTTTAAGCTTGCCTGAGTTCATTTCTTTGCATACAGTTAAATGGCCCCAAGAATTGCTGCTATCTAATACGAATTATTCTCTTCAAAATTACTCGTTTCTTTTCGCACTGTTGAGTAGTTCAAAGAAATGCCATGCATACTAAACAATTCAATTAAACATTAGTCATTTCTTTACATATGGTTGAATGATAAAACAGTTCATTTTCTAACAATTCAGTTTTGCATAAGTCATTTGTTTGCTCTCAGTTTAAATGTCATACAGTTCTGACTCAGGGATATGACCCTATCAGTTGTTACCACTCCGGACCAGAGTGGATCTGGGAGCGATGGCAATAAAGGGGTACTCCTCATTATCCAAAGCTCCACTATCATATGGTTTAATGTCATATCTTGAACACTCGTTAGTAGAGTCTTACCCCTCTGTAGAGAAGCAGTCGGTGTATTCTATAGTCTCAGCCAACAGGGCTTACTCGTTGAGGGTGTCGTACCCCTCTGCAGAGAAGCAGTCGGTGTATTCTACAGCCTCAGCCAACGGGGCTACTCGTTGAGTGTGTCTTACCCCTCTGCAGAGAAGCAGTCGTTGTATTCTACAGCCTCAGCCGACTGGGCAACTCGTTGACGGTGTCTTACCCCTCTGCAGAGAAGCAGTTCGTGTATTTTATAACCTCAGCTGGTTGGGCGGACTAGAAAGTGTGTAGTTACCTCTACCTCACTAGAGGTTGTGTCTGTAGCGTAGTGGCTAACGAGCTGGACAACGACATTTTAGCAAACCCCCAGTTATATTCACTCTCGGGTTAATACTCATCTAAAAGGTATGAATTCATTTATCTCCCCACAGCTATGGGTTAAATAGCATTATTACTGCTCTTCTATACGGATGTTTTTGGCATAAAATAACCCAGGAAGGTTGATCCTATTTACCCAACCTCTCCGCTCGGGCAGGATATGACACAAGGTCAATTTTTTAAGCGGAGTTTTACAGGTTTGAATTCAGAGATTTCCTTCTCCTAGACTAGTTGCCTCACCAAGGCTGAAGAACCTAGTCTGCTCTACTATTTAGCCATAGCTGGAGGGAGAATAATTGGATTCATACCTTTCCCAAGGGTATTAGTGCTATGTGAAATACAGTCAGTCTCGTCCAGGATTTGAACTCGTGTCGCCGTGGCTAGTTCCTAAGACTATAACCATTACACCACGGGCACCTCCAGGAAGGTTGATCGGCCATTATAGCTAAGGAAACCAATCAAAACTTTACTTCAATTATACCCAACTCCATTTGACATGTAACATCGTACCTCTCATGGCCTCATTTATGATTGATTGATTGATTGATTTTAACTGCATATCAACTGGTCATGGTTTATTTCATGCTTAGAGGTTTGGGAATCGTGTTCATTGTATATCTATATTTACATTTGCTTTTGCAGTTGTTTCAAAATTCGATATGGTTTCAAGCATTCCAACTGAATACAAATAATTTTTAAATCGAACTATTGGAACAATAGACGGGACCCAAACAGGAGCTACCACTCCCGGTCAGAGTAAATTCGGAAGAGAGGGCAATGATATTCAGAACTGGATCCTCACTATCAGATGCAATTTTGTGTCATATTCTGGACACTCCTTCCAGTTTCACTTTTAAAACAAATAAAAATTAAGCATTTACCTTTTTAAAACGATTAAGAACCACACACACACACACGTATATATATATATACACACACACACACACACACACACACATATATATATACACTCACACACACACACACATATATATATATATATATATATATATATCAATATTAAACAAGTCCTGGCGGCAACACTCCACAAAGCACCAACTATACGGCCACCTGCCTCCCATAACGAAAACTATCAAAATTGGACGAACCAGGCACGCAGGACACTGCTGGAGGAGCAGGGACGAGTTCATAAGTGATATACTCCAATGGACCCCGCATATGGCCTAGCTAAAGCAGGACGACCAGCAAGAACATACATACAGCAGCTATGTGAAGATACGGGATGTAGCCCAGAAGACCTGCCAGAGGCGATGAACGGTAGGGAAAAGTGGCGTGAGAGGATCAGGGATATCCGTGCTCGCGGCACGACATGATGATGATGATGATATATATATATATATATATATATATATATATATATATATATATATATGAGGTTTATAAGACGATTTTTTAATTTTATTTATAGAGACCTAATGAAAGAAACTAAGAAAGTGAGTTTTAAATTCCTTTTAACTTGTTTTGGTTGCCGTGTTTTAATGGCATATCAACCTTCATGGTTTATTTAATGCTAAAGCCATCTTTGGTTGGTTTCTTTATTTAATGGTACATCAACCTTTGTAAGGTCATTTAATGCCAAAGCCACTCTCCTAGAAGAACAGTAGTTGTACTATTTAACCCATAGCTGGGAGGATAAGGGGGTTCATACCTTTCCCAATGTTATTTGCCCGAAAGGGAACGTAATAGCGCAAATGGATTTCGAACTCGCTTACTACGATTCCGCAGTCCATTCCTTTAACCATTACACCACGAGGACACCCCTAAAGCCACCTTTGTAGAATAAATAGTAGGAGTATGATTTAACCCATACCATTGGAATTAGTAAAAGTATTAGTCTGAAAGTGAATGCTGTATCCCGATTGAGGTTCGAACTCGCTTACTACGATATCCTTGTCTAGCAAGTTAACCTCCGCGCCAAAGGGATTAGAGTTTTTAGTCTGCTCTAGATAGATAGAGAGATCAATGTTCGTAGATAGATAGATAGATCGATGTTTGATTGATGTATTGATAGATGTTCGTAGATAGATATATTTGATAGATGCTTGAAGGTAAATTGATGTCTGTAGATAGATAGATAAATTGATGCTGATAGATAGATAGATAGATAGATAGATGTTTGTAGACAGAAACACCGGCAAAAAATCCCTAGATATTGCTGTAATAGGGTACAACAATTACTGGGCAGGAAATGGTCACTACTGTACAAATTTGCTTGAGAAACTACTGGCCAAACTCTAAAATACTGGACTGTGGCTTAGGGACCTAAGGACACTTCCCAAGGATACAGCACAGTGTCTTCAAATGAAGAAGGACTGAAAATTGATACAATGAGAGAAGGCAGTAAAACACACAAACACGTACATATGCATATACATACATACATACATACATACATACATACGCACAACTAACTTTCCCTAACTTTGGCCGTTTGTCTCTATCTGCCATCACTTCCAGCAGTTCTTCCAGGCTACATCCTATGTCCGTTCAGAGCTGTTGTAGATAAGTTTTAGCCGATCGTCCAGCACTTGCTTCTCCGTGTGAAGGCGTCCGAAGGAGAACGTCGCTTATGAGTTTGTAATTACTTCCCAAACAGCATGTCTTGTTCGTCTAGCTTGGATGGTTTTAATGATAGGTGGTAGGTGGCCGTACAGCTGTTGTTTTATGGAATGTTGCCTCCAAGATTTGTTCAATATAGCTCTTAGCATTCTTGTGGAATTGCCGTCAAGCTTTTTCTCAATACGTCTAGTCAGCATGTAGTGCATCCATACAGCAGTGTTGACACCGCTACTACTTGGAAAAAATTTTGTTTTATTTTATTGGATAGTCATGGCTTCCATATGACCGATAGCCTATCAATAGCTGTCAGTGCCTTCGCTCGTTGCGTACTGATGTCATTTTCGGTAAATGAGACGCTGGTTCCGAGGTAGGTGAACTTGTCCACTCGTTTCAGAGAACCACCATTTAGCGTGGGGATATCGCCTCTTTGATTAGAGCTTTCTTTCTCTCTCTCAATCTATATATATGTATATATATATATATATATAATTTTTTTCACAACCCATCCAAGTAGGACGTGCAAAAAAAGCCAGACATTGCTAAAGAAGCAAATGACATTCTCTTATGGACCACCACGCCTAGACACACAAGTATTTGCTGACCAGCAAAGACTAACATCCATCAGCTTTTTGCGGATACTGGATGTAGTCTAGAAGACCTGACTGGAGTGATGGATGGTTGGTGAGTGAGAGTGAGAGAAAGAGAGAGAGAGAGTAAGAGAGGGGTAACTCCGCCTTGCCAGTGTGACTTGATGATACACATATATCTAGAGGATCCTAATTAAATTATACAGATAAAATGTGTCTTTACTGTTTAAAAAAACATGTTTAATGAATGACTGCTGCCAAACAACACACACACACACACATATATATATATATGTTGGAATAAATTTAAACTATAGACAAATTAACATAGATAATGATTAAATAAGATAACACAGGATTAAATTGAGATTTAAGGTGAAATGAATAAAAATAAAATAAAATAAAAAAGATGAGAAGAAACCATGTGATGTGTTCGTACTCATCAATGGAAGGGTAACTGAATTAATTGGAACGAAAATAAAATTTGAAATTAAAAATTTTGATTTTAAATTTTGAATTCTATTTGATATAAGTATTACTGTATCCTTACGTAAAGTTATTAAAGAAAGTTGTACTTTCCTAAATTAGTATTAAATCTGGAGTTTTTAAGTTGAAATGTGTTTAGTTTTTAAAAAAATAAAAAATTCATTTACTATAATTCCAACCAGTTATAAAACAAAAAAACCGGAAGTGGGCTAAATGAGGAGAAATCTCTTCACCCCTCTTCTACCCCTCCCACCCTTCTTTCCCGTGTCTATTCTGAATTATTTTATTCATTTGATCTGAAGAAGTCCTGTTAATTTTTTTTTGTTTTTGATTTATATTAAAATCCATAACAGGATGGAAATAAATTTATAATCCTAATGTGACCGGTTTTTGTTTTTTTCTTAAAGAAATTATTGCTCTGTAATGTCAGTTACATTGAGCTCTCTACCAGGAAAATTTAAATGTTCATTGTTGAATGTTTTTTGTCCTGATTGAATTACTCCCAACTCCGCTTTAACAGGACCGAATAATACCCCAATATATATATATATATATATATATATATATATATATATATATATATCATCATCATCATGTCGTGTCGCTAGCACGGATATCCCGGACCCTCTCTCGCCACTTCTTCTTATCGTTCATCGCCTCTCGTAGGTTTTCACGGCTACATCCCGTATCCTCACATAGCTGCTGAATGTATGTTCGAGCTGGTCGTCCTGCTTTTGCTCGGCCATAAGTGGGGATCCATGGGAGTACATCACTTATGAGCTCGTCCCTGCTCCTCCAGCAGTGTCCTGCATGTCTGGTGTATAGTTTTCGTGATGGGAAGCAGGTGGCCGTATAGTTGGTGCCTTGTGGGGTGTTGCCGCCAGGACTCGTTCAAGATTGCTCGTAGCATTCTTATGTAATTGCCGTCTAGCTTCTTATCCAGCCGTTTTGTTAGTGTCCATGTAGTGTACCCATATAGCAGTATCGATGTGACCGCTGCCTGGAAGAAACTGCGTTTCATTTTATCGGTTAGGTCTGATTTCCATATAATCGATAGCCTATTGATAGCTGTCCGACTGCTTCTCTGCAGAGGGGTAAGACCCTAGCATAACGAGTGTCCTTTATATGACACTAAACAGTCTGATGGTGAGGTTCCAGCAATGCTGGAGCTTTGGGGAATGCGGAGTATCCCTTCATTGCCATCGCTCCCAGGTCCACTCTGGCCCGGAGTGGTAGCACCTGATAAGGGTCCTATCTATGAGTTTAATAGAACTAACAGCATACTTATGCTAAAATTAATTGAGTAAACTGAATAGCTTGAAATAGAAACGTTTTTGACAATTAACCGTACTTACACTTAAACTGCGCGCTTATGCTTAACTGAATTATTTCAAATTGAACTGTTTTTCGACATTACAACTGTATTTACACTTAACTGAATTATTACATATAATCGCTAAAATACTTTGAAATGGAAATGTTTTCGACAATTAAACTGTGTACTTATGCTAACTTAACTGTTTTCAATATAACTGATTATTTACATAAAAATGGATTTGGCGTTAAATAACCTACGAAGGTTGATATGCCATAAAACCAAACAAACCAAACCAAACTAACCAGATTATCAAGATAAATTCTGACTATATATGTGCGTGTGTGTGTATGTGTGTTACAAAACTCGACAGCATTGAAACTCTACAATCAAAATATGAATATGGCATCGTCTAAAAATAAGTACACCCTTGTCCTACGTGTCTAGCCACAGTGAAGAGTTCGGATAGAACGAAACAGTCTGTCTGTGGATGACAATATATACGCTCCCCATAGGGGTTGAGCACTCTGGTGAAGGAATTTTCGGCCGCCGCTCGCATAATGCAAAGCTCTTCGGAAGAATTGAGCATTCTGGTAGTCGATAGCGTATAAAAATGTAAAACAAACGGCTGCTGCTGTTGCTAGATAAATACCTTAACAATTCCCTTAGCCAAACGTGGTACGCTTGTTGACCGCTTGTTAGTAACCCTAACCCTAACCCTTTGGCCAATAAAC
>OY757943.1:23099586-23157086 GCA_963585895.1 Sepioteuthis lessoniana
GTCAGTTAGTTGAGTTCCTGCCTGGGAAGAAGAAGGTTGACTTTCGGGGCTCGTCGTAGCTAGACGAATTTGTGCGCTACGGGCGCCGCGCGTTAGTTGGGTTGAGAGCTGACGATGTAAAAGCAGTCTGCATAGAAGGATTGTGTCTCTCTCTCTCTCTCCTGATGTCGAAAAACCTTTTAACTCAAAGGTAATAAAAAGTTTCGTACCTGAACTGAGAAGTCATAAGTGTTTTTTGTGTTTCGGGATTCCTATGTTATCTATGTATGTGCGTTATGACCATGCTATGAACGTTTCGCATATCCGTATAATGGCTATGTAACAATAAGAAGAGAGACAAAACAAAGTAAATTTTCTCAATATGTTCACCATTTTTTTCTATTATTGTATTAACGTACCATCGAAATGATTTGCATATCTTCATTGTAAATTTTTCAGACATTTTATTCCATTCCTCCTCAATAGCAGTCTTAAGTGAACCAATATTTTGATAGAAAGTTGCTTTTGTTTTGTTTTCTAAAACGCCCCATATATTGTAATCAAGGGGATTAAGGTCTGGGTTTGACGGAGGCCATAAAGAAACTGCAATTATTTCGGAAATTTTTTTTGGGGGGGGTTCGTTTCGGCGTTAAGCAAATAGTAGATTCTTTGTCGTTTCTTTTCTTGTTCCCTCATACTGAGCAGAATTTTAATGTAAAAGTTCCTGAATAATAGACCTAATCATGAAAATTTTAACTTATCACGTTTTTTCTTTTTTCTTCAAAAATAGAACTAATCAAACTAAAACACGTTTTTAAAATTATTTCGGCCTTCGGGCTTTTGACCTTGTATCAAGCCTTGTCTGGTGGGAGACATTGGCAAATATTTGGCTTAAATAATGGGCCGCGATCGGCGCTTAACTCGTCCCTGCTATAAATACGATAAAAATTTCTTGACCTGACCCAGAGCAGTCTAATCAAATGCTAAGAAGGCAATGTACATCCCCACTAAACGTTAAGACTCACATTTTTCCCGCGCCAACATCCTGAATTCACTTTTATTTAAGAAGTGGATACTTTAGTATTCATCGACACTTTTCAGACGAGTGTCGCCGATTCGCGCAAGTAGAGAGACGGATCGTTTTAAGATGAGGAACAATTGAAGAGCAGACAATTAATCGGCGTCAGCTTCTTTTTTTTTTCCAGTGAGCGGTAGAACACTATACGAATTTACTTAGCTTAAAACAACTTAATGGTTAGACCATAAAAATCCATATTAACTGAAACAGCGTTTGTGTATTAGCACAAAGACTAAGCGGTTAGGTTATCGAGCAAGGTTCAAGGAACCAAACCACCAAGATGTCCAAGATGCAAAAATCTTTCTTTTTTTTTAAGTGGTATTTTGATTTCGTTATAATAATGTTTGCTTCTGGCATTGTTTTGTGCTGCTATTAAGTGATTATATATCCCTTTTGAGGTTTCCTCTTCGTAGCCCAGCCCAGTTGGCTAGGGTGTAGAATACACCGACTGCATTTCTGCTGAGAGATAAGACCCTACCAACAAGTGTCCAATGTGATGGTGAGGGTCCAACCTCGGCGATTTGAGGAATATGGAATACCCCTACATTGCCATTACTCCCAGATCCACTTTGATCCGGAGTGGTACCTGATCCTATTTACCAACCCCTCCACTCAGGCAGGATATGGCACAAGGTCAATTTTTAAACGGAGTTTAACAAATTTCAATTAAGAGTTTTCCTTCTCCTAGGCTAGTTGCCTCATCAAGGCTGAAGAACTCAGTTTGTCCTACTATTTACCCATAGCTGGAGGGAGAATAATTGGATTCATACCTTTTCCAAGGGTATTAGTGCTATGTGAAATACAATCAGCCTCGTCCAGGATTTGAACTCGTATCGCCGTGTTTATTTCCTACGACGATAACCATTACACCAGGGGCATCTATCTATGGGTAAAAAATAACAGTTTGACATTTAAACTGTGTGCAGAAAAATGACTGATACTAAACTGAATGGTTAGAAATAGAACCGTTTTACTTATACTGATATAAGAGAATTCAGTCGACTTGGCCTGTAGAATACACCGACTGCATCTCTGCAGATGGGTAAGATCACCCCAATGAGTGTCCTGGATATGACATAAAACAATCTTATCGTGAGGATTCAACAATCGAGATTTGGGGAATATGGAGTCCCCATATATTGCCATTGCTCTCATATCCACTCTGGTCTGGAGTGGTAGCATCAGTAAGGGTCCTATCAATGAGTCAAACGGAACTGTTTAGCATTTAAACTGAGTGCAAACAAAAGACTTAGGCTGAATTGATTTTTTTAGAAATAGAACTGTTTGATCATTTAACTGTGTATGAATAAATGACTGATGCATGATTGAATTATTAGTGATACATAGCAATACTAGGAACCATTTAACTGTGTGTAAATGAATGAGACATTATTGACTAGAATAATTAGTGCTAAATAGCAATACTTGTAACCACTTCACTGTGCGCAAACAAATGATTAATATTGAATAGAATTATTGGTATTTGATAGCAATAATTGAAACCATTTAACTGTATAGAAACAATAGCGATACAAGTGTGCAAACATTTAGTTCTAATTCATTTAAAATGAAATTAACTACAAGCTATTCACTTAAAATCATATATATATATATATATATATATATATATATATATATATATATATATATATATATATATATATCCATTGAAATATGTGCGCATAAAGGACTGATTTTAAATTAACTTGCAAGTGTTATATTGCAGTACTTGAAACCATTTAACTATGTGCAAACAAATAATTAATTGTAAATAGCAATACTTGTAACCATTTAACTGTGTAGAAACAATAGCAATTTTAGTGTGCAAACAAATTAGTTCTAATTCATTTAAAATGGAATTACCTACAAGCAATTCACTTAAGATTAGATAGATAGATAGATATTACACACACACACACATATATATTTATATATATATATATATATATATATATATATATATATATATATATATATATATAGATAGATAGATAGATATTACACAAACACACACGCACACACACACACACACACACACACACATATATATATATATATATATATATATATATATATATACATTGAAATATGTGCAAATGAAGGACTGATGCTAAATCAACTTGTAAGTGTTATTGCAGTACTTGAAATCATTTAACTATGTTCAAACAAATAATTAATTGTAAATAGAATTACTCATGTCATAAATTCTTAAAACCATTTCAGAGTGTGGAAACAAATGACTGATGTTTAATTGATTGTTAGTGATACAGAGCAATATTTGGAACTTTTTAAGTGCGTTCTAAAAATGAGCTTAGGCTCGTTTAAAATGTTATCAAAAAAAGGTGTTTAAAAATTATATATATCTAAAAGATATGAATGAAGAGGATTTGGAATTAAATAATCTACAATGTTTGCTATGCCATAAAATGCAACCAAACTAAATCATATATATTAAATATGAAGAGTAAAACTGACCTACAAGATTCAAATCCATTCTTACTTAAAATTATTAATATCACCCCTCATAGTCCTGATGATGGTTCAGTAGAACTGAAACGCTATAGTGTCGACCCGTTAATAAATCATTCCTTCCACTTGGATCGTTGTTATCAGTTTTTCTACATATTAAATATATATGAACAAAGAGATATTTTTGTTTTCTAGAATTTATTGCCTTGTAAAGTTTCACCACACTGGGTTCCCAATAGTCTTAGATCGTATGAAAGAGAGCTATGCATTTTTTCGTAGTAGCTTAGTGTTCGCGCTAAAATAGACTCCCTTTTCGATAGCTACTACACCAAGGTGTAGGGGAGGGCGCTACTCCATTCCCTGGATTGCTCCACTTTACCCTTGAACCGTACCTTATAATGCTGAGTGTTAAGCAAGGTGGTATCAAGTTCCATTTTTAAAGTCTTTGGTATGACTCGACCTGGGATTGAACCCAGGTCTCCCAGGCCATTGGCGAACACTCTAACCGCTGGGCCAAAATAGTTTTCTCTTTTTCAATGCGTATCTCTTCCTTATCAGGATACAACAGTTTAAAACAATTCAATTGAATATAAGTAGACAATTTAGTTCTATATGACCCATAGATAAGACTGTATTAGGTGCCACCACTCTGGGTCAGAGTGAACAAGGAAGCGATGCCAATGAAGGGGTACTCTGCATTCCCTATGTAACACGTTGGACCTCGACCGAGCTGTCAATTAAGTGATGCACCTGTGTAAGTAACAGGTGCATCCGGTCGGGGATATCGGGGTATCACCTTGACCTGTGGACGGTTTGTATTCGGTGCGACAGCGACGCCCACAGGAAGTAGGTCAAACAATAGATAGATAGATACGAAAGAGAATGTATATAAATTTCAAAATGGAAAGGTCCAATAAGATTTGTATTTTTTAGAGTATTATTTATTTCGTTTTTACATACGTGTATGTTTCCAGCTAGTTGCCTTCGTCAGAGAACATATATAGCTCCAGGCCATGCAAATGGGAAACGCAATAAGACTGGAACTCACTCGTGTAGGTCTGTTGTGCCCCGTTTACATTGCCTAGTTCCAATTACTTACTTGGACGAAAGTAACAATCTGGAGAAATACGCGTAAGTTAGAACTTGATAAATAATTCTTTAAAAAATAGAAAACTAAAAGTGGATTTATTCATTTTGAAATATTTATATTTTTTCTCCTTTTGAATTTTCGCCAATGGCCCGGGAGACCTGGGTTCAATCCCAGGTCGAGTCATACCAAAGACTTTAAAAATGGAACTTGATACCACCTTGCTTAACACTCAGCATTATAAGGTACGGTTCAAGGGTAAAGTGGAGCAATCCAGGGAATGGAGTAGCGCCCTCCCCTACACCTTGGTGTAGTAGCTATCGAAAAGGGAGCCTTCGGGTCACCCTCGACTATGGTCGCTAACTTTACATTACTTTACTTATATATATATATATATATATATATATATATATATATATATATATGTTCATATGTATGAATATATATATATATATGTGAAGTTTTCTGAAATATCTTTGTAGAAATGTGAATGTAAGATTGACTGCATATATATATATATAAATATATATATCCTGATGACCAGAAAATTGGAAACACGAGTTAAGCTTAATTAAATGAAAAAAGGCCTAAAGTACCACATTCAAATTCATTTGTTAATCTCTTCATTTTAATATATATATATATATATATATATGTAGACAAACATATATACATCCACACACGTGTATATATATATATATATATATATGTGTGTGTGTGTGTGTGTGTGTGTGTGTATGTATATATTTATAGATGCATGTATTCAATAAGTGTCACATACATGCTGGAGTCTATCTAACTCTAGATATTCATATATATATATATATATATATATACATCTGTGTGTGTGTGTGTGTGTGTGTGTGTGTGTGTGTGTGCTTTTTTACTTGCAAGTGTCACTTGGTACAATGGTCGTCGTCATCTGTTTCCTATAAAATGCAGTTTTAATCAATTTCTCTAAAGTTCCTCAAAATATACTTGGGTAATTTTTTTTTCTCTTCGTTTTATGAATATTATCTTTAGGTCGTTTTGTTTCAGAAAACAGAAAAAAAAATTCATTGAATGCGGAACTTTATTTCATTGCGTTGGGGTCAACAAAACTTGGTTTATTATTTTGTTATATTTTGTTTTCTTGTTTTGTTGGTATTTTCATTTACTTCTAGTTCTTTTTTTTTTTTTTTCTGTTTTTGGCTTTTATTTTTGCTTCTTTATTGTTGTTGTTGTTGTTGTTGTTGTTCTTTTAGCCGATTTTTAAGTTCACTGTGTTACGTGTGGCCTGAGAATGTTTCAAGTTTATTTGTACTCGTTTTGAACCCTAAAAGTGGCCCTTTTCTCTGAGAGATTTCAATTTATTAATGATTGCACAACTAACGCTGATTTTCACAATCCAACATCGGTGGCGTAACGTCATCGGGGTTTTTCGCGTGTTGGAATCCTGCCGCCCACATCAAAACCTCTTCGTTAAATTTTTAACCGACCGAAGATCATGGGCGAATAAAAGAAGCTGTTAAAGGACTATTTTAAAGGACAGTTCTCGAAACAATATGCCGTAATTATTCATGTATTACATACACGTAGAACGCGTACCTCAAAACTTGGATTCAAAAATAAAACATAAAAAAAACCATACCTTCAAAATAATGCAACAATGTTAACCAATATATCGATTGCAAAAGTTGTTCGGGTGGATTTGAAAAGTTAGGGCAGGTACATGACAAAGGTAGTATGGGTAGATCGCAAAGTTAGGGTGGTTGGATCGTAGTGAGAGAGAAGTGACAGTGAACGAATGGGCCGAGCGAAACAACATGGTAATAAGACAACCTGTCTAGGAGAAAGAAAACTCTAAATACAGACTTTATTAAACTACGCTTAAAAATTGACCATGAGTCACATCCTGCCGATCCGATGGGTTCATATATATATATATATATATATACGAACAATTAACACAAAGATCTTTACACATGTGTTGGGGGGGATGAATAGGATTTGATTTGGTTTGGTTTTATGGTGTATTAATCCTTGAGGGTTACTTAATGCCAAATCTTGTTTGTACATATATATCAAATATATATGATGTGGTTTGGTCGAGTTTTATGGCATATCAACTATTGTAGGTTATTTAATGCCAGATCCTTTTTATACATATATATGAAATATATATAATTTATTTTTGTTGAGTTTAATGGCATATCAACCATTGTAGGTTATTCAATGTCAAATCCTGCTTATACATATATATAAAATATATATGATTTGGTTTGGTTAGGTTTTATGGCATATCAACCATTATATGTTATTTAATGCCAAATCCCTTTTCTACATATATATTTATTATAAGATTTCTTATCTCATTTTGTACATAATATTTTTTAATCATCCTGAATGTATTTTTCCACATAGTAAAATGGCTTCACTTATTTCTATTGTTATATTGTCATCTGCTGATTCATGCAGAAATATATATATATATATATATATATATATATATATATATATATATATACTGGATACATACCGACGCGATGATAAAGACGCAGGAATAAACGACGCACACAGAAAGACGCAGGAAGACTTCTTTATAAAATATTTTACCTCTCACTTTATTTGTAAGGTTTCGAAAAGGGTTACTCAAAGTTTGCGTGTGAGAGGGAGCTGGAGACCGAACATTACTGAAATATTTTGACCCCGAAGTTATGGCCGTCAGCGTTGTGTCTTTCTCGTTCTCCAAGGTTGCTCAACCGAGCACTGGCTTTCCTTACTACATCTCGTCCAACTCCTCAACTCTACTCGCCTATCTCCACTGGCTCGTTGAACCCAACTGACCGGAACTCAACTCTCCTCTGTTCAATTCGTCGGCCTTATATTACCTTCAAACTCCCACGCGGTGATATGGATACGCCTCCGCAACTCCTTCCGATATCTAGCGACCGGGATGTGTCACTTCCGCTTTCTTTGGAATGGCCTGTGTGATCGTCATCGAGCGGAAATAACTGTCATCCAGTTCAGAGGCCACTCTCTTCCGGTGCGTCAGTCTATGAGAGTATAATGGGATCTTTTTTACCTCGTCCCATTTCATCAGCCAATTTCCGCCCACGCGATTTCCTCTCATAACTGCCATCAGAATGTGTCACTTCCTTCCGGTGCATTACCTTAAATGGCATTTTTGGCCGGGTCAACAGGTCAAAACATAACACTATCAAATACGAACAATTCTATTCACTATTAATTATTAGTTTGCTCCCAGTTTCCAAGAATTGCTACATATCTCTAACAATTCAATTTAACATAAGTCATTTATTTACCCACAGTTAAATGATTAAACAGTTCTATTTGAAATAATTGAGTACAGGTTAAATGTCTATTTAACCCATAGATAGGACACTATTAGGTGCTACCACTCTGGGCCCATGTGGACCTGGGAACGATGGCTATAAAAGAGTGCTCTGCATTCACCAAAGCTCCAGAAATTTTGAAACCTCACCATCAGATTGTTTAGCGTCATATGCAGGACACTTGTTGGGTGGATCTTACCCTTTGCATCCCCAGCCGACTTGGTCAACAGAATTTGACTTTAAATAATCAATGGTTGATAATATAAAAGGAAATTATCAAATAACCAAATAAAACCTATGCTTGTAAACTTTTATAAAATCAAGTCAATGAAGTTTAGATTTACTTATGAGCATCTTAAAAGACGTATGTAATTTGAAAAAGTACTGCTTGTTTGATTCCTTAGAATATGACAAATTATCCAAAAATTAATGTTTAATTTTTTAACCCGTTTGTAATATGGGTCATCATCATCATCATGTCGTGCCGCTAGCACGGATATACCTGACCCTCTCTCGTCACTTCTCCCTATCGTTCATCGCCTCTGGTAGGTCTACAGGGCTACCTTCCGTATCCTCACAGAGCTGCTGTATGTATGTTCTAGCTGGTCGTCCTGCTTTAGCTAGTCCATATGTGGGGGTCCATAGGAGTACATCACTTATGAGCTCGTCCCTGCTCCTCCAGCCGTGTCCTGCGTGCCTGGTTTGTCTAACTTGGATAGTTTTCGTGATGAGAGGTAGGTGGCCGTATAGTTGGTGCTTTGTGATGTGTTGCCGCCAGGACTTGCTTAATATTGCTCACAACATTCTTGTGTAGTTGCTGTCTAGCTTCTTCAGCCGTTTTCTTAGCGTCCAAGTGGTGCATCCATACAGCAGTATCGACTCGACCGCTGCTTGGAAGAAACTGCGTTTCATTTTATCGGTCAGGTCTGATTTCCATATGATCGAAAGCTTATCGATAGCTGTCCATGTCTTCGTTAGCCGCGTGTCTATGTCTTTTTTGTTTGATGAGACACTGCTTCCTAGGTAGGTGAATTCGTCAAGGGTAAATACTGCTATTTACGACTATTTATCCTAAACTTTAATAAAAGTGATTACACGCCCTTAATTTTTATTAATGACCATCTTACAACCTGTGTGTAATATGGATAAGTACTACTAGTTACGACTAATTATCCTAAACATTAATAAAAGCGACTCTCAGTCCTTTATGTTGAATAATCGGCATCTTGCAAATTCTGTTTTGTATGGATAATGATAAGCCTTGTTGATGGGGTTTCGAATAATCCGACTCTCCTGCTAGGTATTAAGATCTCTTTAAAAGAACGAGTATTCTGAGTATGTCATTCACCGGCATCCAGTGGTGAGGCTCCAGCTCTAGAGTGCTGGGAAGGGTGGAGTCACCTCTTCATTGCTATTACTCTCAGTTCCACCCTGGCCTGGAATGATGAAAATTGTTTGGTTCCCATTTTTTGAGTGCAGTAGATCAGTTTGCAAGTTATAAGTGTTTGATAGAAGTACTTGAAAACATATTTCTGATTAGTTCTGGCTTGCTTATATGCCATACAACCATTGTAGGTTGTTTAATGTCAAATACTGATTATACGGATATTGGTTTGGTTTTGTGGCATATCAACCACGGTATGTTATTTCATGCAAAATTTACTTTATACATATATATCAAATATATGTGATTTGGTTTGGTGTGGTTTGGTTGGGTCTAGTTTTATGGCATATCAACCATTGTAGGTTATTTAACGCTAAACCCTCTATATATGATTTTGTTTGGTTGGCTTTATGGAATATCAACCATTGTAGGTTATCAAATGCTAAATACTCTTTATATACATATATATATATATATATATGTGTGTGTGTGTGTGTGTGTGTGTGTGTGTGTAAATGTATTAAATGAATATGATTTGTAAACATATTTTGTTAACATTTTTAAACCAATGTTTATTCCCTTGTACCCTTTTAAATGGTTCCAAGTATTCCTATGTATCACTAACAATTCAACTAAACATCAGTAATTTGTTTACACCCAGTTAAATTATCAGTTTTATTTTAAACAATTCAGTTTAGCATAAGTCATTTGTTTGTACACAGTTTAAATGTCAAACAACTCAGTTTAGCATGTCATTTATTTGTACGCAGTTTAAATGTCAAATAATTCAGTTTAGCATAAGTCATTTATTTGTACGCAGTTTAAATGTCAAACAGTTCTTTTTGACCCTAAATAGGACCTATCTCTGGGAAAGTGTGGACCTGTGAGCAATGAAAATAAAGGGGTACTCAGTATTCCCTAAAAGCTCCCTCATTACAGGCGCCCAGAGAGATATTGAACCAACTTCCAAGGCACTGGGATGTGACATAAAGTCGGTTTAATATGGGGTGTCCCTCAGAAAGATTTTTTCCGGGGGGTGGTGTAAAAATAGCCCCAGTTCTTTAGGTATTCACTTTTGAATGACGCTTCAGGTGCCTGGCAATTAACCCAGTTTTTGCCTCAGGGCTACCTGAAGCATAGGTCTACTGCAAGAAGAAAGCTAAGCAACTTCCAACCCTCCAAGTTTGTCACGTTACGTCTCTGTTCTTTTAAATAGGAAATCAAACAGTTTTCTTTTATTTTGCTTTTTATTGTGTTTTTGTTCGTTGGTTTATTTTGGGGTTCTTTCACTCCCCCTCCCTCTCTCCCTCTCTCTCTATCTCTCGCCCTATCTATCTCTCTGTCTCTCAGTCTCTCTCTCGCAGATCGTTCTGATTTATCAAGCTAATTTTGTTTTAGTACCACAAGAAAAATGAAAAAAGGATTTTTCTTCCGTAAAAAAAAATGAATAAAATAGAAGGATTTATGATAATTATACTACAAGGCATTTTAGGTTAGTCTGGATTTAACTGGCTGTGCACTGAAGCAAGACTTACTCTTTAAGTGAGAAGCAGAAAAGATGGCGCCTTTCTTAGCGACGATGGACGTTGAGTTGACCGGCTCAGTGCGCATGAGCGGTAGCCGATGTCGTCTGTGAGCCTTACGATAAAGTCGAAATAAATCTTTCGCTGTTTCTTTGTTCTTTAAATTCTAGTTTTGTTTTTATTTCATTTTATTTATAGTATTAGCAATAAACGCAAGACAAAAGAGATGTCATTGGTGTGTATACTATAAAGATAAGCCGATAACCGCTTGGCGAAATAGGCTATGATTATAGCAGTGGACATTTTAGGATAAATAGACTTAGCTCAGTCTGGTATAAGGCCAGAATAACTGAGCCATCAATGAAGATCAAATGCGAAATCCTTTCAATAAAAACTCTACCTGAACGTTTATATATTTAAAAAAAATAGATTTAGCCTATCAACTCGTATTCGTTCGGCCCAGAACTTTTAAAAAAAGACACAATTTAAAAAACACCGTATGACGTCACATGCTATTTTACACATGTTACATCACAAAAACTGATGTCAATCTGCAAACGGTTCACTAAGACCTGGGCCAAAATCTTTAACTCTGTGTTTAGAAAGGTATTGGCCTGTAATCGTCTAATTCCTCCCAAATATGTTTGCCACCTTTCTTCAGTAATGTGATCACACTCTTGGTAAATCTACCAGGAATGGCTCCCTGGGCAAACCAACGGCTGGACACATCCATCAGAAAGGATATAAATATGTTTGACATCCCCCAATAGGGAAAGTCCGGTTTGTCTCTGACTTTGAAAAACCAGAAAACAGTCAGCCTTCAAAACTTAGTATGAGGGAATGGGTGACCAACCAAACGGGTTTTTTTTTCTTGTTTTATTTCAATTTTGCCCCTCTCCCTTGATTTTTTTTTAAAACATGGAATAGAACATTCTAGAAAATTAGGATCGGAAGTGAACTAACAGAAATATTTAGACTCGAAAATAAAATAGTAAAATACAAATCTGATTGGTCAATAAATGTCTACGCGCCAAGATTTTAGGACGATTCTTTGATCCACCTGTAGGATATAAATAACACAGAGTTAGGAAGCCAGACACAAGACACAAGCTTACACACAAACGAAGACACAGACGAACACAAGCCACTAAGCCAGTAGCCGATACTATGTCCAACCAATTCATTTCCTCCCTCAACTAAAGTTCATGACCTCTTTTCAAATGACCGAGAATTATATTCAAAAGGAAAACCCGACAAACTTTCTTTCATCAACGAGACACGCTGTCGCCATAATCATAAAACCCGCTATAAACTTAATGTAAGTAAGAACGACTTATTAACGGACTCTGATAACATGAACATACACACATCTTTTAAAAAATTTATTCTCTTCTTCAAACTTTATTTTTCAAAAGGCCATTTACACATCATGTATTTTGTTTTTCATATTCTGTTATATGCATATTAAATTGTTTGTTATTTAATGTTCGTTGTGTTCTATTCCATTTCTTTTGCGCGATTGTAATGTTTTGTGTTGTATTTGTGGTGGGAATAATTTAGAGAGCAATCTACTGAAATAACCAAATTACATACACCCCCCACACTTCCATTAAATAACAAACAATGTTCATGTTATCAGAGTCCGTAAATAAGTCGTTCTTACTTACATTAAGTTTATAGCGGGTTTTATAATTGTGGCGACAGCGTGTCTCGTTGATGAAAGAGTTTGTCGGGTTTCCTTTTGAATATAATTCTCGGCCATTTGAAGAGAGTTCATGAACTTTCGTTGAGGAAGGAAAGGAATTGGTTGGACATAGTATCGGCTACTGGCTTAGTGGCTTGTTTTCGTCTGTGTCTTCGTTTGTGTGTAAGCTTGTGTCTTGTGTTCTATTCCATTTCTTTTGCGCGATTGTAAAGTTTTGTGTTGTATTTGTGGTGGGAATAATTTAGAGAGCAATCTACTGAAATAACCAAATTACATACACCCCCCACATACATAAATTATAAGTTTTTACGTTGGTTTTTAGAGAGAATGTGGCATTTTGTCGATTCCGGCGTATCTTATTAGTATAAATGAGCTTATTGTGTTGTATGGGTGGGTCGTGACTGTCGCTAGCTTGGGCTCCTTAAGACAGCAAGTACAAAGATGACTACTCTCTTTTCCCCTCCCCGAATGAGGCCTTGTGCTTCAAAATAATGTATGATTTTATCTTAACTAAATACATCACAATAACTTGATAGCGTTTTCTTTTTAACAAAATGAATAAAATCGTAATTTTCTTTTCTTTTTATCTCTAGTTAAATTCGACTTTTACAAACGAAAAAGAACGAAGGTTGGTTTTAACACAAAAGAATAAGTCAACTAAAAGATCTTAATATAACAACGGACTAACGATTGAAAATGAAAGAAAGCAAAAGATATCTATATCTTGCCAGAGAGCAAAAAAAAAAGCAGTTGAATAGTGATGCCAATGGTAGAGGATGCCCTTGGAACTATCTGCAGACGTGTAAGACACCCCAAACGAGTATCCTGTTATGACACTAAACAATCTGATGGTCAGGCTCTAGTAATACTGGAGCTTTGGGGAATGCAGAGTACCCCTTCATTGTCATCGCTCCCAGGTCCACACTGGCTTTGAGTAGTAATACCTGATATGGTCCTATGTGTGTGTCAAATAGAACTGATTGACCTATATCTTGCCAGAGAGGAAAAAAAAGCAGTTGAATAGTGATACCAATGGTAGAGGATGCCCTTGGGACTATCTCTTAGGTCTGGGAAAGGGACTGTGAGAACCGAAATTAAGAGTACAGATCGAGACCTTTCAGACTACAGTACTCTTAAGGTCAGCTAGAACTGTTTTTACATTTAACCGTGTGTAAACAAGAAACTATGAGCAAAAAATGAACTCACGTTTGTTTGAAAAATGTTATCTACAAAATATGTTTAGAAATCATATATTTGATATACATGTATAAAAAGGATTTGGCATTAAATTACCTACAATGTTTGATATGCCTTAAAACCCAACCAAACCAAATTATATATATATATATATATATATATATATATATATAATTTACAAAAAAAATGTATATGTACAAAAAGGATTTGGTATTAAATAACCTACAATGGTTGATATGCCTTAAAACCCAACCAAACCAAATTATATATATTTAATATATATGTACAAAAAGGATTTTGCGTTAAATGACTTACAATGGTTGATATGCCATAAAACCCAACCCAACCATATCATATATATTTAATATATATGTATCATGTCTGAAAGTGACACAATGTTTAACGATCGAGATCGGAGATGCGCTGCAGTAGAACACATGCCCTCTACCGATCCAAATTATGACAACACGACCATTGCCAGCACCCTCAAAATGCAAATCTGGATTGCCACGAATAACAGGGATGTGCCCAGGGTGATGAAAACAAAGTTTCCGGCAACGGTTATGGTCTTTGGTGTGGTTTCAACTGAGGGCCACATCATGCCACCTTACATCTTCGAAGTCGCATTGAAAGTCAACACCAAAGTGTACCTGGATGTGTTGAAAAGTGTGGTGATCCCCTGGTGCAATCAGGTGGCCGGTGGCAGACCCTGGGTGATGCAGGCTTGGCTTCAGAAGGAGTGCTACGACTTTGTACCCTTCTCTCACTGGCCCCACTCCTCCCCTGACCTGAACCCACTGGACTTCTTCGTTTGGTCATACGTCGAGAACATCACCAACATGACAGCCTGATCGCCGCCATCCACCGAGTATTCGCCGAGCTCCCGCCGGCGCTTTTGGAAAAGGCATGCTTCCAGTTCCGGATCCGTATCGAGGCGGTGTTTGAGGCTAAAGGCGGCTACATTGAATAGATGTCAGCTCTACTACGTAATTAAGTTAGCTGAATTGATTTTTTCAATAAAAGTTTTAAAATAAAGCTGTAGTGTTGTTTTCTTTTGGACAACAATTTTATCGTTTCACCGTGTAGATGTCAGCTCTACTACATAATCAAGTCAGCTGAATTGAATTTTTCAATAAAAGTTTTAAAATAAAGCTGTAGTGTTGTTTTCTTTAGGACGACAATTTTATCGTTTCACTTAGTAGATGTCAGCTCTACTACATAATCAAGTTAGCTGAATTGATTTTTTCAATAAAAGTTTTAAAATAAAGCTGTAGTGTTGTTTTCTTTTAAACTACTGTTAGGGCTTTCTTTACGAATTTCAGCCCCCCCCCTCAGAAAAGGAAAAAGGAAAAAGGAAAAAAAAAAAAAAACAACAAAAACGAATTGTCCCCTTCACCCCACTAGACCGCCCCCAAAGCTACCTAAAATATCAGTAGTAAATAAAAGTCCAAACGAAGAAGACGCATTTGAACTCAGGAGCCAAGTGGAAGAAATATGTCAATATTGGTCAGTATGTCTTTAATTCCAATTTAAAATGCTGAATTTTACAAAATGTTATGCTGTATTTTGTTTGTAAAATAATGCTTAAACTATGCGTTTTAAATGTAAAGGCACGCTTACTCTACTGTAAAGCCAATTTGATATTAAGCCTATCCACATGTCAGCGAACAAGGCAGAATGTTTTTAAATATCTTCTATCGAATAATCTAAAAATTCGTAAAGAAAGCCCTAACAGTAGTTTAGAAGAAAAAGCCTAGAATGCTACTACAGCCCCCCCCCCTCAGAAAAGGAAAAAGGAAAAAAAAAAAAAAAACCAACAAAAACGAATTGTCCCCTTCACCCCACTAGACCGCCCCCAAAGCTACCTAAAATATCAGTAGTAAATAAAAGTCCAAACGAAGAAGACGCATTTGAACTCAGGAGCCAAGTGGAAGAAATATGTCAATATTGGTCAGTATGTCTTTAATTCCAATTTAAAATGCTGAATTTTACAAAATGTTATGCTGAATGTTAAGGCAGAATGTTTTTAAATATCTTCTATCGAATAATTTAAAAATTCGTAAAGAAAGCCCTAACAGTAGTTTAGAAGAAAAAGCCTAGAACGCCTAATGCTACCACAGAGCTCTAATTCCTGAAGCCTGCTAGGTCCCCAACTGTAGGATGAAAAAAAAAAAAAAAAAAAATGAAAAACCCTTGGAAAAGTCCCAATACAGCAAAAAAGTGTAAGTCTGTATTAGTGAAAGTCATAAGAAAGTACCTTTATGTTGGACTTTAACTAAGTTAAAACTTAAAACAAATTCCCCCCCCCCTTTTATTTATTTATTTTTATTTTTTTATTTTTTTTTATTTTCATTTTATTTAATTTTTTTTTTTAAATTTTTTTTTTTTTTTTTTTTAAATGTTCATTTATTTTATTATGTACACATGGGAAGCAGCATGATGTACGTTAAGGTATTTGAATAAAACAATGGACGACCAAAGTCAATACCGAAATGGGTCCTGGACGTGAGTTTGACGACTTTTCGCTCAGGATCGACAGTTCGATCGGGGAACTACTGCTGCTCCTCTATAAGAGTGGCTTCTATAGAAGAGAATAAAACAGCCATCGAAAGATAACCATGACCCACACTCAAACCACTTACACAAACCGCATCGCTCTTCGCGCGGGTAAAAAAGGGGCGCGTCCTGCTGAGGTTGGAGCCCTGGCCTCGGTGTTCGAAAAATCAGCTACAGAGCTCAAACAATCAAAACTACTAAAATGCAAGCAAACACTACAAATAGCCACATTTAACGTAAGAACCTTAAATAGAATAGGACAACTCCCAGAGCTAATTGCATCGGCCGAAGAACATAATATAGAAATAATTTGCATACAAGAACACAGATACACGCACACAGAAGATATCAAATACCACGAAACTGGCAATGGATGGTCGCTCGCCACTGTATCCGCATGGAAAAACTCTGTCAACGCCGCAGTAGGAGGGGTAGGATTGCTTATAGGACCTAGAGCACTAAAAACGCTTAATAGCATAGAGAAAATACGACCTAGGATGATGGTAGCTACATTTAACGGAAACCCCAGAGCAACAATCGTCTCATGCTACAGCCCCACCAATGTTAGTGAAGAAAATGAAATAGTCACCTTCTACGATGAGTTATCCTCATTAGTGCGTAGCATCCCGAAACACAACATGTTAGTCATTGGCGGAGACATGAATGCACAAATCGGGAAAAACGGAAACAACAAATACAGCCTCCACAACACGTCAAATAGAAATGGGCAACATCTAACAGATTTCATGATAGAAAATAGATTAGCATGCCTCAATACAAACTACCAAAAAAGAGAGGGCAAACTATGGACATACACGTACGCAAACAATACTAAAGCTCAGATAGACTACGTCCTTATAAACAAGAAATGGAAGAATAGTGCATTGAATTGCGAGGCATACTCCTCTTTTGAGGGTGTGTCCACCGATCACCGAATAGTCACAGCGAAAATACGGTTAAGCCTACGAAAAAACGCCAAACGAACAGTGACCACCAAACACTATGACTGGGCCCTATTAAACAACAAAGATGTCAGAGATAAATACGTATTAGAATTGAGAAACAGATTCGAAACACTACAAGAAAAGACGGAAAAAAGTACACCAAACGACGAATACGAAAATTTCGTCAATGCACACCTCGAGGCAGCAGCAAAATACATTCCAACAAAAATTAAAACTAAATATAGAGTCCCATGGGAAACCTTAGCGGTGAGAGAAAAACGTGCACTAGTGAAAACAGTCTCCAAAAACTATCGAAAAAACCCAACAAACACAAATGCCTTAAAACTAAAAACGGCACAAAATCAATTAGCAGGCATATATATAAAGGAACAGACAGAATACATTCAAAATCAGATAGATAAGATCAGAGACTCGGTAGAAGATAGACAATCTAGAATTGCCTGGCAAACAATAAACGAAGTGAGCAGAAGAAAGAGCACAGCCAAAGCTAAACTTAAAGCAGCAAACCAACAAGAAAGAATAAAACTGTGGAAACAGCACTTCGAAAACTTACTTGGAAACCCACCAAAAATAACACATGAACCAATCACCAGAATAATTAGCAAACAATTAGACATTAAACTTGGACCGTTCACACAAGGAGAACTCGACTCGGTTCTCAGAAAAATTAAAAATAGGAAAGCTGCAGGACTGGACGAAATTCCCCCGGAAGTATGGAAGACCAGACAATTCGACGACATACTGCTCCGACACTGCAACGCAGTATACAATCAAAATCCGATAGATAGATGGACGAAGGGATGCATACTCCCCTTCCCTAAAAAGGGGGACCTCGGATTAGCCAAAAACTACCGAGGCATAACACTTACATCCATAGCTGCCAAAATCTACAATGCCCTACTACGAAACCGCATAGAACCCAAAATCGACAACATACTTAGAAAAAACCAAAATGGCTTCCGAAGAAATAGATCTACGACCTCACAAATACTAACCATCCGCAGAATCCTTGAAGGTGTACGGGCAAAGAACCTACAAGCGACATTAATATTTGTCGACTTTACCAAGGCTTTCGACTCCATTCACAGAGGAAAGATGGAACAAATCCTACTAGCGTACGGCATACCTAAAGAAACCGTAGCGGCAATAACGATTCTCTATAGAAACACTAAAGTAAAAGTACGATCACCAGATGGAGACACAGAATACTTCGACATTGTAGCAGGAGTACTACAAGGGGACACGCTGGCTCCGTATCTCTTTATCATTTGTCTAGACTACGTACTTAGAACATCGATTGACAAAATCAAAGAGAATGGCTTCGAACTGACGAAGAAAAGAAGCAGAAGATATCCCGCAACAACAATTACCGACGCCGACTACGCCGATGACATAGCGATACTGGCAAATACACCTGACCCAGCCGAAACACTTCTGCATAGCCTGGAACGAGCAGCAGCAAGCATAGGCCTCCATGTTAATGCACACAAAACGGAATATATGTGCTATAACCAAACGGGGGACATCTCCACTCTAGAAGGAACCCCTCTTAAACTAGTAGACAAATTCACGTACCTAGGAAGCAGCGTCGAATCAACCGAAAAGGACATCGAAACGAGGTTAACGAAAGCATGGACAGCTATCAATAGGCTATCGACTATATGGAAATCAGACCTAACCGATAAAATGAAACGCAGTTTCTTCCAGGCAGCGGTCACATCGATACTGCTATATGGATGCACTACATGGACGCTAACAAAACGGCTCGAGAAGAAACTAGATGGCAATTACACAAGAATGCTGCGTGCAATCCTCAACAAGTCCTGGCAGCGGCACCCCACGAGACACCAACTGTACGGCCACCTGCCCCCTATCACGAAATCTATTCAAGTTAGGCGAACCAGACATGCTGGACATTGCTGGAGAAGCAGAGATGAACTCATAAGAGATGTACTCTTATGGATCCCCACACACGGCCGCGCAAAAGCAGGACGACCAGCACGAACGTACATTCAGCAGCTGTGTGAGGATACAGGATGTTGTCCTGAAGACCTGCCTAGGGCGATGAACGATAGGGAGGAGTGGCGAGAGAGGGTCAGGGATATCCGTGCTGCCAGCACGATATGATGATGATGATGATGTTGTTTTCTTTAGGACGACAATTTTACCGTTTCACCCTGTAAAATAAAGCTGTAGAGTTGTTTTCTTTAGGAAGACAATTTTACCGTTCCACCCTGTACTGTTGATGTCACTGAAAAATATCGCGCAAAAAAGGCTGCATATAACATAAATACATAGAATATATATGATCATTACCTTTCCAAACCCAAACGTCTTTTAGAAAGACACGGTGAAGGATTTTAAGTAACCAAAAGTGAAGCTGAAAATTAAATACTTATAATAAAAACGATAAGGTTGGTTGGTTGGGTTTTATGGCATATCAGCCTTTGTAGCTTATTCAATGCCAAATCCATCTTTATACAAGTAATCAGTTCTATTTCAAACAATTCAGTTTACCATAAGTACAGTTTAATTGTCAAAAATATTTCAAGCTATTCCGTTTATTGAAATAGTTCTCATTTAGCTAATTCAGTTTAGTATAAGTAAAGATTTATTTTACACACAGTTAAATGTCAAAAACAGTTCTATATTAAACAATTCAGTTTAGCATAAGTATACAGTTTAAATGTAAGTACACAGTTGAATGGTCAAAATCATTTCTATTTCAAGCTATTCAGTTTAGACAAACAGTTCTTATTGAAACAATTCAGTTTAGCATAAGTATGCCATTTAATTTTATTTAACCCATAAATAGGGCCCTCTCAGGTGCTACCATTCCAGGCCAGAGTGGAACTGGGAGCCATGGCAATGAAGGGGTACTCCGTATTCCCCAAAGCCTCAGTATCACTAGAACCCCACCATCAGATTGTTTATTGAAGGACACTCGTTGGAGAGGGTCTTACCCCTCTGGAGAGAAGCAGTCGGTGTATTTTACAGCCCCGGCCGACTGGGCGAAATAATGATAAATGCAGATGATTAATGATAATAATGATAATATGGAATACTAGAATAAAGGAATGCGTGAACGGTGCAATCCAGTCACTTGAAGAATATTCAAATAAGAGTAAATAGATAGTAATCTAAGTAGCTAATATCAGCAAATAAGGACTGTGTCAAAGCAAGAATAGACAAGACGCAACAAAATAGACACGATGCAACAAAATAGCAGATGTACATTATGTGGTAATAGATAAGAAAATTATCAATCTCAATATAATCAAAGGAAGTAAGACAGCGTAAAAAGAGTATAAGACAAGACACGAATGGTTGGGCAAGTTAATTCACAGGGAATTGTGTGCAAGACGTTCAAGTTTGACCATTCGAAAAGTGGTATCCATATTTACTCAACCCCTCCGGTCGGACAGGATATGACGCAAGGTCAATTTTTAAGCGGAGTTTAACAGGTTTAAATTCAGAGTTTTCCTTCTCCTAGACTAGTTGCCTCACCAAGGCTGAAGAAACTAGTCTGCCCTACTATTTACCCATAGTTGGAAGGAGAATAATTGGATTCCTACCTTTCCCAAGGGTATTAGTGCTATGTGAAATGCAATCAGTCTCGTCCAGGATTTGAACTTGTGTCGCCGTGTCCATTTCCATTGACGATAACCATTACACCACGGGCACCTCGAACAAGTGGTATATGTCAACCCAAAATCCGTTCTGGAGAATGATTGGTTTGGTTTGATTTGGTTTCTTTGTTTAATAGCGTATCGACCTTTGTAGGTCATTTAATGCCAAAGCCATTCTCCAAGAAGAACAGTTGTGGTACTATTTAACCCATAGCTGGGAGGATAAGCGGGTTCATACCTTTCCCAAGGGTATTTGCCCGAAAGTGAACGTAATAGCGCGACTGGAGTACGATTTACGATTCCGCAGTCTATAGTTTTAACCATTACACCACGAGGACACCCCCTCTGGAGAATGAGACGCACAAACTTCTCTGTGATTTTAAGATACAAACGGATCTCCTAATCTCGCCCAGATGACCGGACGTAGTAATAGCCAACAAAAGAAGAAAAAAAAGAAGCTGCCGAATTGTGTACTTTACCATCTCGGAAGACCACTAGGTATAATTGAAAAAAAGCAAAAACAAAGATAAGTGCCAGGAGCTTGTAAGGGAAATGAAATTACTATTGAACATGAAAGTGACGGTGATGACAGGCGTGACTGACGCGCTTCGTACAGGCATTAAAAGATCGCTAAAGGGACTGGAGGATTTGGAAATAAAAAGATGAGTGGAAACCATCTCACTGGACGTTGAATGACAGCAAGTCTCCTCAGGTTTCCAGGACTTTTCTCAATATTCTGACCGATCTTATTAATGCTGTACTTTGGAATATCTCCCCCATGTTCTTTTATTTCTAAGTCCTCCAGTCTCTATACCAATCTTTTGGGGATTGTCCCAAGTGCACCAATTCCAATTGGTATCTTCATTACTTTCTTGTTCCATATATTTTAGTTCTCTAGCAAGGTCAAGATATTTATCCCTCTTTTCGCTTTCTTTGATTTTGTGTTGCATATTGACCCCCGACCCGGCCAAGCTGTCAAAAGAAGAAATGCACCTGTGTAAATAACAGGTGCATCCGGTCGAAGATATCAGGAGATCAGGGGCGATCTTGACTGTCGAGGGGTTGAACTGAGTGCGAAATTGTGACGCTCGATGGAAGTAGGTGGATGTCAAGTTATTATATAACCCCGGCGACAGGAAGTTCAGATCAGTTGGAGTGAGGATGCTGGAATGAGAACCATGTCCCAGCAGAGGCTGGGCCCTCCAGGCCCCCGGTTGAGCAGCCCAGGAGAGCGGCAAAGAAAGGCTGTGATAACCAGAAGAGTGGGGGTCAATATGTTACAGTCTTTGTTCGGGAGTCTCCAACTCCCTCTCACACACAACCCTTTCTATAAAGTGAGAGGTATATTTTTCTAAAGAACTGTGTCGCTCGTCTTTATTGTGTCGTCGTTATGATTCTGCATGCATATGAATATGTGTATGTATAGTTGTTCATGGCTATACAACATTTATTCTGTGATCTGCTGGAACGGCAAAATCAACAATTCGACCGATTCTCCATTTTTTTTTATTATCTTTGGAATTTGGAATATCTCCCCCATGTTCTTTTATTTTAAGTCCTCCAGTCTATGTACCAATCTTTTGGGGATTGTTCCAAGTGCACCAATTCCAATTGGTATCTTCATTACTTTCTTCTTCCATTTTTTTTAGTTCTCTAGCAAGGTCGAGATATTTATCTCTCTTTTCGCTTTCTTTAATATTATTCTGTGATCTGCTGGGACCGCAAAGTCAACAATTCGGCCGATTCTCTTTTTTTTCTTTGCTTTTTTCTGACTATCACTGGGTCTCATCGTCTGACCAAGATTAAATGATTTGTTTGTATCTCAAAATCCATGAGAATTTGCATGTCTCATTCTCCAAGACAAGATTCTGAGTTGTGTATGTACTATTTATTCGTATGGTCAAATTTGAATTTCTTGCACAGTTCCCAGCGTATCACCTTCCCTACCCAGTCTTAAACTCTTTTATGCTAATTTGTAGCATTCGCTAATTATGAGATTGATCGTTTTGTCTCTATCACCACATAACATACATTTGCTATTTTGTTGTCTTATCAATTTTGTTGGGTTTTATCTATTTTTGCTTCCATTATTATTATTATTTGTTGATCAATGTTTTAAAAGTGTTTTTAGGCATAATAATATCCGTCTTTCTACATTTGTTTTACGATACCGTTATAACTGTGTGTGTGTGTGTGTGTGTGTGTGTGTGTGTGTGTGTGTGTGTGTGTGTGTGTGCCTTCGCGTGTGTGTATGCGATTAGAGATTTTACTAAAGGAATATTTAAGAGAATGCCGGGATACGCTCAGTATAGATATAAAAAAGTTTGATAGCGTTTTCAGCCATATTTCTATTCAGAATCAAAATTATAGTATGAAAATATTAAATATCGTGCGTTAATTTGGACTTCGTTCGAATTCACATTGTGCTGATTGCTGTTTAAAGAAACTCTGCTTATTTTGAGGTTATTGTTTTATTTTCAAGGGCATTATGGCGATGTCATAAATCCTCAAACATCTTCTTCTTCTTCTTCTTCTTCTTCTTCTTCTTCTTCTTCTTCTTCTTCTTCTTCTTCTTCTTCTTCTTCTTCTTCTTCTTTTTTTCCTTACAGTTGTTATAGTAGATGTTATTGGTGTTGTTGGTGGTAGTCTTCTTCTTGCATTGTCGTTGTTGTTGTTGTTGTTGCTCTTCTTCTTCTTCTTCTTCTTCTTCTTCTTCTTCTTCTTCACATTCGTATATTTCTTTTTTCAAATCTTCTTCTTCTTCTTTTTCTTCTTCTTCTTCTTCTTCTTCTTCTTCTTCTTCTTCTTCTTCTTCTTCTTCTTCTTCTTCTTCTTCACATCCATACATCTCTTTTGTTCAAATCTTCTTCTTCTTCTTCTTCTTCTTCTTCTTCTTCTTCTTCTTCTTCTTCTTCTTCTTCTTCTTCTTTGCTTTCTTTTTTCCTTTCAGTTGTTGTAGTAGATGTTATTGGTGTTGTCGTTGGTGATGGTGGTGGTCTTCTTGCGTTGTTGTTGTTGTTGTTATCATTCTTCTTCTTCTTCTTCTTCTTCTTCTTCTTCTTTACTATTCTTCTTCTCTTTCTTTGCTATTATACTTATCCTTTCGCTTGTTTTTGTTGTTGTTGTTGTTCTTCTTCTTGTGGTTCTTGTTCTTCTTATTATTATCATTATTATATAGTTCCCAATATTCTCTCCCAACAATTAACGAAATGCGGCGTTTTTTTTTTTTGTTTTGTTTTGTTTTTTCATTTATTTATTTCCCCAATGAGTTAAGAAGTAACTCTTAAAGAAAAATGTTGGTAAATCAAAGAAATTCAACGCTGGCAAAAGAAGACAGGAATGGTAAAGGCAAAGAGCCATTATTGGGCTCCAAGAAATTCACTTTAGAACTAATTGCTGAGACGTTCACTTCAAGAGTATTCCGAGACACACGAGAGGCAAATGGCGGAGATCCGTGGTCCAAACATCTTCTGGGTGGTCCATACTGTGAAGATTTACTTTACAGAATCAAGGTGGTGAGGAATGGAAAAAGACAAGTGCTGAATTGCCTGGGCCTAAAGAGACGTGTTCGACAACGAATAAAAGTCTTTCGAAACTGACATCTAAAAATCAAGAACCCTTATGACAGTTTCTTATTCGCGAAAATTCTTTTAGTCACGTTTAAAGAAAATTTATCGCTGCAATGACTCGTAAAATTCTAGAAAAAACGTCCGGTATCCTTTTTATTTTCTTTCTTTTTTTTCTTTTTTTTTTTTTTTAGTTGTTTTTGCTAAAGAAACAACGATAGTTTATTTTAAAATGTTTTCACATTCCAGTCTTAAATATATTAAATTGTTTGTTTGTTTGTTTGTTTGTTTGTATTACTTATTCTTTACGAAACTTTTTTTTTTCAAAATATTAACGTGTGCAAATCATATGTTTTAAGGATATTTAAACTAACCTACATAAGCTGACAGGCACCACATTGTGTTTAAATGATTAGCATATTTGAGAGCTTGTGCCAAATTTAAACTGAGTTTAGTTGTATATAAAGGCGGCTAGCATGGTATCATGTTTAGCCGTCTTGTCTTCCAATTATGATGGACTTGTGAGTTCGATCCCGATGTCAATCATAAAAAAAAGTGATTTTTTTTTAAACCATAAAATTATTAATATCAGCGAGGATCACGAAAAACATTCAATTGTGTGCAAACTATTTGTATTTGTTGTCCAGTCGGCTGGGTAGGAGGGGCTGCAGAATACACTGATGCATCGCTGCAGAGGGTAAGCTTCCTCCCCATCACCACGAGTGTCGTGTGATCCTGTCGGCTGGGGCTGTAGAATACACCAACTACACATCTACAGAGAGATAAGACTCCCCCCCGCCACCGAAAGAGTGTCCTGGATATGATATTAAATGATCTGATGGTGAGGTGACAGTGATGCTGGGAGGTGCCCGTGGTGTAACGGTTATCGTCGTAGGAAATGGACACAGCGACACAAGTTCAACTCCTGGACGAGACTGATTAAAGTGTATTCATGCTAAACTGAATTGTTTGAAATTGAACTGTTTTTTCATAAAAATGGATTTGGCATTAAATAACCTATAAAGGTTGATATGCCATAACACATAAACAACCAACCAACCTATTTGAATTTGACAGGAATACTTGATACCAAATAAAAGTTAAGTTGTTGACCGTAGTCGAGGGCAACAAGAAGGCTCCCTTTTCAATAGCTGCTACACCTAGATGTAGGGGAGGGCGCTACTCCTTTCCCTGTATTGCTCCATTTTACCCTTGATACGTGCCTTATATTGCGTAGTGTTAAGCAAGGAGGTATCAAGTACCATTTTTAAAGTCTTTAGTATGACGTGACAGGGCATTGAACTCAGGTCTCCCGGACCATTGGCGAACTCTCTACTCACTAAAGATCTAAAGAAACTACCACAGAAAAATGTAAATATAAATATACCTTTTTTATCATTAAAATATCTGGACTATTGTCGTTATTTGGATAGTTATATTCACAACATTCCGGCCGATGTCTTCTTCGGCTTTCTTCAGGTGTTTTATTGTCGAATTCGGGAGCCTACATATCATGATCTAAAATATTCCAGCGTGTACATACGCATTACGATATTTATTTTCAGTGAAGCCAAGAATCCTGCGACTGCATCTCTTGCAAATGGGTAAGACCTTCCTTCCAAAAGTGGTGTCTTGACTAGGATATTAAACTGCCGCTGGTTTTGAGATTTCGGGTACACCTCACCCATGAGCAGGATGCTGTGACGTTACCCCCTCGGCCCCCCGACACATTAACTTCTTCGAACCATGGGGTGTCCTCGTGGTGTAATGGTTAAAGCGATGAACTGCGGAATCGTAGTACGCGAGTTCGTACTCCAGTCGCGCTATTACGTTCACTTTCGGGCAAATACCCTTGGGAAAGGTATGAACCCCCTTATTCTCCCTCCAGCTATGGGTAAATAGTAGGACGGACTAGGTTCTTCAGCCTTGGTGAGTCAACTAGTCTAGGAGAAGGAAAACTCTGAATTCAAAACCTGTTAAACTCCTCTTAAAAATTGACCTTGTGTCATATCCTGCCCGTGCGGAGGGGTTGGTAAATAGTAACTTCTTCGAACCATTTCGATATTCTTGGCCGGTGATCAACTAGTGGTCCCGATAGGGGCATCGGACATTTCTTTACAGCTACAAGAAATACAATCGAGGGAGTGGGAGAAAAAGAATAAACGAACAAAACAAACAATACGAGCCTGGGGTTAACTCAAAGTGCAAGACAAGGAGTTATGTAACACTCTGCATTCCTGTGAGCATATATAGACTAACACTAGCGTGGATTTCTAGCGAAAATTCTACAACCCACGAGGAGTGCTGACTCATCTTGACTCGTCTTCCCTCACTGCTCTAGACCTCATCTCATCCGACTGGTCTCTCTGCTTTCCGGTGTCGACTGCCCTGTCCGTCGTCCGTCGTCAACTGCCTTCTTCGAGCTCCTTTGTCTTACTCTCTGACTGGTGTTCCCTTCCTACTTCCGGTCGTGTCGAGATCTTTAGTCCAAACCCTTTTTCTGTTTTCGCGCCAAAACAGACAAAAGGATCGTCTGCTTGGCGAACCACCTACATAGTGTTACATAGCGACACAAGGTCAACATTTAAGCGAAGTACCTCTGGTTTGAATTCAGGGTTTTCCTTCTTTTAAATTGGTTGCCGAGCCAAAGCTCAAGCACACAGTCTGATCTACTATTTACCGATGCGAGAAAAAGAGATGGGTTCAAGTCTTTCTCATACACAAAGTGAAACGCACACAGCCTTTGACGTGGATCACCGATTTCATTTTTCCTCGAGGAAAATCCTTATCCAAGCGCCAACTTTTGGGGCAAGGAATGGATGATTATCTTGTTAGTTGAAAATAACCAAAATAGCTGCCTTTGAATATGAGACGTTCTTTTTCATAAAGAGACGTAAAAGTTCCTAAATAAAATGAAGATGCCGAGTGAAAGTTATTCTTATCTGGGTTGTCTATGTAACTATAATATTTCTGTATCATTTTTTAAACATTATCACCAGCCTTTTACTAAAGGGTCATTATAAATAAAAAAAACATTCATCGTTTTCTTGAATTATTTATAATGCTTTTGTAATAAAAGATATTAATGTAAGAACTATATTTCCAAATCATCTTTTAACATTACACTTAGCCTTTTTAAAAGAGCTATTCTAAATAATTATTGATTGTTTTGTTAAATTATTTAAAATGCTATTGTAATAAAGGATGTTAATATTAGTTCCTTATTTCTATATCACTTTTAACATTGCCCTAAAACCAACCAGCCAAACAGCCAACCAACCAGCCTGCCTATCAAACATACTTGTGTTATACGCAACAAGATACCATCTACTATGAGTAAGAAGTTAACAATTAGATCACAGAAACGGCAAAACCAAGAAATAAATATTCTATTTATTTCTTTTTTCAAGACAATGTCCGCAATGTATATATATATATATATATACGTATGTGTGTATGTGTATGTGTGAAACTGCGTCAGTTATTAAGTCTTATTATTCTTATTAATCTCGAGTGGTTTAAGACTTAGGCAATCGCCTATGATGTTTGATGTTCATTTTTCTGTATCCCATGACAATTTCCGATATCCCAACTTCTCATGGACGATTTCAGGAACCAACAATTTTGGATGATGAAGCCATACAAAAATATACCGAAGTTTGTGTGCTCTATCATCGTGAATGAAAGGTTCAATGAGTTGTTAGCAACAGACAACAATATTGCAGGCGATGGATCCAAGTTAATCAATGGCGCAAACCTAATAATATTGTTGCCCAAGAGAAGTTGGGATTATCATTTCGTTGGTTCCCAAAGCAAATACGTAAAGAAAAACTGACCTGAAGGCCCATTCTTCGAGGAGGACCTCGTGCACCGATGGAACAAGTGCATTAATCTTTACAGCTACAACATGAAAAAGTACATTAGTAGTCTTGGTAACGTACAGGATGCGGAACCAAAATTTGGAATAATTTTTAAAACGTTATTTCAATCTGATTTATCCAGTTTTTAAAAAAAACGAGATAAATCTAAATTTTCTTGATTAGCACCCACACACACACACATATACATTCATATATATATATATATATATTAAGATGGATAGGTCCACTAGTACATTTATTCTCTTAGCTATTAATTTTTCTTCTAAATATCTTTCAAGCTTTCACATTTTCATCTGAAAGTTTATAATATTTAAATTTAAACTTGATGTTAAAAGTGTAAACACTTGAAACACGTGTAGAACAAAAATAAATAACATGGAAAATAAATCTACTTGTGGACTTTAAAATATGTACTTTTTTCTCTCATTGAACCAACAAAAAATTGTCCAGTCAGCTGGGGCTGTAGAATACACTGACTGCACCTCTGCAGAGGGGTACCCCCCCTGATGAGTGTCCTGGATATGACACTAAACAATCTGATGGTGAGGTTCCAGCAGTGCTGGAGCTTTGGGGAATGCGGAGTACCGCTTCATTGCCATCGCTCCCAGGTCCACTCTGGCCCGGAGTGGTAGCACCTGATAGGGCCCTATCTATGGGATAAATAGAACTAACAGCATACTTTTGCTAAAATAAATTGTTTGATTAAACTGAATTGCTTGAAATAGAAATGTTTTTGACAATTAAACCGTACTTACATTTAAATTGCGTGCTTATGCTTAACTGAATTATTTGAAATAGAACTGTTTTTCGACATTAAAACTGTATTTACTCTTAACTGAATTGTTACATATAACTGCTTGAATAGTTTGAAATGGAAATGTTTTTGACAATTAAACTGTGTACTTATGATAAACTGAATTGTTTTAAATAGAACAGATTATTTATATAAAAATGGATTTGGCTTTAAATAACCCACAAATGTTGATATGCCATAAAACCCAACAAACCAAACTAAACCAACAAAAGAAATCTTTATCCGTATATATATATATATATATATGGAGAAATAGTAGATTTTGGTGAATCTGACAAGAGGATAAAATGATTGGAAAAGTGAATAAATCAAACACTTTCATCTTCACATAAGTTCTTTTCTAGTCTGAAGTTCTGTGAATAAATAACGAAATAAGCTTATTGGTCTAGCGGGTAGAGTATTCGCCAATGGTCCGGGAGACCTGGGTTCAATCCCAGGTCGTATCATACCAAAGATTTTAAAAAAGGTACTTGATACCTCTTTACTGAACACTCAGCAATATAAGGTACGTATCGAGGGTAAAGTGGACCAATCTAGGGAAAGGAATAGCGTCCTCCCTTACTCTTCGGTGTAGTAACAATTGAAAAAGGACCCTTCTGGTCACCCTCGACTACGGTCTCCAGCTTTACTTACTTTATATATATATATATATATTGTCATGGTAATTCTAAGATAACATCAATTCCACCATTTAAAAATTATATAATTATATGTATATATATGTAGCAGTGAATTGATTGCGCGTAGCACGGTTTTGCGCTTAGGCATTTATGACGCGTGATTTGAAAGGCAAGGTTCAATCAGAAAGATTAGATACAACCGGTTTGACTTACAAAATCTTGTTCATTTGATTTGCGTCAACCAGATCTTATCGGCAACCCTTTATTCATCATTCACCTAATAACACATAGATCTCACAGCTTCCATAATACTTTCAGCTAAATACATATTAATTATTACATTATTCCTATTATTTTTTTCATGATGTATACTAACTATAAGTAAATATAAGAAGGCACTCCTGGTACAATGTTTATCGTCGTAGTAAATCAATACGGTGAAACGAGTTCAAATCCTAGACGCTACCTAACACAAATAGTTTTATTTTCACACAGTTAAATTATTTCAAGTATTGACATCTTAGATTCAAGTTTTATTTGCGCATAGAGAAATGGTTTCATGTATTGCTTTATTACACTTATATTTTTATTTGCACACAGTTACATAGTTTCAAGTATTGCTCCCTAACATTAATAGTTTTATATGCACACTATAAAAGGGTTTCAAGTATTGCTATCTCATACCAATTCTTTGATGTGCATATAATTAAACGGTTGCGAGTATTGCTATCTAACAAGAATAGTTTTATTTGCACACAGTAAAGTGGTTTCAAAGATTGCTATCAAACTCTAGTAGCTTTATTTGCACACAGTTAAATGACTTCAAGTATTGCTAACACTAATAGTTTTATTTGCACACAGTTAAATCGTTTCAAGTATTGCTAGTTGACACTAATAGTTTTATTTGAACACATTTAATTGGTTTTAAATATTGCTGACGCTAATAGTTTTATTTGCACACACTTAAAGAGTTTCAAACATTGCCAACACTAATAGTTTTATTTGTACACAGTTAAAGGGTTTCAAGTTTTGCTGTCTTATACAAATAATTTGATGTGCATATAGTTGAATGGCATCAAGTATTGCGATCTAACAAGTATAGTTTTATTTGCACACAGTTAAAAGATTTCGAGTATTGCTATCTAACACTAATAATTTTATCTGTACACAATTAAGTTTGATTACAGTTTTTTTTTCAAGAATTCGCTTCCACTCACTGATCTCACGACCTTTTTCGGCCGTGGTGACGCAACTCATGTAGTGTGTCTTGAGCAGAAATAACCCGGCAAAGAACTTTCCTCTCCAGGGATACAACAGATTTGAATTTAGAACTTTTCCTTCTCCTACACAGGTCGCCATAATAAAGTGAAAGAGTCAAGGCTGCCCTGCTATTTAACTATCGCTAGAGTGAGAATAGTTGAATGCATACCTTTCCCATGGTTATTTGCGCTCCTTTGGTTGGTAAATACTTAGGGTATTTTGAAGCACTTTCATCGGGTAATGGTGAACGAGCCTGGCCTGCTGACTATTGCTAATGTGTTCGATTCACGTTGGGAACTTAATATTTCTGCCGGTTTATTTAATTTCAAATGACGATAACCGTTACCCCAAGGGCGCCTCCATACGAATGCACAGCAGGGAATAACATATAGATAATATCATGAATATACAGGGCGACTCGAGTAGTTAGAAGGATTTAGCAAACAGCAAAGGTGTCAAGTCTCAAAGCCAAAAGACCCCGTGACATTCTGTCACTCTTACCAGCATATCACCTTTCCCCAAACCCTATTCTACTTCCACCCAAAGCCATATTCACCTACCTCCCACCACTGGCCGTTTACAGAGAAGAGAATATATATATATATATATATATATATATATATATATATATATAAAGAGGAAAAGAGAAAGAAAGAAATAGAGAACTCCACAGCCACGGAGTTATTGCTTATTGTTTATTTTCATGAGTGTTATCGCTGTTGTTCATCTTGAAATTAGATCGAGGGCAGAGAGGCAGAGGACTGGCGACTGCTAAATACCACAGCGCCATCTACGAATAAAGGGGGAGATAATGAACAAGAAGATATCGATACAAACACAAATATACACGTCACGGATCAAGTAACGGGATTATATCACAGCATGTAATCGTGCAAGCTTCTCTTTGATTTAGATTGTCTTATCTACAACAATATCGTTGGTTATTTATATTTATATTCGAAAGCTCTCACCCCGCACGCCCCGTAGGGAGATTACGTTTACAAAGAGGACGATTTACGACAAAACAAGCCATCTTCACAGTGTGATTTTGTTGAGGTACGGAGCAGGTTCATTTTAATGAAATTAAAAAGCAGTAGCTTTTATTAAAGCCGTTTATAAACACAACAAATTAAAAAAAAAGGTAGAGTACTCGTGTGAGGAGATCCTGAGAATATAAAGATTAGAAATGTCTCAGGCTGTTTCTATCTATCTATCTATCTGTTCGCATCTATCTATCTAAGTTTGCTCAGAACCTACCATTCTATCTGTCTATCTATCACAGCTAATTCATTTCATCTGTAATAGTCTATTTATTTCGGTAAATCTATTTTTCTATCAATGCACACGCACGCACACACACACACACACACACACACATATATATATATATATATGTTTACTTGTCATTGTATTTATGTGTGTGCATATCTATCTATATATCAATCTTTCAATATATCTTGGTCTTTAAATATATATCAATCTCAATCTGCACACACACACACACACACACACACACACACACACACACACACACGTATATATATATATATATATATTGTTGGGTATCACTCACCTTTTTCCACGCAATGAACTAGTCCATCTGCCATATATAGCAGTAGCTACTAATACCAGGGCAGACTAGAAGGTGAAGAGCAGCCTCTTATAGGAATAGTATTAGACAGTTGGAGACTGGACATCGCACTAGATCACCTTACCTGCTATCGTAATAACGGAAGCCAATACTATCGTTGGACAATATCTTTATTCTGTATTCACTAATCCTATGTTCTTGTCTACTAATAGTCTCTCTATTGTATATACTTTTTCCTGAGAATATATCTCTATTTCCTTTCATATCGTGGTTTGTCCTTTATTTAATATTACAAACGTTCACTAACCAGAACACAACATATATATATATATATATATATATATATATATATATATATTGTCATCCACATCATTATATCACAACTCTTCACTGTAGCTAGACATGTAGGACGCTTGAAGCTGGGATCGAAACCCGCCCAAATTTTCGTTAAACTTAGTATCAGACCGCTCGGCCAACAAGCGTACCACGTTAGCTAAGGAATTTTAAGGTTTATTAAGCAGCAGCAACAGTAGCAGCAACAGCAGAAGCAGCGTTCGTTTGTTTACATTTTATACCTTACCGCATACCAGAGTGCTCAATTCGTTCGAAGAGCTTTGCATTATGCGAGCGGCAGCCGTAAATTCCTTCGCCAGAGTGCTCAACACCCATGGGGGAGCGTGTATATATATATATATATATATACCATCATGTCATGCTGTTAACGCAGATCTCCCTGACCCTCTCTCGCCATGTGTCTATCGTCCATCACTCCCGGGAAGTCTTCAAGGCTATATCCGGTATCTGCACAGAGCTGTTATATATAGGTTCTAGCTGGTCGTTCTACCTTTACTTGTCCATGTAAAGAGGTACACAGGAGTATATCGCTTATGAGTTCGTCCTTACTTCTCCAGCTGTGTCCCGCATGCCTGGTTTGTCTACCTAGGATAGTTTTCGTAATGGGTGGTAGGTGGCCGTATCGCTGCTGTGTTGTGGAGTGTTGTGTCCTGGGCTTGTTCAATACAGCTCGCAGCATTATTGTGTAATTGCCGTCAAGCTTTTTCTCCATACTTATAGTTACCGTCCATGTGGTGCATCCATATAGCAACATAAAGTCAACTTTTTCGTGGAGCTTTACACATTTGAATTTAAAGCTTTCCATCTTTTCGAATGGTTGCCATACTATGGTTAAAAAGCCAATTTTGTCCAACTATTTATCGATAGCAGGAAGGAGAATTACTCGATTCATATCTATCCCCAAGTTATTATTAACACAATGTTAATTGAAAACATTCGCGTCTAGGGTTTAAACTCAGGTTACCAATTCCTTTCCTACGACGATAACCGTTACATTACGAACGCCTCTACTAACATGACAATTGACTTATTACGTACTATATATATATATATATACTGAGAGAGAAAGAGAGTGAAAGAGTACGATAGGACACTTGTCTAAAATGTGCAGAAATGAATTAACACGAACATTTCACTTTATCAGATAATTAGGGTACCTCAATATACATTATACAGAGTGTCTCAAAATATATGGTTATGCAAGGTGTCTTAATATTCATGGTTATATAGGATGTCTTAATATACATGGTTATATAGGGTGTCAAAATATACATGGCTATATAGGGTGTCTCAATATACATGGCTATATAGGATGTCTTAATATACATGGTTATATACGGTGTGTCAATATACATGGTTATATAGGGTGTCAAAATATACATGGCTATATAGGGTGTCTCAGAATACATGGCTATATAGGGTGTCTCAATATACATGGTTATATACGGTGTGTCAATATATATGGTTATATACGGTGCCTCAATATACATAATTATATAGGGTACCTCAATATTCATGGTTATATAGGGTGTCTCAATATACATGGTTATATAGGGTGTCTCAATATACATGGTTATATACGGTGTGTCAATATACATGGTTATATAGGGTGTCAAAATATACATGGCTATATAGGGTGTCTCAATATACATGGCTATATAGGATGTCTCAATATACATGGTTATATAGGGTGTCTCAATATACATGGTTATATACGGTGTCTCAATATACATGGTTATATAGGGTGTCTCAATATACATGGTTATATACGGTGTGTCAATATACATAATTATATAGGGTACCTCAATATACATGGCTATATAGGGTGTCTCAATATACATGGTTATATAGGATATCTCAATATACATAGTTATACAGGGTGTCTTAATAAACTTGGGTTCCATGTGACTGCTCCTAACTGTACTCATAATGATGTGTTTTTTTGTTTCAGATTTGAAAATAGTTTACCATAACAACTATTAATCCTCGATCATATTACCTTGGACAAGAGAGGAAAAAATATTTTGTGTCACTACTTATTTGGAGACTAAATCATTCAAAACTATTGCAAAATAGGCGCAACCCATTAATATGATATCTATTTATTACTGAGACAAGAAATTCAAAAGAGATTGCACATCTGGAAGCTGATATAATAATTTTAAAAAAGCATTGATTCGATTTGTCTTGCTCAAAGGGTGCATTTTATTCAGGACGTGTTCCAAATGACCGCCATTGCGTTTGTTTCAGTAATAAATCATTATCATATTAATGGATTGCATCTATTTTGAGACATTCTATACGTATTCAAAAATTACATATTGAACTATTTTTTTGCTAAAAACTGACATTCTTTTTAGTATGGACATCAGTTCATTTCACACACACACACACACACACACATATATATATATATATATATATAGGAAATGAACTGATGTCCATAGACGAACTGATATCATACGCTACAATTTTATCAGAGTAATTTTCAAGAGTAATATATATATTGTGTCGATACTGCTATATGGATGCACCACATGGACGCTTACGAAGCGGCTGGAGAGGAGGCTGGACGGAAATTATACAAGAATGTTGAGAGCAGTATTAAACAAGTCCTGGCGACAACACCCCACGAGACTCCAACTATACGGACACTTGCCCCCCATCACAAAAACTATACAAGTTCGACGAACCAGACACGTGGGACACTGCTGGAGAAGCAAGGACGAGCTCATAAGCGATGTACTCCTGTGGACCCCCACACATGGATGTGCAAGAGTGGGGCGACCAGCACGAACTTACATACAGCAGCTATGTGAGGACACGGGATGTAACCCTGAAGACCTGCCGGAGGCGATGAATGATAGGGAGAAATGGCGAGAGACGGTCAGGGATATCCGCGCAGGCGGCGCGACATGATGATGATGATATATATATATATATATATATATATATATATATATATTACTCTTGAAAATTGCTCTGAATGAATTGTAGTGTATAATATCCCACAAATGACCCCCATTTTCAGTTCCACAGGGTTGACCTCCTTGCTAGATTATGACTGCTATTAATGTTTCTGGCCATAACGCTCAAATATCTGATCGAATAATATTCTTTAGCAACTGGGGTTCTCGAAGTTTTGTTTATGTAAACTCGTTCCATAGGAAACCCCTAAAGTAAGAAATCGGAAACTATCAAATGTGGTCGTCAGTTAATTTCCGTTCCTTGTGGAATTAGTCTGCCATACAATTTTCGATACTGTTACTCTTGTACGGGCAGTTGCCCCATCCTGCTGAAACTATATGCCATACATGTAATCTATCTTTTGACACCTCTCCGTATGGCTCTCCCGTTACTATAGAGATTTTAGGGCTCCATAGTTTGTTCTAATGGGACCACGCGGATTGTGCATTTTAAGGAGGGCAGTTGATGGCAGAGTACAATATTTCGATTTTCATCGGATATATATTTGTGTACAAACGAGTTTTTAGTTCTTTCCAATTCCTGAAAGCGGATAGCAAGAATTACTTGTTCTTAGAAAACTTGTGGTTTAATGGAATATTAAGTTTCTTGGGTAACTAAATGCCAAATCCATCCTTGTAGAAGAACAGCAGTGATATTTTTAAACCAATAGCTAGAATATAAGGGGGGGTCACACTTTTTCCTAGGGTATAAGTGGTTTTGCTAACTTATTGATTCTTTCTTTCTTTCTTTCTTTCTTTCTTTCTTTTAAATCAATTTTCTTTCTTTCTTTCTTTCTTTCTTTCTTTCTTTCTTTCTTCTACCTAATTCGTCATCGATTATCTTTCCCTCTTTCTTCCTTTGAAACATGTCCCGTAAAATATACATCTTTTGAGCTGAAGTTTTTTTATTTTTATTATATCAGCTTCCAGAACATACAATCTTTTTTTGAGTTTCTTGTCTCAGTAATAAAACATTATCATATTAATAAGTTGCATCTATTTTGAGTCAATTTTGAATGATTTTGTCTCCAGATAAGTTGTGACATGAAATATTTTTTCCTCTCTTGTCTAAAGCATTTTGATAGAAAATTAATACTTGTTGTATACTATTTTCAAATTTGAATCAGCAACAATATTATAAGTAGACTTATTAGCAGTCACATGGAACCCTTGTATATTGAGACATCATATATATATATATATATATATATATATATATAAACTGAGTAAGCAGAAATGATGTGGCAGTCACATGGGTCATATGTATATTGAGACACCCTAAATTTTTGCGTTTATTGACCAATCAGAGTTTATCTGCAAGTTTTGAAATTCTTTTGCGGTTTCGTAGACGACAATAGTTGAATTGCAGCGAAAAATCTAAAGGATCCAAAACCAAAATAATTTAAGAAAATATTCCTTCCTAGATTGTTAAAAAAATTGAACTAATTATAATCACAGATAAATCCTAAAGTGCTTTATCTAATTTCGAGCCAACTTTAATCTTATAAATATATACCACATCTTTTATTAATGAGATTAAACATCTTTCTGAGTTGATATATACATATATATAAGATGTATATGATTATTTGATATAAGTAAGTAAAGTTGGCGACCGGAGTCAAGGGCGACCAGAAGGCTCCCTTTTCAATAGCTACTACACAGAGGTATAGGGGAAGGTGCTACTCCTTTCCCAGGATTGCTCCACTTTACCCCTGATACGCATCTTATATTACTGAGTGTTAAGCAAGGCGGTATCAAATACCATTTTTTTAAGTCTTTGGTATGACGCGACCTGAAATTGAACCCAGGTCTTCAGGACCATTTGCAAACACTCTACCCACTTGGCCAATGAGCTGGTTTATTTGAAATAGAACACTTTAATTGTATGAAAATAGATTTAGCCTTAAATAACCTACAAAGGTTGTTATAACCAACTATATAGCTCTCCCTCTCTCTTACTATATATATATATGTGTGTGTGTGTGTGTGTGTGTATGTGGGTGTGTGTGTGTGTGTGTGTGTGTGCGTCTGTGTGCGCGTGTGTGTGTGTGTTAAAGATGCAAAAAGAAATAATCTCTAATTTCTTAAAGAAAATGTCTAAAACATATTATGTAGTGCTTATGTCAAAAGCTGTTGAATAAGTAAAAATTAAGATAAGAATAAGATAAAAAATGTCTGCTTTTTCCTTCTCCTTTTGACGATACACAAATGACCCATATATATATATATATATATATATATATGCAAGTACATGTTTGTATATTTGCAAGATAGACCTGGGTTCAGTCCTAGGTAAAGTCATGCAAAAACTTTAAAAATGGTACTGGATACCTCCTTGCTTAATACTCAGCATTATAAGGTATGTATCAAAGTGGAGCAATCCAGGGAATATGTCCCCATACATAATGAACTTATATATATATATATATATATATATATATATTTGTGTGTGTGTGTGTGTGTAGTTGGTATCAGAATTTTTCGCCCCTCACATAATTATCAATAAAGCTGCAACACCTCAACTTTCTACGGCCGTGGCAGTAGAATACACTGACTGCATCTCTGCAGAGGTATAAGACCCCCTTCCAACGAGTGTCCTTGATATGACACAAAACAGTCTGATAGTGAGGTTCCAATAATTCTACTGCCACTTCATTGCCATCGCTCCTAGGTTCACTCTTGCCCGGAGTGGTAACACCTGATAGGAGCCTATCTATGGGTCAAATACAACTAAACTGTATACTTATGCTAAACTGAATTGCTTAAAAAATATCTCAACATTTAAACTGCGTATTTATGCGAAGTAACCAGGCCATTGGACTAATGAGTAGAGTGTTTGCCAATGGTCCGGGAGATTGAGGTTCAATCCTAAGTCGAGTCATACCAAAAACTCAAAAATTGGTACTTGATGCCGCCTCGCTTAACACTCAGTATCAATCCTGGGAAGGAGTAGTGTCCTATCTAACACTGATGAAAACATGGCTAACATAATGTCAACAGGTTGTGGAAGTGGATGGAGGTGGATATAAAGATTTAATGGAGGAAGGTATTACTTACAGTGCGTCGGGTGTGTTGTTTGATGGAGGAAAGTGGTACTTACGGTGCGAAGGGTGTGTTGTGGGGTCATTTGTAGGGAGATTTTTAGTATTAGAAGTGGTATAGGCAAGATGGATGGTTTATGTCTATGGGTGAGAGTAGATGTTTGTTCTCATGTGAGAGTAGATGTTTGTTCTCATGTCTGCATTTGGATAGAATTTCTGATTTTTTAAGCAGTTTGTTTTGTGATGGGTGAGTGATAATTGCTTGTTTTTCGTGGAGGTAAAGACGGCACCTTTTTGATGTCTTGCTGTGGGCGGGTGCTAGTTTTAGTATTTCCCAGGTGATGGGGGTTGAAATGTTCATGTCTTTTTGGTGCCATATAAGCATGGATAAAAAAGAATCCTCTGTTGAATCAATGTACTGCTTGACCGAGCTGTTGTTTTTTTTCAGTGGCTCTCTACACTACGTTTTTCTGTAGACAGTTTCCTTGTAGGGGACATATTTCTTTATCCCTATAGTTGCATTGTTTGTTGGAGTGTGTGGTGCTGTGGATGGTTTCGATCTCTTTGTGGCCTTTTATGATTTGAGATATGTTACTTGTACACTAGTTAACCTTTATATTGTTTCTGTTAAAAATTTTAGTTAGGAGGCTGTGATTGGGGAAGTGCTTGCTTAATAGATTTAGGAAGTTCCTTCCGATGTTTGATGCTACGCATTTGTTGTAAGCAGTTTTAACCAAGTTATATTTCTAATTTTGTGTTTTAGTTTGCTTTTTGGAGATGTATATTCTAGTGTTTGTCTATAACTGCTGCTTTTTAGTGCGTTGTTGTATATATGTTTGTATTTTTTGAATAATTTCTCAGACGAAGCTTGTTGATTTTTATCATTAAGGGTTTTCGGACTATTGTCTTCATCTTTAGAAGTTGTGTCCAGCAGAACACATGGCGTAACGGTTATAGGCGTTGGTTCCCCAAGCTTCTAAGGAGACAATCATCTGGAGGTTGCAGGTTCAATCCTCACTGCAGGCGAGTAACAATACAGGAATACGTAACACTTCTTCCCGGTTATGGCTGAAGAAGGGCGGAGAACATATCGGCCGAAACGTTGTGGAAATAACTATAAAGATGAAGACAATAGTCCGAAAGCCCTTAATGATAAAAATGTGGTGTGAATAAGAGTGTAGATGGGTGTATCTTCCTCTTTTTCATGAGGTTCGGATGTGCCTTTCCTTAAGTTTAGTGTTACATGTAAGAAATTTACGATTTCTAGATTTGTGCATGTGGTAATTTTTAACCCTAGCGATTTTAGTTCGTTGGGTATCCTTTTCCTGAAGCTATCTAGTTTTGATTCATTTAGGTTTTTAATGATGATTCGACCGTCGTCTCTGTATAGTCTCATATCGGTATTTTTGATTATTTTTGAAAAGTATTAGGGCAGTGAACAGCTCACACACATTCGCACCATCAAAGCTACCCATGGTTACATCGGACAGTTGATTATTAAGTTTTTTTTATCCATGGTTTGTTGTCAAGGAAGAGGAGTGATTTGCTGCAGTGGTTGATGATCTTCATATCCATTTGTGAGACGAGTAAGTGTTGGGCTGCTAATTCAAGAGCACTGCTAAGTGTGTATTCACTGATGGAGGAATAGTAGTCTACGATGTCGAATTGGATGAAGGATTTATTGCTCATGTAAGTTAAAGCAGTGAACAATTTGGTGACGGCCTTGGTGTTCTTCCACTGGTTGAGCTGTAATTTATCCTTGAGCTGCGTGTTTATATTATCCAATATATGCTTACTAATTCTTTCAATTTCGGACTTTGTAGGGTTAATATAATATATATATATAAACCGGCCCATTTTTCTAATAGGTAGAGTATTCACTCTACCTGGGAGACCGGGTTTCAATTCCTGATCGAGTCATACCAGAGACTCAAAAATGTAGGTGTAGTAGGGTGTATTCCAATTGCTGTAGTAGCTGTTCATTTGAACTTGAGATCATAAAAATTTTCAGTCATTTCATAAGATGTATAGCAATAACATATTGAATTTTCAAGAGTCTACACCAATTTTAAATCCCCGTACAAAAAGTCTGGAAACTTATTGAATGCACCTCGTAACAGTCTGACACCTTAGTCACTTAACTAACATGTCTCTTCCAGTTATATATACATTCCTATGCTTCTTTCTTTTTTTCTTTCTCTCTTTCTTGCTATCTATCTATCTATCTATCTATCTTAAGATTGTTAGATAGATAAATGCATCTGTTCTCTTGGATTCTAACAGTGAGGTATTTGCTGGAATTATTTAACTTCCTTCTATTCACGTCATCTGTTGAGATCTCCCCATCAGCTGAGCAAAATCTATCAACTGAATATTTCTTTGCCTTGTAGGCATTTTGTTCTGTAATTGACGCATGAACATTTTGCATACCTGTCCAAATGGCAGCCAATTCCCCCCTCTCTCTCTCCCCCTTTCTCTCTCTTTTTCTCACTTAATCTCTTATTCTTTCTCTCTCTTTCTCTCTCTCTTACTCTCTTATTCTCTCTCTCTCTCTCTCTTTCTCTCTTCTTCCTTCTCCTCCTCCTCTATTTTTGGCGTTCTCTCTGGTGAGAACATTGCATTCCGTTTTTCTTATCCTGAAAATCTCGAAACCGGAAGACTCATCCGCTGGGCAGATTTTTTCGTTGACACATTTATATTTCGCTGGAATGGAAATAAATCCGACAAATGAATTTAATTCATGGGCCAATGTCAACAGGCTAAAAAAAAAAATAACACCCCTCGCCAAAAAAAAAAAAAACTCCCCGCACAAAACTCCCCGCACAAAAACACCCCCCACACACAAAAACTCCCACTCTACCACTCACCCAGTACGCCCGCCAAAACAGTCGAATTCATAAATCTTCCGGTCTCGGATATTTCTTAAACAATGATCCCTTGTACCCTTTCTTGTTGGGAGTGGTTAACCTGTTTGCATTAAGGAGGAGTCCCCATGGCGTAGTGGTTAAAGTACTGAACTGCGACCTCGAAGTAAGCGAGTTCGTACTCCAGTCGCGCTATTGCGTTCACTCTCGAAATAATACTCAAGGGAAAGGAATGAAATTCCTTCTCCGTCCTCAAGCTAATGTCGCTACTGTCCTTCTCTAACGATGGTTGTGGCATTAAATAAGCCACAAACGTTGGTACGGCATTAAAAATAAATGTGAACCTAATCAAGACCACGAAGCAAGAGAACCTCATTTTGGTTTAATGATCAACAATCAAGTCTAGCAAACCATCATTGGTGAATTCGATTCCCACAGTGCGCTCCGTATACCTCACCTTATATCAAACTGAGCATAAGGGGATTAAAGGACAACTGTTCTAAAGAGTTCAATTACGTCAGTAAGTAAATTTTTAGAAAGTAAATATCAACGCCCTCTGGTGGAGTCGACTCTTAGAAAAATTAAGATAATTTCCCGTATAAAAGGGGTCAAACTTCCAAAACTTACCCGCACTGCATACAGGTTGGAAGATGGTCACTTTTTTTAAATAATGGACGTAGGGTTACTTTTATCAAATTTTAGGATAATTTGTCCTCTCTAAAAGAATATTTTATCTGGTTTATAACTGCATAGAAGTCAAAATTGAGAAGATACTTAGGAAGAATCAAAATGGCTTTCGTAGAAATCGATCCACGACATCACAAATTTTGACTATCCGTCAAATTCTTGAAGATATGCATGCAAAAAACCTAGAGGCAACAAAATTATTTGTCGGCTTCACCAAGGCCTTTGACTCCATACACAGAGGAAAGATGGAGCAAATACTACTCGCCTACAGACGACCAAAAAAACCGCCGCAGCCATAATGATGCTACATAGAAACACGAAAATAAAAGCCTGTTCCCCGGATGGTGACAGAGACGACTTCGACATTGTAGCAGGCGTGCTGCAAGGAGACACATTACCCCTATACCACTTTATCATTTGTATAGACTACGAACTTTATTTCGCAGTTAAATGACCCGAAAAGGGTTGATACGCTGAGCTGTCAATGGAAAGAAGCAGAAGATACTCTGCACTTACAATTACCGACGCTGACTACGCCGATGATATAGCGCTTCTGGTAAATACACCCACACACGCCGAATCCCTGCTACATAGTCAAGAATGAGCAGCTGCTGGCATAGGCCTCCATGTCAACAAAGACAAGACGGAATATATGTGCTTTATTCAAACAGGCGACATCTCCACACTAAACAGTTGTTCTCTGAAACTAGTTGACAAATTTACCTAGTTTGGAAACAATGTCTCATCAACTGAGACTGACATCAACACGCGACTAGCAAAGGCATAGACAGCTATCGATAGTTCTTTCGGTCATATGCAAGTCAGACCTGACCGATAAAATAAAACGCTGTTTTCATCAAGCAGCAGTTGTGTCGATACTGCTATATGGATGCCCTACATGGACGCTAACTAAACGTATGGAGAAAAAGCTTGACAGGAATTATACAAGAATGCTGCGAGCAATATTCAACAAGTCCTGGGGACAACACCCCACAAAGCAGCAGCTGTGCGGCCATTTATCACGAAAATTATCCAAGTTAGACGAACCAAACATGCTGGATACTGCTGGAGAAGTAGGGACGAACTCATAAGTGTCATACTCCGGTGGACCCCTTCACATAGACGAGCAAAGGCAGGACGACCAGCTAGAAGAACCTATATACAACAGCTCTGTGCCAATACAGGATGTAGCCATGAAGACCGAGAGCGATGGACGATAGAGAAGGGTGGAGGTAGAGGATGGAGGGAGAGCCGCACTGACGGTGGAACATGATGATGATAATTGCTTATTTGCTTTGGGTTACTACCTTGTTTTACCAAGAGTTGCGTACGAGAGACATATTCTATTAGAAGTTTTCTGTTAGAAGATTTTCTTAGAAGTTTTCATGTAGCCTTAATCTCCTCCCTATAAATTATAATTATTTCTAATAAATATTCAGTTTTATCATTTTCTGAACTTGGAGTAATAGACTTGCACCAACGAACGTCCTGTTTATGATACCAAACCATCTAACAGTGATGCTCCAGTTCAGGAGCTTTGGTTGGTTGGTTGGTTGGTTTTACGGCGTATCAACTCTTTTCGGGTCATTTAACTGCGAATTAAATTTCAAACAATTCAGTTTAGTATAAGTACACTTTTTGTTTATAAAGAGTTAAATGTCAAAACAGTTCTATCTCAAACAATTCATTTTAGCATAAGTACACACTTTCAATGTCAAAAACTGTTTTATTTCAAACAATTCAGTTTAGCATTAGTATACAGTTTCAAAACCAAAAACAGTTTTATTTTTTTAATTCAGTTTAGCACAAGTACGCAGTTTAGGTGTCAAAAACAGTTCTCTTTAAAACTATTCAGTTATGCACAAGTACACAATTTAGCTCTATTTGACCCATAGATCAGACCCAGTCAGGTGCTACCACTCCGGGCCAGAGTGGATCTGGGAGCGATAGCAATGAAGGAGTACTCCACATTCTCTAAAGCTCCAGCATTACTGGAACTTCAGATTGTTTAGTATCATATCCAGAGTCTTACCTCTCGACAGAGAAGCAGTCGGTGTATTCTACTACCCCTGCCGACTGGGCAAACAGGAGCTTTAAGAATCTGAAGTATCTCTTCATCGCCATTACTCCCGGGTCAACTCCAACGCGAAGTGTTAGCACTAGTTAGGGTCCTATTTATGTGTCAAATAGAACTGTTTGATCATTTAACTGTGTGCAAACAAATGACTGATGTTAGTGTTACATAGTGATACCTGAAAGCGCCTGTCTTCGTTCAAATAAGAATATTAGTGTTTGATAGTACATTTTTGTTTTTTTCAAATAGAGGAATTATATTGTGAATTGAATTATCATGACCAGAAAATCTGGCAAACACTTGCGCGCCTCATATGGAAACACTGGACAGCTGTGTCGACCTTATTAAGTCTCATCAGTAGTGTATACCGGGATCTTCACCACTGGAGATCGAACCAGCGACCACAGTGCCGAAACTATAACATTGACCATCAATCCATATCGCACACAAGTGACGCCAAATTAATTAGTCATGGTAATTGCGCAGCCAATTAACCTGAATGGGTCTTGCAAATTACATCTGCACTCTTTACAGAGGACACGGTCACCTTCAGGGCCACATCTTCCCAAGGGGATTGGAAATACGCATGCGCATAATTATCATGACCTCAAGGGCAAGGGTATAGATGTACATTTTCTTCCTTTTTTATGTAGAGAAGTTATATAGTGAATTGTTTGTTTCTTAAAGAAGAACCTCCCCCAAAATGACATGAGGAAACCAATATTCAATCAAACACATTTTGATAGAATCCACAAAACTAAACCACATCAGGAAAAAGTTTTATAAGGCGGACAGCTTGAAGGAACTATTTTAAAAACTTGCTCTCTAAAACAATCAACTCCTTAAAAAAACAATTGGCCTCCTATTAAAGATATAGACTATGTTACCAACACCTTCGACCATCAAGTATATACAAACAAAAAGCTTTGACTTATTTTAAAACACTAATTCCGGACTATTTAGTTAAAATTATTCATTTATATATATATATATATATATATATATATATATATATATATATATATATATCAGAATTTGACACTCAATGACTCTTGAGAGGTTAATATGCAAAAAAACCCAACAATCACCAACCTAAATATATGCGTTTACAAATCATATATATAATATACGTGTGAAAAGGCTCTGGCGTTAAATAAGCAATAGAGGTTGATAAGCCATTAAATCCAACTAACCAACCAACCAACCAACTAACTGTTTGATGGTAATATTTGAAGCAATTTAGCTGTGCGCTAACTAAATAGAATTATTCGTGTTAGATAGGAATGCTTGAAATCGTTTAACCATATTTACCAACCCCTCCACTCGGGCAGGATATGACACAAGGTCAATTTTTTAGCGGAGTTTGACAGGTTTGAATTCAGAGTTTTCCTTCTCCTAGACTAGCTGCCTTATCAAGGCTAAAGAACCTAGTCTGCCCTACTATTTACCCATAACTGGAGGGAGAATAATTGGATTCATACTTTTCCCAAGGGTATTAGTGCTATGTGAAATGCAATCAGCCTCGTCCAGGATTTGAACTCGTATCGCCGTGTCCATTTCCTACGACGATAACCATTACATTACGTGCACCTTGAAATCGTTTAACTGTGCGCGAAATTTGTATTGTTGGTATTTCATAGCAACACTTAGAACCATTTGACTGTTTACCAAAAAAGGAATAGTGTTAAATAGAATTTTTTGTGTTGAATAACAATACTTGGTAATACTGAGTGCAAACGAGTGACTAATGTTGAATAGAATTATTCATGTTAGTCATTCATTGCAAAAGAAAAATGTTTTTAATAGAAAGTCGTTCATAGAAAAAAGTTTTGATTAGAAGTTTTTGAATGAAAAATCATTTTGATTGAAATTCGTTCAATTAAAAATCTATTTAATGGAAAATCATCGAATAAAAAATCTTTTTAATGAAAAGTCGTTTAATGAAAAATCGACTCAATAAAATTTCTTTTTTAATGAAAAGTTGATCAATGAAAAATTGTCTTGGAGGGCAATCGCTCAATGAAAAATAAATTTTGATTGAAAAGCATTCAATGAAAAATCATTTTGATGGAAAACCGTTTGATGACAAATCATCTTAATGGAAAGTCATTCAATGAAATTTCCTTTTGATGGAAAAACTATGAAAGAAAAATTAGTTTAATCGAAAGTCGTTCATTGCAAAATAGAAAGTCTTTCAATGAAAATCATTTTGACTGAAAGTAGTTCACAGAAAAGTTGTTATCATGGAAAGCGATTCCATAAAAAGATCATTTTGATTAAAAGCCATACGATTAAAAATAGTTTTGATTAAAATTCGTCCAATGAAAAATTGTTGCGATTGAAATTCCTCTTCAGAGCTTAGAATACGTCAAATTTATCCTTTGCATAGGGGTAATACCCGTCACCCACCCCAAAAGAAGTGTCCCGTTTATGATGCTAAACTGCATCTGGTGTCTAGATTCCAACAGAGAAGCCTTGTGTGATGTAATAAACCTCTTCATTGCCTTTACTTACACACTGACCAGGAGCGGTAGTACCTGTAAAGGTCACATCATATCAGAATTTAAAAAAAATATTAGTTGAAGATAGAATAATTGATACAATAATAATTTATGTAAATTATTTGTATGAAGAATAGTTACTTGATGTTATAATGTAAGAGTAAACTCGCCTTCCCCAAACACTGAGGTGATTCCGCTTTCAATCTGATGATCATTCCGCTTGGTTTGTGTTGTCGTCGGACGGCACGATCGACCCGTTTATCTGCCCGCGTTGTGTTTTTGATCCAGACAGCAGATCAATCGCAAATTGGATTCAACCATCAATTAGTGGACAGATATGACCACATAATTAAGAAAGTAAAAAAAGAAGTCAAACGCCAACTGACAAAGAATAGGACATGGGTTCGTAACAACAAAAAATGCGCTTAAAAATGATTTTAATCACAACGACAATTAAATAACAAGAACTATTTACTATAGCTTAACACTAGTACCTGTTTTACAGTTAACAGAATTAGAAATATATACCGCCTTGGATTAAACCAAGGGTTCGAAGTTTTATGTGGGCTCCCGAGTTCAACATGTAACACCAAAGAAGGCCAAAGAATACTTCTGCCGAAACATTGTGAATATAACAAGGAAGATGAGGACAATAGTACCAATCCTGTAAGTGAAAAAGATGTACTTTTTTTCTTGTTTTACTTTGAATCAAAAAAGTTTAAAAAACGAGAACAAATTTATTTTTTTACGTAGTATCCTATGCTTTGTTTTTTTTTAATTAAAATTATTTTCTAAGTTTTTTTTATTGCATTTTCTATTATTTAGATTGTTTTCAATCTTTTATTGCAATCTTAATTTCACACTGGCATCAAAAGTACCGAAAATCTTATTTTATAATTAATTGATTAGTTTAAATTATTAAACAGTAATTTGATAGACATTTATGTTAAAAAATTCTTAATTTTGTTTTACAGCGAAAAAAAAACAAACAACAAAAACAAACAAACAAAAAACAAATAAAAACAAATCTTGCATGAAATAAAATATGTTATCATCAAAATATGTCTTTATCGAGAACAAAGATTAAAGAAAATATACGTTTAACTTAATGTGAAAAATTATTCCCAACTGGACATTTATTTATAAATTTGGCGATGTTGTTTATCTATAAACAGAAAATGGTGTATATTGCAATAAAAAGAAAATAGTTGAATATATTTTATTCTGTGTTAATAAAAAAAATGCAATTAAAAAAATGCTATGGAATTTTAAAAATATAGTTATGATTGCAATCAGAACTTTACAAATGATTACAATTTTGGCGTTAGATAATTCATATGCCGTTAAATAAACTAAACTAAACGAAATATAGTTATGAATAACTTTACAAATAATTCAATTTTAAGCATCAAATGACCCATGAACAGTTGATATGCCGTTAAACTAATAAACCAAACCAAACGAAATGTAAATAGTAATGATTACAATCAAACATTTAGAAATCAATTAAACTGCGGCATGAAATAACACATCAGAAGTTGATATGCCGTTAAAAAATAAGACAAACCAAGCCAACTATGAATAGTTATAAGTAAAAAGTAAAGTTGGCGACGTTAGTTGAGGGTAACCTGATGGTTACCTTTTCAATAGCTACAACACCGAGGTGTAGGGAAGGGCGCTACTCCATTCCCTGGATTGCTCCACTTTACCCTTGATCCTTACCTTATAATGCTGAGTGTTAAGCAAGGCGGCATTAAGTACCATTTTTGAGTTTTTGGTATGACTCGACCTGGTATTGAACCCCTGATTTCCTGGACCATTGACGAACACTCTTCTCATTAGGTAAATGAATCCAATTTCAGCATTAAATAACCCGGCAGGAGTTGATATGCCGTTAAACTAATAAACAAAACTAAACGAAACATATTTAAGATTATAGTCAAAGATTTGGAAATGGATTCCAATTTTATCCTTAAATAACCCATACGGAATTGATATACCATTAAACAAATTGACGAAAATAAACCAGATATACTAAAGATTAGAACCAAAGCTTTTCAAAGAACCCGATTTCGTCATTAAATAACCCATAAGGAGCTGATGTGCCGTTAAACAAACAAAACTAAACAAAATATGCTAAATATTACAGCCAAACCTTTACAAATAAATCCAATTTTGTCATTAATAACCAATAAGGAGATGAAATGCCATTAAACAAATAGACATACCTAAATCAAAATCATTCAATGAAAAATCGTGTTGATAGAAATTTGGCCAATGAAAAATCCTATTGATGGGAAGCCTTTTGATATACTGTCGTATTGACGGATAGTCGTTAAAGTAAGTATCGTTTCGATAAGAATAATCCATCGATAAAAATTCTTGGTACCCTTCACTTGACCATCAGCTCATACATAAGTCTCCCCTAAAATACTAAGGAACGCCCGCTACTAAAATTCAAAAACAGCAGTCCACAGGAATTTGTTTACAGTTTCTTTCTTGCTGTCTTTCTTTCCCTCTTTCTTTACCATTAATGGTTCTGTCTTGAAGTAGGGAGGGCAGAGAGGAATCTTTCATGTTCTTTTATTTTCTTTTTCTTACTTTATTATTATTATTATTTTCGTGCCTAGCTGATAGAAACTGGCAGGGGCAGGTGTTTGTGCACATCTGTACACAAGTATTTCATTACTTTAACCAAACTACCTAATCACTCGCTAATATCTTTACACGTCCGTTTTTGGTGACACAAAGACAGAATTTCCCGCCATTTCAACTTTTTAGTACAATATGGTGACTGGCACAAAAATGCAGACATCACTTGAACAGCGTCTCTCTCTCTTTCTCTCTCTCTCTCTCTCTCTCTCTCTCTCTCTCTCTCTCTCTCTCTGTGTGTGTGTGTGTGTGACGAATAGAGGTTTTGACGTTTATCACCTTAGAATGATTTCTCAAAGAAGTTTCGATCAGATCTCGAATCACATGTTAGAATCACTTTGCACTGGGTCTGACAGAATGATCTCTCGGGTTTTGAACGTAAATGCATGAATAAAAAGTAAAGTTGGCAATGTGGTTAGAGTGTTCACCAATGGCCCGAGAGACCTGGGTTCAATCGTAGGTCGAGTCATACCAAAGACTCAAAAAATGGTACTTGATGCCTCCTTTCTTAACACTCAGCATTATAAGGTATGGATCAAGAGTAAAGTAGAGCAACCAAGGGAAAGGAGTAGCACCCTCCCCTACACCTCGGTGTAGTAGCTATTGAAAAGGGAGCCTTCGGGTCACCCTCGATTAAAGTCGCCAGCTTTACTTACTATATCCTATTTAAAGTTTTATATACTGAGTGGGCAAAAATAATTGGGCAGTCATATTGGTTCCAGGTATTTTGAAACACCCAGTAGTTATCGTTTTAGGAAATGTACAAGGTCAACCGAATTCGAATCCTGGAAAAGCTAGTCAGGGCTTCATGGCATAGTATTGTCGTTCCTCCTCTTGCACCTTTGTTCATTAGGACAGCCCTATGGGTGTTTTCAAAGGATGAGACAACATGGTTGGTAGGGAGACACCAGGTTTCACGGTTCTCAGCTTTGGTTGACCATCTCCGATGCCTAATGTGACTGGCTCCAGAGAATTGTTTTCAAGTAGTCATTGAATAGCTTCTTTGGTACCCCTCAGTCGTGACGGTCAATGGAGAGCTCACCACACAGTATGATCCAGGACAGGCGATGTGAACCCATTCAAGAAATCTCCAGTCGCGCGATTACGCTTCCTTTTCGGACTGATTCCCTTGGGAAAGGTATGAACCTTATTATCTGGTTGCCTAGTTGGCTGGGGCTGTAGAATCTTCCAACTGCTCCTCTGCAGAAGGGTAAGACCCCCCCCCAATGAGCGTCCTGTATATGATGCTAAACAATCTAATGATGAGGTTCCACTGATGCTGGGGCTTTGGAGAATACGGAGAACCCCTTCATTGCCATTGCACCCAGGTCCACTCTAGCCCGGAATGGAAACACCTGATAGGCCCCTCTCTACAGGTTAAATAGAATTAAACTGCATACTTATGCTAAACTGAATTTTTTCAATTAGATTTATTTGACTAAACTGAATAGCTTGAAATAGAAATGTTTTTGACAATTAAACTGTGTACTTACATTTAAACTGCGTACTTAAGCTAAACTATATTGTTTGAAATAGAACTGTTTTTGACATTTAACAGTGTATAAACAAAATCTTTATTTCCACTAAACTGAATTAGCTGAATTAGAACTGTTTGACTAAACTGAATAGCATGAAATAGAAATGCTTCTGACAATTAAACATTGTACTCATTCTAAACTGAATTGTTTGAAATAGAACCGGTTATTTGTTTAAAAATGGATTTGGCATTAAATAACCTACAAATGTTGATATGCCATAAAACCCAAACAACCAACCAACCAACCAACCATCAATATCTGGTAGGTGCAAAGACTGATTTGCTATCAAACAAAGAAACTAAATTAAACCCAAGCAAATTAAACCAGAATTTTAGACATAACTTCTGATATTACTGAGATTTTCAGATGAAAGAAAAGTACTTTCAGTTTGTCAGTTGACACCGGCCAACGTTTAGAGACATGATTGTGCAGTTATCCACAGAGGGAGTAATCACAAGGAAATTAAAGACTTAGTCGTTCAGGATAGCGCAAAAGGAAGTAATCACGTGGGGATTGATCCTGGGCCTTCGCTTAAAGACTTGATACTTCAGGTATCTAAAAAGGAGTCATCACGAAGAGATAAATCTATGGCCTACGTTTAAAGACTTGAGTTGCCCAGTCAGCTGGGGCTGTAGAATACACCGTCTGCTTTTCTAGAAATAACCGTAGAAATTTGCTGATTTTCTAGACGCGATCAACCTTCACCCACCACTTTCTAGCACCTTTGAAATTTAAAGGGCTGGGTGTTTTCATCGTATATGCACTAAGGCTTGACATGGTCAGTCAATTGATCGGATCGGATTTATCTGCCCACCTGTTTAATCCAAGTAAAAGGACCGAAATGGAAAGCTACAGAGTAAGTGATCTCTTGGTATCCTGGTCATGGACCGCTCAGCTCCCAGAATCCTTTTCTCAGGCATTACGAGTTACCCATACCGTTCAATAAGTAGCCTCATTAGGGTTCTTACCCTACTGCCGAGGAGCAGTCGCCATATTCTACAGCCCCAGCCGACAGGTTGGAAATGAACACTAAATAGGAAAAAAGTTATCATCATCATCATCATCATCATCATATCGCGCTGGTAGCACGGATATCCCTGACCCTCTCTCGCTACTCCTCCCTATCGTTCATCGCCCTAGGTAGGTCTTCAGGACAACATCCCGTATCCTCACATAGCTGCTGAATGTATGTTCGTGCTGGTCGTCCTGCTTTTGCATGGCCATGTGTGGGTGTCCATAAGAGCACATCTCTTATGAGTTCGTCCCTGCTTCTCCAGCAGTGTCCTGCATGTCTGGTTCGTCTAACTTGAATAGTTTTCGTGATAGGGGGCAGGTGGCCGTACAGTTGGTGTCTTGTGGGGTGTTGCCGCCCGGACTTGTTTAAGATTGCACGTAGCATTCTTGTGTAATTGCCGTCTAGCTTCTTCTCCAGCCGTTTTGTTAGCGTCCATGTAGTGCAGCCATATGACCGCTGCCTGGAAGAAACTGCATTTAATTTTATGTAAATATAAAACTGAGTTCAAAACCTGGATGGGACTGTTTGCATTTTCATATTTACCAACCCCCCAGCACGGGCAGGATATGACACAAGGTCAATTTTTAAGCGGAGTTTAAAAGGTTTGAATTCAGAGTTTTCCTTCTCCTAGACTAGTTGCCTCACCAAGGCTGAAGAACTCAGTCTGCCCTACTATTTACCCATAGCTGGAGGGAGAATAATTGGATTCATGCCTTTCCCAAGGTTATTAGTGCTATGTGAAATGCTATGTCTCTTCCAGGATTTGAACTCGTGTCGCCGTGTCGACATCCTACGACGATAACCATTACATCATCAGCATCAGCATGTGACTGTTTGCATTTTACTGAGTGCTAATACCCTTGGGAAACTTTTGCAGCTCGCTATGGTTAAATAGAAAGGTAGGTTGGGCTATCAACCTCGGTATGGCAACTGATGAAGAGGGGGAAACTCTGTATTTAAGCCGTTTAAACTCCGCGTAAAATATGACCTTGTGTTTCATTCCACGTGCTGGAAAAAACTGGAACGGTATATATTATACATAGCGTTCCAAATACATTTTCCAAACAAACCAATAGAGAAATAGACGAAAGACTGCCTCCTTACGCCCGAAAGCTGACTTAGGAATCGCTAAAAACTATAGAGGCATAACTCTTATTGTTATAGCTACAGAGCTTTATAATACCCTGATTCTTAATGTAACGTAATGGCCAAGGGATTTCGGTCCATGCCTTTGAGTTTAGTTAGGCTGAGAACCTTTCGGCTCAGCACATGGGTTAGTTAGGTGCAAATATTGAGGCATGTGTTAACGCGGGTGGATGGAGGTGTCACTCAGATGTCCGAATAGTCCGAAACGAAACGGGTGACGGGGTGCGAGTGACGTCACGCACCGGAAGCGCGCAGAGGTTTGTGGAGATTTGAAGAAAGTTTTAGAGTTGAAGAGGGTTGTCAAAACGGGTGCGTTAAAGGTTCTGGAAGCCGACTCGTCATACCCCAGTCTGCTGCTACCGATCTGCTGTGACAAACGTGTGCCAAACAACCAGATCTCACACCCACCCCGTCTCCACCAAAGGGAAGCGAGAGGAAGGACACGACAAAAGTGAACTTTTTGAATTACAGCGATCATAGCTGAATTAAAACGACTGCTATATTTTTTCCCTTAACTTCGAGTTTGAGCATTTCTTTTTCTGCGGACTTCTTTTTTTATAGCACAAAACGTTGGTCCTATGGTACATTAATTGTATTCGACCTGAAGTCGAGACAGTTCTTTAGGAAAATAAGAACGGTTTTCAGAGAGATCGATGCACAACACCAGCTTCTGACTATCCGTTGTATCATCAAATGTGTATGTACAAAAAATCTCGAGGCTACAGAATTATTCGTAGATTTCTTCTAAACATTTGCTTCTTCCATCATCATCATGTGCCACTAGACCGAATTTCCTTGACCCTCTCCCACCTTTCATCTCTATCGTCCATCACCTCCAGTAGGTCTTCCAGGCCACATCCTGTATCATTGCCGAGCTGTTTTAGATAGGTTCTAGCTTGCTGCTCAACACTTACTCGTCTGTGTGAAAGAGTCCACAGGAGTGTATCGCTTATGAGTTCGTCCTCCGAAGGAGTCTACAGGAGTACATCGCTTATGTGTTCGACTCCAACAGAGTCCCGCATGAGGAAATATGGAAAAAATATGAGAAACAGATGGTTTCACGAGAGGAACTTTTACCGAGAAAATAATGCTTTACAAAGACATGAAAGCCACGGTTCCGTCACCCAATGGAAACTGGAGTCTTGCAAGATCATATCTATTGATAATCTGCCTAGATGACATACTAATATATACATATATATATATATATGTTCATGAAAATTAACTACCGACGTATATGAACTGATTTGCTAATTCCAGAGGTTTGCCATTTAACGAGATGGCAGTATCTTGATTAAAACACATGAACTATATATATATATATATATATAGGTTGCATAGCCACATAATACATATACATCTGCATGCAGAACACAACGACACAATAACGATGAGCGACACAGTTCTTTAAAAAATATACCGCTCACTTTATTTGAAAGGGTTGTGTGTGAGAGGGAGTTGGAGACCGAACAGAACTGCAACATATTGACCCCTACTCTATTGGCAACAACCGCGTTTCTTTCCCGTTCCCATGGGCTGCTCAACCGATGGCCTGGGGGCCCAGCCTCTCAGGGACATGTTCTCATTCCAGCATCTTCTCTCCAACTCGTTTTTTCCCCAACTCATCTGATCTCCAAACTCTCAATCGGGGGCCTAAGAGCTCTCTCTGCTGTGTGCTGACTTTCTCTTCCGCATCTTGTTCCAACTGATTGAATTTCCTGTGCACTGAGTTATATAAAAGTCAACGTCCACCTTCTTGTGGACCTCCCAATCGCACTCATTCAACCCATCCACGGTCAAGGTTATACTCTGCTATTCATCGACCGGATGCACCCGTTATTTACACAGGTTCATTTCCGATTTTGACAGCCCGACCGGGTGGTTGGTCAATATGCAACATATATATATATATATATATATATATATATGTGTGTGTGTGTGTGTGTGTGTGTGTTGAAATAGACTGTTGTGAATCTGACAATATGATAGAAATATGTAGAAAGTTGAATAAATCAAATTTTTCAGGGAAGTCCTTCAGTTCCGACGTTTTAGAATGATTGATGCCCTCAAAGCCCCTCAATTCGGGTCCCCTAAGATGATCCTCTTGAGCTTAGGGGAAGCAAGATCCGGTGAATTGGAAGCTTCTTTTTTACAATGACATTTCTCTCGGCCCGGAATTGCAAGATACTCAACACACCCACTTCCATTACTTTTTAGACAGGCCCAAATCTTCATTGATAATCTTCTGAACATTAACCATTTTCATGACTGACTTACGATCATTCAGACGGTCAACTACACACCACCAGCCTTACTCACTCGATGTTGACCTCCGTCTTGCATGCTAAAGGCCTCCTGCTCCTAGAACCATCTTTAATCTACTCTTAACCCTCTTTGAACCTCTTGTGACACTAAGAACACGTGTGTTGCATAATATTATCTCTATATACTTGCTGAAGCACTTCAAATTTTTGTGACAGAGTTTTCGCCTACCAGACCAAAAATTTCATGTTTAATTTTTCCTCGCTGCTTATAGCTATAAGATCAGAACAAGCGAAGGTGAAAACAACAGCGTGCGAAAAAAAAATGGTTTCAGAAAGCTGCGATTACAATTAAATATATTCCAAAGATTTCACGTAGATAATAATGCAATCCTGTTATTCCTCTTTTGCCCATAATGCTGCATATTGACCTTAACAGAGCCATTTTGTTCCAACTGTGTAAACTGGAAGACAGCGATGCGTGGGTGAAAGCAGCTCACGCGGGTTGACTGCCGGAAGCAGGTCACATGTGTTGACAACCGAAATTGAGTGGACGTTGGGAAATTATTTATACTCGGGGACCCACGCCGTGAGGTCAGTCACACAGTCAAACAGTCACGGCCAGTCACATAGACGCAGTCACCAGAGTTGCCAGTGAGTCCTCAGAAGAGCTTAGTGCCCCCCTCCCAGCCGAGAAAGAGAAGTGCTGAAGGATGTCCTGAATATGGCTCAACATGGTTAAATAGAAGATGTGTTAGTATAGCAGTCATCCGTCTGCCTCCGTCCTGCTCTCTCTCTCCCTCACAATTACAATCAACTTCAGATCTTTCGAGAAATAAAGAAAGAGTTATATTTTATAATCAAGAGTTATCTTCATTCCTTCATACATTATGCTGGCCGCTGTATAATAATAACTCACATACTCTAATAATAACTCACATACTCTACCCTATTACTTTTCTGATATATCTCGTATATATTATATTAATCAAGTGATGCTAGGTGCTCGGATTTCCTTGTTTCTTGCTCTCCATACGTCCCAAGTGTCCTTCGTTCTTGGTAGGTCTTCTGGATACTCCATACAGTACCTACACAGAGCTTATATATGTAAGTCTTTATTTATTACCAACATTGTGACCCAATCGGTTGGGGCTGTAGAATACACCGACTGCTTCTCTGCAGAGGGGTAAGAGCCACCCCAGCGAGTGTCCTAGATATGACTCTAAACAATCTGATGGTAAGGTTCCTGTAATGCTGTAGCTTTAATAAATGTGGACTACCCGTTCATTGCCATTGATCCGAGGTCCATTCTGGCCTGGAGTGTTAGCTCCGAACAGGGTTCTATCTATGGGCCAAATAGTACTAAACTGTGTACTAATGCGAAAGTGAATTGCTTGAAATAGAAATGTTTTGCATTTATGTGTGTAAACAAAAAACTATACTTATGCTAATCTGAATTGTTTGAAATAGAACTGTTTTGACAGGAAATGGGTTGATACGCCATAAAACAATCAACCAAGCAAAAATCAGCCAACATTGAAAAGGTGCAGCGATAATCGGTGATTCCTATTGCAAACTCCTTTGGTAAAATTCAATTTATTTATTGAATGAGCCTTGTATTTGATACTATTAATAATAATCATATAGTGTAGTTATGAATACTACTACTACTAATATAGTGTACTTATGGATAGTGTGACGAGGAAATATGACACCCTAATACATTTGGCCATCAGTGGACGATAGTAATAAGCAAGAA
>OY757943.1:23162086-23212086 GCA_963585895.1 Sepioteuthis lessoniana
CTTAGCGTTTGAGTCAAACCGGGTTTCGATCCCAGCTATGGGTAGCTACTGTCTAGCCATAATGATGAGTTCTGATAGAACGTAATAGATCTGTCTGTGGATGACTATATATTTGTGTCTGTGTTTGTTATATGATCTCGAAGAGAATAGTTTTTTGGTAATTATATTTTTTAATCACTAGAGTGTATTTGTTGGCCTGCAGTTTCAAGTATTGCAATCTACTGGTTCTATTCGCACACACTAAATGTTATCAAGTATTGCTATTTTTTGTTTGGTGTCTGTGAAGTGGACGGATAGTCACTATCCCACTGGATTCTCAGCTGCCTATCAACTAACTACTGTTTAACCAGGTTCACTTGTATCTTTTCTGTTACTTGAATATATAAGTTTTTCTATCAACCTTTTTGCATTCTCCGTGTTTATCTTTTGTCAGTATCACAACAGACATATAGCATTTGTTAGTATGGTCAAACTTCAGTTTCTTTCATTCTTAGTGGGCGAGTCTAGACTTATCAAACTATAGCATTGTTAAGATCGGTCAGAATACTGCGAAGAGTTCTGGAGACTTGAGATTTGCTCTCTCTCAAACTCCAGTGAAAGACCATCAGCGTAAGCTGATGTGAAAAAAGTCTCAAGAAGCAAAATAATAACAAAAAAAAATAGAGAACCTGTCGAATGGAGAATTTGCCATCCCAGCAGACCACATAGTGAAAATAAAAGAAACTGAAAAGTGAGATAAGTACCTAGATCTTGCTAGAGAACTAAAAAAAACTATGGAACATGAAGGGGACGGTGATACCAGATGTTGTTGATGCACTTGGGACACTACCCAAAAGATTGATAAAGGGTCTAGAGGACTTGTTAATAAGAGGTCAAGTAGAGGCCATCAAAACTACAACATTATCAAGATTGGCCAGAACACTAAGAGTCCTGAAGTCTGGGTTGTGCATATACCATTATTATAATCATTATTATTTACTTCTTGAGAGTTTTATTCATCAGCGTTACTTGATGGTCATTCAGTGGAGTTTGAGTGACAGCAAGTCTCCGCTAGTGTCCAGGACTCTTCTCAGTATTATGTCCGTTACATGGTTACTAGCAATACTAATATCCTTTCCATTAAAACTGCTTTTATTGTTAATATTTAACTTTTCCTTCTCATATGACTATTGTTTTTCAATTCTTTTTATTTGTTGTCGTTTTTAAATATTTTCTTTAAACTTTACATCAATTTCAATACAAATGGCTGGATTTTCTTTCCTATTTTTATTATGAAACATTTTATATAATATTCCTTCATTGGGATCATCAGCTACACTGATGGTTAATAATAACGATAGTTTGTTTGTTTGTTTTGTTTTGTTTTACAGCATCTCAACCTCATCGGTCAATTAATGCCGAATCAATCAAAAGAAAATAAGTCTAAAAAGAAATTCAAAGGAGAGGTCTTAGGAATTAATGATAAACTTTAGATAATTAGTTGGTTATTTGTTTTTTGTTGGGTTTTTTTTTGGGGGGGGTTTATTTGTAGGTAATCATTATCATAAAAAAAACAGTAAAACAGGTGGGGTAAAGGATTAGTTTGTTAGAATATATCTAGTAAAGAAAGGGTTTAAAGAAGTAATTTGGTCTTATTGTAGATTTATTTAGGTTTTTGTGTATAACTTCACTGTTTTTAGAAATTATATCACATTATTTATTTCAGTGTTTTGGAACAGTTCCTTCATATTGTTTGCACTGTAGAAGGTTTTTCTTATATGGGCTCGGTCGGTACATTAATAGAGAATGTGCTTCACGGTGATAATAAATTTATTATTTAAATTAAATGTATTATCATAAGAAAGATAAAGATTTTGCTGATGAAACGTTAAATTCATATCAGGGATGGAACCATCAATTTTTTATGTTTAGTTTAGGTAATTGCAAAGGAAAAATAATGTCTTGTATAATTTCCTTCAGAAAATATGACAGAAGCAGACTACACATATGATCTAGCACTACTTGCAGACACACCTGCCCAAACCGAATCCATATCCTGGAACGAGCCGTAAGAGGAATTGGCATCTACATGAATGTAGATAAAATAGAATTCCAATGTTTAAACAATATGTAGCCATCTCCACAATAAATAACAAGCCTTTGAAATCAGTAGAACATTTCACATACATTAGCAGCAGTATCTCATCTACTGAAAGGGATATCAACATATGCATAAGAAGATGAGGACTGTTAGTGATGCGTTGTCGATCAAATCGAAAACCGATTTCTCTGATAAGATCAAAAAGGGTTTCTTTCAAACTATAGCTGTGTCAGTACTACTGTATGGATGAACCATATAGATTTTTAACGAAAGACATGAATATAAAGCTAGACGTAAACTGCACAAGAATGATACGCGCTCTTTTGAACAATCTTTGTTGGAAGACCTCACAAAATAGCAGGTATATTGATATTTATTTCCAATCTCCGAAACCATCCGAGAAAAATGAATCCTGGACACTGTTGGAGAAGTAAGGACGAACTCATGAGTGACGTTCTCCGGTGGACTTTAACTCATGGACACACCAGCAAAGACGTACACATATCAGCTCTGTGCAGACGTTGGATGCAGTTTGGAGAACCTAACAGAAGTGGTGAACAAAGGGACGGATGGAAAGAGAGAGACTCATAAACACACAGAATATACTCCTGTAGAGAGAGAGAGGTGGGGTGAGGGCGAGAGAGAGAGAGAGAGAGAGAGAGAGACAACATCTACTGAGAACAACCTTTGTCATGGACAATGAATTCGAACTGGACATTCACAGACGCAAATCCTGGAAGTAAAAAGAACTATGACCCTATCAAAACAGTCACCAGAATAAAAACCAAAGAAAACAATCATATTAGACATTTACTTCCTGAAGGCGACATAAACGTCAAAAACACGCGTTAAAGAAAAATAAATAACCTAAAATCAAATTCACATGTTAACTTATTCAATTTAAAGTGTATATATATTTTTATGCATGTATATATATATATATATATGTGTGTGTGTGTGTGTGTGTGTGTGTGTATAAATGCATATATATATATATATATATATATATATATATATATGAAAGCACCACTATAATAGCACACAAAATTCATAAGCTACGACTACAAATCTTAAAAGCCCAACATATAAAAAGAAAAATTCTAGAAATAATAGAATTAACATCGAAAATTGCGAAATGTTTTGAAATGCCCTTAGTGTTTTTTCCTCTTTCTCTTGATAATTTTCTTTTTCCCTTGATAGCGTTTGGTTTGAAATTTGTTCGATGACGTCGGCATCTCTTTTTAATCCAACTACACATTTACATAATTTTACATAATTTTTGCAATGATATAAAAAAAACATTTTAAAAAACTAGAAAAACCTAGAAACTTAAAATACTCTTTACACATGCAAGCAACCTTTTTGATATTGACCTATGAAAGGTCTGAAATTTCGGTAAATTCATCTACCAATTCGAACCTAAAACCAAGAATATTATCAGGAAACTTGAATGGATTCGTATAAAATCATATAGGAAAAATATGCCTTTATTATTTGATCAAATCTACTTAAACGAAGGACTGCTGCCCAACTATACACACACACACAAACACACATACATACACACACACACACACACACACACACACACACATATATATATATATATATATATATATATATATATATAATCAGAAAATGATTGTTTTTTCGCTTACGTCTGGTCGTAGAACTATATAAAGTAACTTCTTAAGTATGCAGAAAGTCAACTATAAAGTGGGCAAAAAACAATTGAATTTTTGTATTCTTCATGGGAGGTTTTTCTCAGAAATTTCTTTGACGAGACGAAACGAAAAAAATCTTTTTAAAATGAATCCGCCATTAAATGCCACTTCGAAGCTTTTTACCCACCCCAAACTATGTATATATGCATATATATATATATATATATATATATATATATATATATATATACCATCATCCTCATGTCGTGCCACTAGCGCGGATTCCCCCACCTACTCCCTCTCTTTCATTTTCTCTCTCTCTCTCTCTCTCTCTCTCTCTCTCTCTCTCTCTCTTGCCATTCGTCTCGATCGTCCATCGTTTCCAGCTGGTCTTCCACCCTACATCCTGTGACCGTACAGAGCTGTTAAAGATAAATTCTCGCTGGTCGTCCAACACTTGCTTGTCCGTGTGAAAGGGTCCATAGAATAACGTCGCTTATGTGTTCGTCCTTACTTCTCCTGCAGTGTCCCGCATGTCTTGTTCGTTAAATTTGGATGCTTTTTGAGAGCAGATGTAGGTGGCCATACAGCTGCTGTTTTTCAAAAATTTATAAATAAGGAGTGTACAATAACTGATAGAGCATGTATATCTGAACTAGGATAGAGTAGATATAAAGCCAATAGAGTTTGGTGACTTGATCCGATGATTGCATGGGTGAGATACTGACAGTGTCATTGACTCTCTCTTTCTCTCTCTCTCTCTCTTTATATATATATATATATATATAGGAAGAGGGAAAGAGAGGGGGATAGAAAGATTGATACATAGATAAGCTTTTATAGAGCAAACCTAGAGTCAACGACGCATGGGGACAGTCAGTTTCTCACTGCTGCAATCACCCAACGCCATCGACTTGATGTCAACACTATCCTAGTTTTGTTATACACGCTTTATCACTGTTATTGTGCACTCTTTATTCATATATTTTTGCAAACGTATAATCAGTATATATATATATCAGTGGCGACTCAAGTCTATTTTTGCTAATCGTGCCCCCCCGCACTCTGTCAACTTAAGTTCCCAACCCGTGGTCCGTGGACCCAAAGTAAGTTATCATAGTTGCTATTGCGTGATTCTCCATTGTATAGCACAGATTGACAAACGTACCTTGCATGGGTTTTTTTTGTAAACAATCAAGATACTATATAATTTGTAGTCTTGTTAATACAGTAGATAAGATAATTTTTTTTTCCTTTCAAAAGTATAGAAGAAAAGAGAAGATGTTCATTACTATGACGAGAAAAATATGTTTATTAGAATAAAGAAACTGATCACAACATACACAGACACAGCTAGTAGTTTCAATTTCGCTTAAAATAAAGATTATTTGTTGAAAATGTATTCAAATAAACAAATTTTAGTTACAGAATGTTATATATGCAACATTCATTAAAGTGAATAAACGAATTAAAACACGCCGTTTAACCAACATTTACCTTAGCAATGATGATGACGTCGGCGACTGCTCTAATCTGCTATCCCCTCTCTCTCTCTCTCTCTTTCTCTCTCTCTCTCTCTCTGTCCCTCTCCCTCTTCCCAATATATCTATCAACAGTCACACGTGCTAAATTTTTGAGCACAGTGTAAGGGTTGCTATTGCTATTGGCTACAGTCAAAAGCGTATTTCTCTAACATTACTGTTATTATAAGGGTCTAGTGCCTGGCACGGATCGGGCGTTCAACTTTATAGCCGATTTTATGGAATGTTCAATGAATCTGACGGTGGCCGGACAAAGACCATCCGTTCAAAACAGCATCGTTGTATTATTCCCAGATATATTTATGAACTTTTGGCAACTTAGTTATCGAAACTTGAATAGATACGTAATTTAATTGAGATCAGACTAAGTATGTTTGCTTGAAATTAATGGATGATTTTTAATCCATTTTGAATAACATTGACCGAGTTATTGGTCGCGCCGGGCACGAGTAGCACTAGTCCCGTCTCCGCCCCTGATATATATATATATATATATATATATATATATATATATATATATATACTAGAATTTCACGCTAATCAGAAGAATCTTCACAGTGAGCCCAATATTTTCAATGATAAAATAAGATAGCAATTAAAACAGGATAGAAACTCGAGTCAGTGTGTTACTCTGATGATCCTCAAGTGAGCCAGTATCTTCAGGTGAGCCAATAGCAACACGATCCTCAGGTGAGTCAGTATCGACACGATCCTCAGGTGGGCCAGTATCAACATGATCGACAAGTGAGCCTGTATGACACGATCTTCAGGTGATCCAGTATCGTCACGATCCTCAGGGAGCCAGTATCGACCCGATATATATATATATATGAGGAATATCATATAAATCTGAGAGTGCTCGATGTATTGCTATTCCTTTATTGCTATTCACTTATTCCTTTGCAGGGATATAACAGAATTCATCTTTAGAGCGTATATAGAGCAATTAGATGAAAACTCAAACCTGATTAAAGCCCCGAAGGCTCCCTTTTCGATAGCTACTACACCAAGGTGTAGGGGACGGCGCTACTCCATTCCCAGGATTGCTCCACTTTACCCTTGAACCGTACCTTATAATGCTGAGTGTTAAGCAAGGTGGTATCAAGTACCATTTTTAAAGTCTTTAGTATGACTCGACCTGGGATTGAACCCAGGTCTCCCGGGCCATTGGCGAACACTCTAACCGCTGGGCCAATGTCCCGGTAATATATATAATCCGAGGAAAATAGTCTAAGGGTTAGACTATTAAGTAATCATCCAATGAGAATAGGAATATCCACTTGAGTGCTTAATGTCAACGGCTTTCTAATGTATGATCAATTTCAGATTAAAGACATCGAAACTTAGGTGCAGAGCAAAAATTGTTTTAGAAAATCAAACGAAAAAAATTCAATTTTGTAGTTCCATTATAAATTTATTTCATGCCTAAAAAATGATCTTCTTCAGATGGGTAAAATGCAATTATAGACTTTTAAGTAAGTAAAGTTGGTGACCTTAGTCGAGGGGGGGCTGAAAGCTCCCTTTTCAATAGTTTCTACACCGAGGTGTAGAGGAGGGCGCTACTCCTTTCCCTGGATTGCTCCACTTTACCCTTGATCCTTACCTTATAATGCTGAGTTTTAAGCAAGGTGGCGTCAAGTACTATTTTTTAAGTCTTTGGTATTCTGTTAATATAAAATGATATTTCCACCGAAAAAAAAATTTTTTAAAACAAATTAAGTCTTTTTAATTCTCTTCTCGACGGAAGCACTGTAAACCTGCTTACACCGTATTCAAATGCATAACTATTTTATCCATCTGAAGAAGGTCATTTTATAGACCTGAAATAAATCTATAATGGAATTAAAAACTGTTTTTTTTTTCGTTTAATTTTATGATATATATATATACTGGTACTGAGTCAATCTGACGATCACATAGGGGAGAAACTGAACATCACAAAGCACCGTTAAATCTACATCTATTTTATCCTCATTTAAATATAGTGGCTCTATCAATGATAATAAAGTTAGTAAAGTTGGCGACCGCAGTCGATGGTAACTCGAAGCCTCCCTTTTCGATAGCTACTATACCAATGTGTAAGGAAAGGGCGCTACTCCTTTTTCCTGGATTGCTCCACTTTACCTATGATCTGTACCTTATAATGCTGAGTATTAAGCAAGGCGGCATCAAGTACTATTTTTTAAGTCGTTAGGATTGAACTCCGGTCTCCCAGACCATTTGTGAACACTCTACTCATTAGGCCAACCGGATCAATAATAATAGGCACTCTTTATTTATAGATATAGCAAAGTATAATTATAATTATCATATTTACCCAACCCCTCCGCTCGGACAGGATATGACACAAGGTCATTTTTTAAGCGGAGTTTAACAGGTTTGAATTCAGAGTTTTCCTTCTCCTAGACTAGTTGCCTCACCAAGGCTAAAGAACCTAGTCTGTCCTACTATTTACCCATAGCTGGAGGGAGAATAATTGGATTCATACCTTTCCCAAGGGTATTAGTGCTATGTGAAATGCAATCAGTCTCGTCCAGGATTTGAACTCGTGTTCATTTCCTACGACGATAACCATTACACCACGGGCGCAGAATTATAATTATACTTCGTATATACTTGTATGATAATTATGATAATTATACTTGTATAATTCACTACTTATCTGTCTTGATACTGATCAAGACAGATAAGTAGAGTATTATACAATTAAAACGGATGTTGTTATGTATTATATACCGGCAAACCTTCCATTATTGAATCTCCTAAACAGAAAATATGAATACGTAGCAGTTCTTAAATAAGTTGAGCGCTTTCGAATGTTTATGATTTTTCTATCTTTAGTTTGACAAGCGCATAACTTTTTTTTTTAAGTAACAATTTCAAAACTGGAGAGTTTTGTAATAAGTAATGCCTGAATATATCCGTTTGACTGTTTAAATGTCAGTATCTTTTCTTTAGAAGAAAATCAATTTTCTTTTAAAAAATGTCTTGGGGTGTACTTATCTATGAACGATACACACACACACACACTCTCTCTCTCTCTCTCTCTCTCTCTCTCTGTACACACACACACACACACACACACATATATATATATATATATATAGTTTACTATTGAAAATTTACAGAAAATTGAATAGATCGATCAATTAATCCATAATAGAGTTAGCCCGTGTCTCACAGAATATTTCATTCTAATCTCGAAATCAATCAATTGGGATATTCAAGGAAATTTTAGAAAAAAATTTTTTTCTGTTATCTTTTTCTTTCTCTAAAGAAGCCCTGACGCGAATTTTTTGTTAGTATCTAGTTTACACACACACACACACACACACATACACACACACACACACACACACATATATATATATATATATATATATATATTAAGAGCTTTCCGAAAATAATCCAATAAAACTGTTAGATGAAGTAATTTTTCTATTCTAAATTGCTATTTTTTTCCATACAACTTGAACGAATGGAAAAGAATAAAGAAAATTGATTTATCTTAACGGAGTATCAACTCGTATGGGCTATTTTATGACTAGAAATTAAGGAATCGCCTTCGTGTTATTTTCACATTTAAATTTTTTGTGTATTTCTTTTTCAGGGCTTTTTTTTTGTTTTGTTTTTAGCATAAGGTCTTTTCTAGTGGAAATTATTTTTTAAACGATCAATTTGATTCATAGATGGTGTCCAAACATGTTCTGGCCCTGAAGATCAGAGCAGACATGGGATTAATGATTATGACGGGGTACTTGACACTCCTCAGATCTTCAAAACTGAAATCTTATAACTTAATGAAGTTTAGTATCATAAACGAAGGTTTGTTTCCCGTCTCCAAGAGATACAGTCGACATACTCTAAGCCTCACCGACTGGGCGTACAATTGAGAAGAAGCAGAATATATTTATGGTAAGTAAGAAAAAGAAAAAGAATGGAAGCAGACGATAGTGAAATGGAGAAAAAAAGGGAAGAGAATAAAGGGAAATTTAGAGAACAAGCTGATAAGGATAAAAAAAATGGAGAGAATGTAACCGAGAGAAGCAGACAATAGTGTCTGTGGTGGAAAAAAAGAGAAGAGAATTGAGAGATATTGAGAGAACCAGACGATAGAAAAAGTTGAGAGAATGGGAGTAATTTAAGAGATACTGAAGATGAATTAAAATAGGAGAGAACTAAAAGAGAGGAAAAGTTAAGAGGACGAATTCGGAATAGGCAGACGAAGAAATGAAGTGGAAGAGTGTATAAAAAGACAAAAGAAACGAAAGAGAAGGAAAGACAGGATATGCGAGATGAAATAAAGAAAAAAAGTATGTCTGAATATTAGCCACCCATTTCTTCCCGTCATTTTTGCGATCTATCTCTGAGATTTCTATCAGTTCCTATCTCGATCTGATAGTGTGTCACTGACGCCAGAAAATTTGGGGAATGCTAGGTTTTCGCAACGCGGGAAAAAGGAAAGGCTAGCGTAGAATGGCGAAAGGAAGTTCTTGCACAAGAATTGCGATTGGCGGGTTGGGAAGTTCTGATAAACAAAATATTCATGATAGATAAGAGAGGAGATGATCAAGAAAGTAAGAAATAAGGGATATAAAAATGAAAAAAGAAAAGAAAAAGAAAACGCAATGTGGAAGAAAAGAAGTCAAGGAAAAGAACAAATAAAAAAAAAACGTAAATTAGGTTGGAAAAAATGGAATGAATGGTGTGTGATATATGATGAAAGAAATAAAGAAGTAAACAAAAAAGGGGTATGAAAAAGAAAAAAAATGTTATGTGAATGAAAAGCAAGGTACAAAAGGAACAATGAAAAAAAAACGGAAGTTAGGAAAAAAGGACTGAAGAAGTGGAATACAGAAAGAAAGAAAGAAAGAAAGAAAGGACATGAAAAACAAAAAATAAAAAGCAATATGAATGAAAAGTAAAAAGGCGGGAAACAAAGAAATTTCGTTAAATTTCATTGAATACTCGAATAAAAGTATGAAAGAGAGAAACAAAGAGACGAAGAAATCTTAATAAAACAATAAATGAAGTAACAAAAGAAAGAAATAAAGAAACTAACAAACTAACAAAAGAAAGAAAGAAAGAAAGAAAGAAAGAAAGAAAGAAAGAATAAAAGTTTAATGTGAGAAAAACAAACAAACGAAAGAAAACAAGCTAACAAACAAACAAATAAAGAAGAAAAGAAGAAAAAAGCAGTAATAAAAGAAAAAAAACAGCGGAACAAAAGAAAGAAGGAAAAGAAGGAACGAAAAAAGAAACAAACAATCAAACGTAAGAAAAAAAAAGACACAAACAAACAAACAAAAGAAAGAAAGAAAGAAAGAAAGAGAAACAAACTAACAAAGAAAAAAAGAAATAAAAACACAAATAAACAAACGAAAGACAGAACGAAAACGAAGAAAGAATAAACAAACGAACAAATGAAAGAAACGAACAAACAAACGAAAAAACAAAAAAAAATGAAAGAAAGAAAATAACCAACAAACAAACAAAAGAAAGATAGAAAGAAAGAAAAAAGAAAGAAAGAAAGAAAGAAAATATAAACTAGCAAAAGGAACAAAAAAACAAACAAACAAACAAAAAAACAAGCAAAAGAGAAAACGAAAGAAACAAACAAACTAACACACAAACAAACAAAAGAAAGAAAGGAACAAACAAATAAACAAACAATCTTACAAAAGAAAGAAACAAACAGAAAGAAAGAAAGAAAGAAAGAAAGAAAGAAAGAAGCAAATAGTCGAAATTGTTAAATTGCTTGCTTTGTTTTACACTTGTTGAATTATTTAATGCGAAAGTGTTTTTCAAGAAATTATATGGTTTTAAGTAACTTTATTTGTTAGTAATGATAATTATTAGTTTGAAGTCAGCTATGGAGCAATAAGTATTCCTATCAAATATTAAGAGGCGGAAGTTTCCATGATGGGAAGTGACCTCGAGGTAAGCAAGTTTGGGCTCCATCCACGCTATTCCGTTCACTATCTAACTAATACTTACAATAAAGGTGCATGAACTGCCTTAATACCCCAACTCTGGATTAAATAGTATCATTGTTGTTCTTCTACAAGAATGGCTTTGATATTAGATAAACCACGAGAGGTTGATATGCCATTAAAGAAAGAATTTGGCCCAGTCGGCTGGGGCTACAGAACACACCGACTGCATCTCTGTAGTGGAGTAAGACTCCCCCAATTGGTGTCTCGATATGACACGAAACAATCTGATGGTCAGGCTCCACTAATGCTGGAGCTTTGGGGGATGCGGAGTACCTCTTTATTGCCATCGCTCCCAGGTCCACTCTGACCTGAAGTGTTAGTATATGATCGGGTCCAAATAGAACTATACTGCGTGCTTATACTAAACAGAATTGTTTGAAATAGAACTGTTTTGACATTTAAACTGCGTACTTATGCTAAAATGAATTGTTTGAAATCGAACAGTTTATGAATATATAAATGGATTTGGTATTAAATATGTAATTGTCAAATCGATATACATATATATATCGGGTCGATACTGGCTCCCTGAAGATTGTGTGGGGGGTGTCCTCGTGGTGTAATGGTTAAAGCGATGGTCTGCGGAAGGGTAGTACGCGAGTTCGTACTCCAGTCGCGCTATTACGTTCACTTTCGGGCAAATACCCTTGGGAAAGGTATGAACCCCCTGATCCTCCCGGCTATGGGTTAAATAGTACCACTACTGTTCTTCTAGGAGAATGGCTTTGGCCTTAAATAACCTAAAAAGAGTTGATATGCCATTAAACAAATAAACCGAACCAAACCTGAAGATTGTGTCGATACTGGATCACCTGAAAATCGTGTCATACTGGCTCACGTGTCGATCGTGTTGACACTGGCCCACCTGAGGATCGTGTCGATACTGACTCACCTGAGTATTGTGGAGCTATAACGTCACCTAAAGATACTGACTAATTTGAGAATGTTTGATTATGATAATGTTTAATTATGATAGTTTTACATTCTTAACTTTTCATTGCAATTGTTATATAGCCGTGATAAAGAAAGAAACCACAATCCTTTCATTATGAAATATAAAACTCACATTTTTATTCTTCTGTATGGTAAGAAACGGACAAACGAATGGAAACTTCTTGACTACGCTTCACTTTCATATTCATTTTCTTCTGCTTCTCGGTCGGAGGTTACTCAACCAGAGACCTACTGCGGGTCCTTGCTCCAGTGGGGCGCCAAGCTACTGTCCGGTGTTCTCCGTAACTGTCCGTATCTGTTCAGGCCGCAAGATGAGATTGACTCAAGACTGACCGTATCTCACGTGGGCATCTCCATATATCATTTCACCACGCCTACAATTTCCGTTCAACTATGTGACTGCTTCCGCTCATTTACACAGGTGCGTCCTGTGCAGAGAAATCTTTGATTAACGGCTTGGTCAAGGATTAATATGCAACACAATCATTTTTAATGGCACTTTTACTTATCAGTTCTTTGCATGTACATTCATGTAATCAAGTATTCTTATAAAAATAATTTACACGGTTATATATAATCAAGTATTCATATCTAATACAAATAATATGTATAGTAATACTGTTTTAACTTTATATATATAGTACTAATTTATACCCAAGTATATTAGGGATTCTTTTTGGAGCAGTGGCTAATGTGCTGGACAGATACTGTTGTATATTGACCTCCGACCCGGCCGGGCTGTCAAAACAGGAAATACACCTGTGTAAATAACAGGTGCATCCGGTCGAGGAATATCAGAATATAACCTTTACCGTGGACGGGTTAGATGAGTGCGATTTGTGACGCCCACAAGAAGAAGGTGGACGTTGAACTATTATATAACTTGGTGCAGAGGAAGTTCAATCAGTTGGGGAGAAGATGTTGGAATGAGAACATGTCCCAGAGAGGCTGGGCCCCTAGCCCCCGGTTGAGCAGCCCAGGAGAACGAGAAAGAAAAACGATTATGGCCATAGGAGTGGGGATCAATATGTTGCAGTTCTGTTCGGTCTCCAACTCCCTCTCACACGCAATCCTTTCAAATAAAGTGAGAGGTATATTTTTCTAAAGAATTGTGTCGCTCGTTTTTATTGTGTCGTAGTTATGATTCTGAATGCGTATGTGTTTGTATAGTTGGTCATGGCTATACAACAATAAATCACAGAAAACAAGTTCAAACTCCAGCTGAGCTATTACCATCTCTTTTGAGCAAATATCATTGAAAGCTATGGGTTTATTTGTATCACTGCTGTTCGTGTTGTAATAGATACCATCATAAGAAATGGACACGGCGACTCGAGTTCAAATCCTGGACGAGGCTGTTTGCATTTCTCTTAACTTAAATACACTTGCAAAAATTATGACTCTAATTATTCTCCACCCCACCCCACCCAGCTATGGATAAAATAGTAAAGCTGACTGGACTCTTTAGCCTTGATATGGCAACCGGTGTAAAAGGAAAACTCTGAGTTCAAACTTGATAAACCCCGCTAAATATTGATCTTGTGTCGCATCTTGTTCTACTGTTCTACAAAGATGAATTTGGCTTTAAGTAACCCATAAGAGTTGATATACCATGAAACAAGAAAAAAAAAACAACTAATTATATGTTTTGAAGTTTCTAATAATGTTTTTACCTAATAGTTGTTAATACAAATAATTTCCACACAGTTTTTATGGTGTCAAGTATTCCTATCAATTTAATGGCATATCAACCTTCTTGAGTTATTCAATGCCATATCTACCATTCCAGAAAATCAATAGTGGTATAATTTAAACCATAGCTGGGAGGATAGGGTGTTGATACCCTTCCCGAGGGTATTTGTCGGACTCGAGTTCGAACTCACTTACTACGATTCCGCAGTCTAACGCTTTAAACATTACACCACAAGGACACCCAATATTACTATCTAATACAAATAATTTGCATACAGTTATATGGTATCGAGTATTCCTATCTAACACAAATAATTTACACAAAGTCAAAAGGTATCAAGTATTTCTATCTAACAAAAATAATTTATACAGAGTTATAAGGTATCAAGTATTCCTATCTTACACAATTGATTTGTACACAGTTATAAGGTATCAAGTATTCCTATCTTACACAAATAATTTGTACAATTTTATAAGGTATCAAGTATTCCTATCTCAGACAAATAATTTGTACAAAACTATAAGGTACCAACTATTCCTATCTTAGACAAAAAATTTGTACACAGTTATAAGGTATCAAGTATTCCTACCTTACCCAAATAATTTGTACACAGTTATAAGGTATCAATATTCCTATCTTTGCCGAATAATTTGTACAAAGTTAAAAGGTATCAAGTATTCCTATCATACACAAATAATTTGCATACAGTTATAAGGTATCAAATATTCCTATCTTAGACAAATAATTTGTACACAGTTATAAGGTATCAAGTATTCCTATCTTAGACAAATAATCTGTACACAGTTAAAAGGTATCAAGTATTCCTATCTTAGACAAATAATTTGTACACAGTTATAAGGTATCAAGTATTCCTATCTTACACAAATAATTAGTGCAAAGTGATAAGGTATCAAGTATTTCTATCTTAGACAGATAATTTGTACACAGTTAAAAGGTATCAAGTATTCCTATCTTACACAAATAATTTGCATACAGTTATAAGGTATCAAGTATTCCTATCTTAGACAAATAATTTGTACAAAATTATAAGATATCAATTATTCCTATCTGAGACAAATAATTTGTACACACTTATAAGGTATCAAGTATTCCTATCTTAGACAATAATTTATACACAGTTATAAGGTATCAAGTATTCCTATCTTAGACAAATAATTTGTACAAAGTTATAAGGTATCAAGTATTCCTATCTTAGAAAATAATTTGTACAGAGTTATGAGGTATCAAGCATTCCTATCTTAGACAAATAATTTGTACACAGTTATAAGGTATCAAGTATTCCTATCTTACACAAATAATTTGTACAAAGTTATAAGGTATCAAGTATTCCTATCTTAGACAAATAATTTGTATACAGTTATAAGGTATCAAGTATTCCTATCTTACACAAATAATTTGTACACAGTTATAAGGTATCAAGTATTCCTATCTTAGACAAATAATTTGTACACAGTTATAAAGTATCAAGTATTCCTATCTTACACAATTGATTTGTACACAGTTATAAGGTATCAAGTATTCCTATCTTAGACAAATAATTTGTACAATTTTATAAGGTATCAAGTATTCCTATCTCAGACAAATAATTTGTACAAAACTATAAGGTACCAACTATTCCTATCTTAGACAATAATTTATACACAGTTATAAGGTATCAAGTATTCCTATCTTACCCAAATAATTTGTACACAGTTATAAGGTATCAATATTCCTATCTTTGCCGAATAATTTGTACAAAGTTAAAAGGTATCAAGTATTCCTATCTTACACAAATAATTTGCATACAGTTATAAGGTATCAAGTATTCCTATCTTAGACAAATAATTTGTACACAGTTATAAGGTATCAAGTATTCCTATCTTAGACAAATAATCTGTACACAGTTAAAAGGTATCAAGTATTCATATCTTAGACAAATAATTTGTACAAAGTTATAAGGTATCAAGTATTCCTATCTTAGACAAATAATTAGTACACAGTTATAAGGTATCTAGTATTCATATCTTAGAAAAATAATTTGCATCCAGTTATAAGGTATCAAGTATTCCTATCTTACACTAATAATTTGTACAATTTTATAAGGTCTCAAGTATTCCTATCTTGGACAAATAATTTGTACACAGTTATAAGGTATCAAGTATTCCTATCTTACACAAATAATTTGTACACAGTTATAAGGTATCAAGTATTCCTATCTTAGACAAATAATTTGTACACAGTTATAAGGTATCAAGTATTCCTATCTTAGACAAATAGTTTGTACTAAGTTATAGGGTATCAAGTATTCCTATCTTAGACAAATAATTTGTACACAGTTATAAGGTATCAAGTATTCCTATATTAGACAAATAATTTGTACTAAGTTATAAGGTATCAATTATTCCTATCTTAGGCAAATAATTTTTGCACAGTTATAAGGTATCAAGTATTCCTATCTTACATAAATAATTTGTACACAGTTATAAGGTATCAAGTATTCCTATCTTAGACAAATACTTTGTACACAGTTATAAGGTATCAAGTATTCCTATCTTACACAAATAATTTGTACAAAGTTATAATGTATCACGTATTCCTATCTTACACAAATAATTTGTACACAGTTATAAGGTATCCATTATTCCTATCTTACACAAATAATTTGCTTACAGTTATAAGGTATCAAGTATTCCTATCTTAGACAAATAATTTGTACAAAGTTATAAGGTATCAAGTATTCCTATCTTAGACAAATAATTTGTACACAGTTATAAGGTATCAAGTATTCCTATCTTAGACAAATAATTTGTACTAATTTATAAGGTATCAAGTATTCCTATCTTAGGCATATAATTTTTGCACAGTTATAAGGTATCAAGTATTCCTATCTTACATAAATAATTTGTACACAGTTATAAGGTATCAAGTATGCCTATCTTAGACAAATAATTTGTACACTGTAATAAGGTATCAAGTATTCCTATCTTAGACAAATAATTTGCATACAGTTATAAGGTATCAAGTATTCCAATCTTAGGCAAATAATTTGTACACAGTACTATGGTACCAAGTATTCCTATTTTAAACAAATAATTTGTACACAGTTATAAGTTATCAAGTATTCCCATCTTAGACAAATAATTTGTTCACAGATATAAAGGTATCAAGTATTCCTATCTTTGCCAAATAATTTGTACACAGTTATAAGGTATCAAGTATTCCTATCTTAGGCAAATAATTTGTACAAAGTTATAAGGTATCAAGTATTCCTATCTTAGACAAATAATTTGTACAAAGTTATAAGATATCAATTATTCCTATCTGAGACAAATAATTTGTACACAGTTATATGTTATCAAGTATTCCTATCTAACAAAAATATTTTGTACAAAGTTATAAGGTATCAAGCATTCCTATCTTAGACAAATAATTTGTACACAGTTTTAAGGAATCAAGTATTCCTATCTTAGACCAATAATTTGTCCAGAGTTATAAGGTATCAAGTATTCCTATCTTAGTCAAATAATTTGTACATAGTTATAAGGTATCAAGTATTCCTATCTTAGACAAATAATTTACACAAAGTTTTAAGGTATCAAGTATTCCTATCTTAGACAAATAATTTCTACAAAGTTATAAGATATCAAGTATTCCTATTTTAGACAAATAATTTGTACACAGTTATAAGTTATCAAGTATTCCTACCTTAGACAAATAATGTGTACACAGTTATAAGGTATCAAGTATTCCTATCTTTGCCAAATAATTTGTACACAGTTATAAGGTGTCAAGTATTCCTATCTTAGACAAATAATTTGTACACAGTTATAAGGTATCAAGTATTCCTATCTTAGACAAATAGTTTGTACTAAGTTATAGGGTATCAAGTATTCCTATCTTAGACAAATAATTTGTACACAGTTATAAGGTATCAAGTATTCCTATCTTAGACAAATAATTTTACTAAGTTATAAGGTATCAAGTATTCCTATCTTAGACAAAAAATTTTTGCACAATTATAAGGTATCAAGTATTCCTATCTTACATAAATAATTTGTACACAGTTATAAGGTATCAAGTATTCCTATCTTAGACAAATAATTTGTACACAGTTATAAGGTATCAAGTATTCCTATCTTACACAAATAATTTGTACAAAGTTATAATGTATCACGTATTCCTATCTTACACAAATAATTTGTACACAGTTATAAGGTATCCATTATTCCTATCTTACACAAATAATTTGCTTACAGTTATAAGGTATCAAGTATTCCTATCTTAGACAAATAATTTGTACACAGTTATAAGGTATCAAGTATTCCTTCCTTAGACAAATAATTTTTACACAGTTATAAGGTATCAATTATTCCTATCTTACACAAATCATTTGTACAAAGTTATAAGGTATCAAGTATTCCTATCTTAGACAAATAATTTGTACACAGTTATAAGGTATCAAGTATTCCTACCTTACACTAATAACTTGTACAAAGTTATAAGGTATCAAATATTCCTATCTTAGATAAATAATTTGTACAAAATTATAAGATATCAATTATTCCTATCTTAGACAAATAATTTGTACACAGTTATAAGGTATCAAGATATTCCTATCTTAGACAATAATTTGTACACAGTTATAAGGTATCAAGTATTCCTATCTTAGACCAATAATTTGTACACAGTTATAAGGTATCAAGTATTCCTATCTTAGACAAATAATTTGTACATAATTAGAAGGTATCAAGTATTCCTATCTTAGACAAATAATTTACACAAAGTTATAAGGTATGAAGTATTCCTATCTTAGACAAATGATTTGTACAAAGTTATAAGATATCAAGTATTTCTATCTTTGCCAAATAATTTGTACACAGTTATAAGGTATCAAGTATTCCTATCTTAGACAAATAATTTGTACAAAGTTATATGGTATCAAGTATTCATTTCTTAGATAAATAACTTGTACTTAATTATAAGGTCAAGTATTCCTATCTTAGACAAATAATTTGTACACAGTTATGAGTTATCAAGTATTCCTATCTTAGACAAATAATTTGTACACAGTTATAAAGGTAGCAAGTATTCCTATTTTAGACAAATAATTTTTACACAGTTATAAGGTATCAAGTATTCCTATCTAACAAAAATAATTTGTACACAGTTATAAGGTATTAAGTATTTCTATCTTACACAAATAATTTGCATACAGTTATAATGTATCAAGTATTCCTATCTTAGACAAATAATTTGTACAAATTTATAAGGTATTACGTCGTCCTATCTAACAAAAATAATTTCTACACAGTTATAAGGTATTAAGTATTCTTATCTAACACAAATAATTTGCACAGAAACTGTCAAGTATTCAATCTAAATAAATAATTTCTACATATATCTATTTGACCCATACATGGATCCCTAATTGGTACTACCACACCGAATCAGAGTGAAGCTGGGAATAATGGCCATGAAGGCCCTCTCCATATTTCCCAGAGCTTCAGAAGTGTAACCTCACCACTGTATGTAGACTAGTTACATATCCAGAACACCCCCTTATGGGGAGGTGGATTCTTATATCTGTGTTCGGGATGCAGCTGGAGAATTCTAAGCCACGCCTAAGGGCTATTGCGTTTTAACATTAAGTGGATATAAAAATGCGGCCATGCATTTCCCTTGTGGTATTAACAAAATTTCCTTAATCCCACCCGTATTTAAAGTGAAGGCCGAATCCGTTTTGAAGGGAGTGGGGTCAATATCAAAACAAATTGTCATTCATTTATTCTGATTTTTTTTAGGGGGGGGGATATTTTCACGCTCGAAGCATACCGGTTTGATTCGGTTATATTTTTCCTCGACCCATTGTCTCTTTTTACTTACTAGAGAGATTCAACACAAGATAGATAGATAGATAGATAGATAGAGAAAGAGAGAGAGAGAGAACGAGCGAGTCAATACAGTAGAATATAGTCGAGGGTGACCCGAAGGCTCCCTTTTCGATAGCTACTACACCAAGGTGTAGGGGAGGGCGCTACTCCATTCCCTGGATTGCTCCACTTTACCCTTGAACCGTACCTTATAATGCTGAGTGTTAAGCAAGGTGGTATCAAGTTCCATTTTTAAAGTCTTTGGTATGACTTGACCTGGGATTGAACCCAGGTCTCCCGGGCCATTGGCGAACACTCTAACCGCTGGGCCAATGTCCCGGTTACAGTAGAATATAATAGATTACAATGGAGGGTCAATACAATGAAATGATAGAAAATACAAAAATAGTGAGATTCAATACGAGAGAATAGAATGGAGAGAGAAAGAGAGAGATAGAGGGAGAATGAGAGAGAGAGAGAGAGAGAGAGAGAGAGAAAATGAGAGTGAGTGAAAGAAAGAGTTAGAGGGATAGGGGAAGAAAGAGTTAAACAATTGAATATAGGAGATTATAATGGGGAGTCAATAATGGAATACTAGAGAATACCAGAAAATACAAGAGAGAGAGAGAGAGAGAGAGAGAGAGAGAGAGAGAGATTCAATACAGTAGAATACAAGAGAATACAACAGAGGGATTCACTAGAAGAGAATATAAAAGAATAGGATAGAGTGTGTGTGTGTGAGAGAGAGAGAGAGAGAGAGAGAAAGAGAGAGAAAGAGAGAGTCAGTACAGTAAAATAAAAGAGAATATAAACGAGAGAGTCAGTACACAAGAACTTAAGAGAACACGAGAGAGAGAGAGAGAGAGAGAGAGAGAGAGAGAGATTCAATATAAGAGAATATAAGGGAACACGCGAGTGATAGATAGATAGAGAGAGAGAGATTGAGACAGAGAAAGAGAGAAAGAGAGAGAGAGAGAGAGTCAATACAATAGAATACAAGTGAAGGCAATAAGCAGATTCTATACAAGAGATTATAAGAGAACTAGATAGATAGATAGAGAGAGAGAGAAAGAGAGAGAGAGAGAGACTCAATACAATATAATACAAGAGGATACAATAGAGAGATTCAATACTAAATAATATATGATAATATGATATATATATATATATATATATATATATATATATATATATATATATATATATATATATATTGCGAGAGAGAGAAAGAGAGACAGAGAGAAAGTCAATACAATAAATTATTAGAGAATACAATAGATTCAATAAAACAAATAATAAATTCCAATTCCTAATGATTAAAGTGTCCATTTAATTTTCTATCACTTCTTTTAGAATTTGATGTTGAAAGGTATATGCCCTTGAATATGAACATTAAAAACGTGGTGCATTTGCTTTCCAAGCTTGGTGATAATTTGGCCTTATGACACTGCTTGGCCACATGTTGCCATGATGACTCTGCACACACTTACTGACTTGGGAATATCAAACTTTAATACATCTTGCACCCACCGAACAACATTTTTTCAAGCATCTTGACACTTCTTTACACCAAAAAACATGGGGGGGGGTCTTCGTTGTGTAATGGTTAAAGCGACGGACTGCAGAATCGTAGTAAGCGAGTTCGTACTCCAGTCGCGCTATTACGTTCACTTTCGGGCAAATACTCTTGGGAAAGGTATGAACCCTCTTATCTTCTCAGCTATGGGTTAAACAGTACCACTACTGTTCTTCAAGGAGAATGGCTTTGGAATTAAATGACCTACAAAGGTTGATATGCCATTAAATAAAGAAACCAAACCAAATCTAATCGTGACACCCCACATTAAAATGGCTTTTGTCACATTATGGCTTCTTAAGAAGTCCTACCAAAATCGCTAATGGAGGAAAGGAGCAACTCTATTAGAAAACTCAAATGGCCGAGTCCAGGATTTGAACTCGAGTCACATAATCCAGCTCCTACTGTGATAATAATTACGGTTATCGTCATGCATACTATTAGTCTAACACGAAAACGGTAAGCTTAGTTTAGATGACGCACGATGCATGTGGTAATGGGTGTGGCACGAACTTACTAGTAAAGGTTTGCTAGTCTAACTTGATGGATTAGTTAGTTTTACAGTGTATTAAACCTTTTCAAGTTATTTAACACGAATTGATTCATTTTGATAAAAAAATTTCAAATAATTCAGTTTAGTATAAGTATAGTGTTTTGTTTACACATAATTAAATATCAAAACAGTTCTATTTCGAACAATTCAGTTTAGCATAAGTACGCAGTTTAATCACACGGTTAATTTTAAAAACAATTAATTTCAAACAATTCAATTACTGTTTAGTTCTAGTTGAACCATAGATAGGTCAACAAGAACTAAACAGTTATTGAATTGCTACCACTCCAGGCCGGAAAAGAACTGGGAGCGATGGCAATGAAGAGATACTCCGCATTCCCCAAATCTCCGGTATTACTGAAGCCTCGCCATCAGATTGTTTAGTGTCATATCCAGGACACTCGTTGTTGGGACTCAGACTCCTCTGCTGAGATGTATTCTGTGTATTCTGCAGCCCCAGCCGACTCGACCTAGTCTAGCTTGTTTACGATCAAACTACGTAAGAATAGGTTTGGTATTGCAATGGGGGGGGTAGAGCAAATAATTAAGAGATTATCCCAACTATCTTCTGATGGCGGGTGGGGGAGATTTTGCTTAACACCAAAATTGAGGTCTCTGTTAGGAGGACTAGTTCCTCGAGTTGTGCAATGGTTAGCAAGCTGGACTTGCAATACTTCACAAGAGAGTTCGAATCTCATTGGGTGCCCCATTTATACGGCTTTGCACTACATGTAAGCAAAAAAAGCCAGGTAAATTACTTTTATTGGAAAAATCAATTCAGGTAACTCGATTATGTAGTAGAGCTGACATCTATTCAGTGTAGCCGCCTTCAGCCCCAGTCACCACCTCGATACGGATCCGGAACTGGGAGCATGCCTTTTCAACAAGCGCCGGAAGGAGGTCGGCGAATACTAGGCGAATACTTGGCGGATGGCGGTGATCAGGCTGGCTTTGGTATTGTGGGAGGTCATGTTGGTGATGTTCTCAACGTATGACCAAACGAAGTTTTCCAGCGGGTTCAGGTCGGGGGAGGAGGAGGGTCAGTGAGAAAAGGGTACAAAGTCATAGCACTCCTTCTGAAGCCAAGCCTGGGTCTCTTTGGACTAGTGGGCCGGCACCGAGTCCTGCTGCCAAACCCAGGGTCTGCCACCGGCCACCTGATTGCACCAGGGGATCACCACACTCTTCAGCACCTCCAGGTACACTTTGGTGTTGACTTTCAATCCGACTTCGAAGATGTGAGGTGGCATGATCTGGCCCACACATGAAACCACACCAAAGACCATAACCGTAGCTGGAAACTTTGTTTTCATCACCCTGGGCCCGTCCTTGTTATTCGTGGCAATCCAGCGATGGTTCTGGCTGTCATAACATGGATCGGTAAAGTGCATGAGTTGTACAGCGGCGCACCTCCTATCTCACTCGTTGAACATCGTGTCACTTTCAGACATGATAGAAGGCTCCTATCGTTCTTCGGATGTGTACACAACTGGCCAACTAGGAGATGGTTTGCAACAAAAAAAGAAAACCGGTTTTCATTAAACGGAAATGGAATCATGTCTTTTCTAGGACGACAATTTTATCGTTCCACCCTGTATATCAAGGACACTCATTTGTTGGGGTTTACCCCTCTGCAGAGGATCAGTCGGTATATTCTACATACCCAGCAGACAGGGCAAGGGGGAATATCGGGGGTTTTGCTCATGATAACCCCATCAAAAGAGATGGGATTTGGATCAATGTGCCTGACCGTCGGTATTATGACTTCAGTCATGTTGAGTCCAAGGACCCATCGCTTGCAATGATGATAGTAGATTAAAGTTTGGCAAGTTAAAATACCTGCGGACTGAGGTCTGCCTTAAAGAGGAGGCACTATCATTCTCACCTCCACCTCCGCGGGGTGAATATGTTTTTTACAGGATACCGAGTTTGATTACAACTTCAATGAAGATGTAATGTGAAAGGTTTACAAACCTTTTTCAGTCTACTATGACGGTTGTGCTTGAGGGGTCTCCCAGCTGATCAGGAGAAATCTTAACGCATACCATAATTAGAAATAGTTGGTGTGCTCTGTATCAAAGTAGTTTTGGTATTAAATAACCTACAATGGTTGATATGCCATAAACCCTAACCATACCAAACCAAACCAGTAGAAGTTACGGCTAGGTTAAAAAGAATGTCCTGTTAGGTAAGGAATGTGGCTCACGAATTACGGCCAGAGGAATTTAGACATGGTTCTCAGTGAAATATCGTGAGTGTTACATGGCCGGACAGAAAGCGTCAGACTACAAACGAAGGCATTTGCAGAGTTTCGTGATAACTTTCAGAAGCTTTTCACTGGGGCACCCAGGCTGAGTTGTGGTCAGTTCGAAGCCTGTCTTGCCAATTCCCTCGTCTTGAGGCGACGGAAGTGGCTTGGTGTGAAGGGCGCATTACAAAGGATGACATTTTACATGAGCCAAAAACAGAACGGAATCATAGAATTCATGGTTATTCTTACGAAAAATACTTGAGGCTGTTAATACCCTTAATAGTGACAGTCTATAAGAACTGGATGAAGGAGGGGACGATCCCCCAACACTTCACCAAGGGTATAATATAGTTTCTTCACAAGAACAAATATGGTGAGGACTTGATTTGTAACTTTCGCCCTTTGACGATACTGAGCACTGACTTGAAGATTTTGACGAAGATCTTGGTTGACCGTTTATAGACTGCTCAGCCAAGTCTATTCGTTGAACTGTAAAAGTTGGGACTATTCTGGACAGTAATCAGTTCGGGCGATCATAGAAAAAGTTGACGGTAATTCCCCGCAGATCAAATGTTTGGGAGACTCACTGATTACTTAGAAACGTATACTCCTTCTATTGCGAATGTCGATACGCTCAAAAAGTCGGTTTTAGACTAGTCTCACTGACACCTGGCCGTTATTGAGTGGGGCATTATATCGAATCTTAGAAAGGAGAAGGGGCTGAAGATGACTTGAAGAGCTCTGCGTGATGAAGGGGGAAGGTCGCTTATGGTAGCTGTCGGCCCCCTAGTCTAGGTGCCTTAATAACGATGAGTCATCACTCACCTGGCTGGTGATTCGAAACGTTCTCTGAGTCGGCAAACATTTTTTCTCCGTGAGCCAGGACATTTTTACGAGAAGGCTTCTGGTGTGGATATGGAGGAGTCTATCGAGAACAGCTTTCACTGCCCGATCGAACGGCCATTGTGCAAGTTTCTTAATACCTACATTGTTAGCATAAGGCATGTAAAGTTCTTTGTCCTGGAAACCAATTCTGTATTTAGCAGTATGGTTCCGTTGGTGAACAGAAAGGAACATGATATGTTTCTCTGGTGAATCGGCAATTTGAGAGTCCTAATTTGGACAAGTCGATAGAAGAGATTACACCGGCTGCAGTTAGTGAGAATGGCCGTCCACGTCGGCGATGGACTGCGGAATCGTAGTAAGCGAGTTCGAACTCCAGTCCCGCTATTTCGTTCACTTTCGGACAAATACCCTTGGGAAAGGTATGAACCCCCTTATTCTCCCATCTATGGCTTAAATAGTACCACTACTGATCTTCGGCATTAGATAACCGACAAAGGTTGATATGCCATTAAACAAAACAGACCAAACCAAACCAGCCGTCCTCGTTGGTCAAAGAGAACATGCTTGGTGCGTTGTCTGTGCGGAAGAAGATAGCCAGTGCAAACCTGGGACATCCGCATTTTATTTTAGTGTTGTGCTCCCTACACAATGGGCTCGCCCTCTTCCATAAATACACGCCAACGAGAGCGTCAGAAGGATTGCAGCTAACATCGTGTTGTTGCGCCTTTCCAGTTGTTGGGTCACACTTCCGCCGACCATGTTGTGCACTGCACGGTTCTGGTCAGGTGTGCCTCATCACTAGATACACCTCTGGCTTCAGGGGGCCGTCCTCCCAGGGTTTAACTCTCATCGGAGAGCTAAAGTTTATCGCTTGGCGCACGAGGCGCCCGTTTTTAGGGGAATGCCGACGGGTCCCGATGTATTTTTGGGACTGCCGAATGTGTCTTGGCTAGGGCCCTGTGACCGGACCCACCTAAAAATAGCCTTGTGCCACTAACGTACGCTTAGTGGGGCGTATGCCAAATACCAGTGCACCAATAAGCGTATGATATCATCTGCGTAGTGGACGGATAGTCACTACCACATCGTGATCATGCCTTTTCTTCCTAACTGCACACGCCGCGTTCTTCCGTTCGACGGTTCATGCCACGTTTCTCTTTCTAACTGTCCCGTTTCAAGTTACCCCACCAGCCTTCCAATTTACACCAGCTTGGCAAAAGAGGTCTCATTCTTTTTACTACAGGGGTTTCCAGTCAGCAACATCCCACTATTCCTCTCCCAGTGTGTCTGCTGCTATGTGTATGCGTCACAAGTACACTGTACGTCATGCGGGACAAATTGAACAAACAAGACAAAAAAGAAAACGGACATTAAGCGGGAACACAAGTCTTTACACCGTCTTGAGTAAATGACTGACAATTTTCCTGTTGAAGCACCTCTTGCTCCCAAAACGAAAGCTCATGCGATTTAACTTTTGCTGTTGGTCACAAGACTGTCGTGACATGATGATATCGAGTCGATGTTAACCCGAAGGGTCCCTTTTCAATAAATACTACACTGAGGTGTAGAGGAGGGCGCTACTCCTTTCCCTGGAAACGTACCTTATAATGCTGAGTGTTAAGCAAAGAGGTATCAAGTACCATTTTTTTAAGTCTTTGGTATGACTCGACCTGGGATTGGACCCCGGTCTCCTGGATCATTGGCGAACACTCTACCCACTAGACCATATATATATATATATATATATATATATATATAAAAGATGTGACAAGTATTTGAACTCGGGCCCCTGAATCTCTACAAGGATGACAGTTACGATCACATGTGCCTCGACTATCCCTTATTCATAATTTGAGTTTACCTGGGAAACGGCAATGTTTCTTCAGTTTCCAACAACTGGTTTAGTTCCTGATAATGTGTAAGAGACAAGTACAATTGTGACACAGAACTTCCGTCCATCTCTCTGCTATTTGAACTAAACCAGATTGATCTGATATGAGCCAGATGATTAAATGCTGTTTGCTTAATCATAGCTTCAGGTTACAATCCTATGATTAGAGAGATAGTTATTTCAATCAGAACCGTTATTCTTTTGAGTTTTCAATGACTTTTATCTGTTTTACTTAAAGAATCCAAAACCTTCCAAATGAATTCGATGACATCAGCTCTTGCAGTTCAATTTATTTATCATTTGATCCAAGGAGAGAGAAAAAAAAAGATTTCTTTATCGTAGCGGAAATCAAATCATATTAAACCGCTTCAACCGAACATTTCTGACAAAGAAAAAAAAAGAAAAGAAAGGTTTACGGCTCAGAAGATTTATTATTAAACTCAATCAATCATTGTTTCGTTCACGGGCAAAGCGAGTAATGTAATTATTGAGTGCGAAAAAAAAGAAGCAAAACAAAAAACAAAGATAGGGTTCAAGGTCAAAAGCATTAGGGTTAGGGCAAGGATAATTAAATTAAACAATCAAAAAGTTTTCTAATCACTTAAATTTTAAATGTCTGACGATTGTCTAAGAAGCAAGAAATATGTAATTGTTTACTAACCAAAGCTCAGTCGTGGCACAAGGACAGTAGTGAGGAGTGACCAGAAAGAATTGAACTTAATAGAAGTAAACAAGCTAACCATAAACCCGTACCAGCAGCCGACATCCAAGGCATGATTTTCTAAGAATAACATGGTACAGCTCACTGCCACAAGAATGGAGCTCCCAGCGTTCAACTCACTCATGATAGTCTGCTAGAGTCCATTACTGTAAAAAGTCAATTTATAAGCTGAGCTTAACACAATACGAAGAAAAGTACAAGGAAAACAATAGAAGGGGGAACAAACTAACAGCTTAAGATGAATATGTATACATATATATATATATATATTTAGAGAGAGAGAGAGAGAGCGGACATTCGCATGATGGTTAGAGTGTTCGCCAATGGCCTGGGAGATTCATACCAAAAACTCAAGAAATGGTTCTTGATGCCTCCTTACTTAACACTAAACATTATAGGGTACGGAACAAGAGTAAAGTGAAGCAATCCACAGGAAGGAGTTGCGCCCTCTCCTACACCTTGGTGTAATAGCTATCGAAAAGGGAGCCTTCAGGTCACCCTCGAATACGGTCGCAAACTTAAACTGAAATCACACCCTTTATTCCATCTTAAAGTATTGGAGACAATTCATATTTTGTCCAGCAGACCGTTTCTCTGTAAACAGAGAGAATGTCTGCAAGGATTTAATATATTTTGATAAAGCCCCCAATACAATTTTTCCCTCTCCACCCTAAATATTTTTCTGAGGTTTTTTATTCGATATTATCCTCGAATTAGCTCTATTGAGCAAGGATCGAAACCAGTTAGCTAGCTTGTTATTTTTTTCTTTCTTAAGCTGTTATTCTTGTTATGAATAAATCCTTGGGTCTGTTTATTGCTATGATTAAGTTTTGTACAACGAAAAATATCTTATATATATATATATATATATATATATATATATATATATATATATATATATATATTGTAATCCACCGACAGATCTGTTTCGTTCTTTCTATGGGTTAAATAAAACTAAACTGCATACTTATGCTAAACTGAATTGTTTGAATTAAAACTGTTCAACTAAACTGAATTGCTTGAAATAGAAATGTTCTTGACAATTAAACTGTACTTGCATTTAAACTGCGTGCTTCGAACTGTTTTTGACATTGAGACTGTACTTACGCTAAACTGAATTTTTTAATATACAACTGTTTTGACATTTAACTGTGAGTAAACAAAATCTGTACTTATACTAAACATAATTAACTGAATGAGAACTGTTTTAATTTGAACTGAATTGTTTGGAATAGAAATGTTTTTGACAATTAAAAATGTACTCATGATAAGCTGAATTGTTTTTGTAACATATTGACCTTCGACCCAGCCGTCAATCAAGGAACAGGTGCATCTGGTCGAACCTTGACTGTGGACGGGTTTAATTGGGTACAGATGTGACGCCCACAAGAAGCAGGTGGATGTAAAACAATGATATAACCCGGTGCGACAGGAAGTTCAGTTAGTTGGAGTCAGTTAGTTGGGAATAAGATGCTGTAGAGAGAACCAGCACCTTGCAGAGGGCTATGGGCCCTCAGGACTCCCGATTGAGCAGCCCACAGAACGAGAAAGAAGTGCTTCTAAAGACAAAGGAACTGGGGGTCAATATGTTGCAGTTTGTTCAGTCTCCAACTCACCTCTCACACATAACCCTTTCGCAACCCTTTCGCAACCCTTTCGAATAAAGTGTGAGAGGTATATTTTTCTAAAGAAGCATGTTCGTTCGTCATTATTGTTGATTTTGCTTCTGCGTGTATATGGTTGTGACTATACAACATTTTAGATAGAACTCACTATTTGCATATAACTGGATTTGGCGTTAAATAACCTACAAAGGTTGATATGCCATGAAACCCATCAAACCAAACCAACCATCCAATTCCGTACGAATGGGGTCTCTTATGAAGCGGTTATCGTCGACGAAAATAGAATCGGCATCCTGAGTTCAAATCCTGGATGCAGTGTTTCACTTCACGTTAATGATCTTAGGAAAATCATGAGTCCATCTGTTCTACCTTCAATTTTAGTCTTGATAAGGCAACCAGTATGGGAGAAAGAAAACTCTAAATTCAATTAGCCAGTTAACTGGGACTGTAGAATACATCGACTGTAGTGGAGTAAGACTACCCCAAAGAAGTCCCAAGTCCATTTTTATTGAAATAAACAGTTCTATTTCAAACAATTCAGTTTTGCATAAGTACATAGTTTAGATCTATCAAGTGCTACCACTCCGGGCCAGAGTGTATGTCAATGAAAGGGTACTCCGCATTCCCTAAAACTCCAGAATTACTGGAGCCTTACAATCCTATTGTTTAGTGTCATATCCAGGACAGTCGTTGGTGAGACTGTACTTACGCTAAACTGAATTGTTTAATATACAACAGTTTTGACATATAACTGTGTGTAAACAGAGTAGCAGTCGGTGAATTCTGCAGCCTCAGCCCACTGGGCCATCTAGTTTTAGAGTATATATATATATATATATACATGTGTGTTGGGGGGTTACATATTAGGTATACTTCTTATATGTATATATAGGGTGTCTCAATATACATGGGACCCATGTAACTGCTAATAACTCTACTTATAATAATTTTGTGCTGTTTTTGTTTCAAATTTTAAAATAGTATATAACAACTATTCATTCTCGATCACCATGCCTTAGAAAGAATAGGAAAAACAATTTTGTGTCACTACTTATTTGGAAACAAAATCATTGAAAGCTGTAGCCAAATAGGTTAAACCCATTAATATGATAATGATTTATTACTGAAACAAGAAACTCAAAGAAAGATTGCATGTCCTGGAAGCTGATATAATAACAAGTAAAATAAAATAAAAACTTTGATTTGATGCCTCTCGCTTTTAGGATTCATTTCTTACAGGACGTGTTCTAAATGACCGCCATTGCGCTTGTCTCAGTAATAAATCATTATCAAGTTAAAGAGTGGCTTCTATTTTGAGACTCTCTCTCTCTCTCTCTCTCTCTCTCTCTATCTATCTATCTATCTATCTATATATATATATATATCATCATCATGTCGTGCCACCAGCACGGATATCTCTGACCCTCTCTTACCACTTCTCCCTATCGTTCATCACCTCCGGCAGGTCTCCAGGGTTACATCCCGTATCCTCACAGAGCTGCTGTATGTATGTTCGAGCTGGTCGTCCTGATTTTGCTCGGCCATATCTGGGGGGACCATAGGAGTACATCACTTATGAGCTCGTCTCTGCTTCTCCAACAGTCCGGCATGTCTGGTTCGTCTAACTTGGATAGTTGTCATGATGGGAGGCAGGTGGCCGTATTGATGGTGCCTTGTTGGATGTTGCCGTCAGGACTTGTTCAATATTGCTCGCAACATTCTTGTGTAATTGCCGTCCAGCTTCTTCTCCAGCCGTTTAGTCAGCGTCCAAGTTGTGCATCCATACAGCAGTATTGATACGACCGCTGCCTGGAAGAAACTCCGTTTCATTTTATACATACATACATACATACATACATACACACACACACACACACACACACACACACACACACATATATATATATATATATATATATATATTAATGGATTGTTTTTGTTATTGAATTCCAATGCAGTAGAGTTTGTTAATAAATAATAACCTAATATTTTCCGTTTAATTGCGTAATGTTTTCCAAAAAGTAATAAAATCCATGTGCATTTGGTTTATAAGAAGATTAAATATTTATTTAAAATATGGTGTTATTTATGAGCAATATATATATTTATATATATATATATATATATATATATATATATATATTGTAAATGGATGCATTAGATTTCAGCGCCCTAGCTGTTTATTTTACAATTGGTGTCACACTAAATCTGACGCCATGTTCTGTTTATATTACCAGAAGACTGCCAGAAATGACCTCAGGTTATCTTGCGGTAAAAAGATACCAGTGTGGTAACTAACGTAAGCTCAACAACACCCGTTGTTTAAGCATAGTTTATTTTAATTTAAACTCCTCAGAAACCAGAAAAGAGTAGGTCGACCTTCTGTCCTTTTTTTTTTACTTTGAAAGAACCATTCTTTGAAATTATGAAAGATAAAGCAGAGTCTTTTTGCTTTTTTAGGGAGAAAGTCTTTTTTTAAAGAGCCGTCCCTTCTATTTGCAGTCTATGAACTTTTACATCCTTTTTGGCATTAAATCTATGCATTCATCTAATTCACTCTGATGAAGAATAGAATTAAACAGTATATATATATATATATATATATATATATATATATATATATATATATATATATACTGTTTAAGTCAATTCTATTATATTTCTCATTACCAGCATTTAACTGTTTCTTTGTTCGATTAAAATAAAACGATACATTCGTTTTGATTTACTTTGGTTTAGTTTTGTTTTATGGCATATCAACCATTGTTGGTTATTTCATGCCAAATCCATTTTTATACATAAAAACAATTCTACTTCAAACAGTTCCTGTTAGCATAAGTACAAGGTTTAATTATCAAAAGCATTTCTATTTCAAGCTATTCAGTTTAGTCAACATAGTTAAATGCCCCAAGAATTGCTATGTATCACTAATAATTCAGTTAAATATAAGTCATTTATTTACACACAGTTCTATTTCAAACAATTTAGCATAAGCACACAGTTTAGTTCTATTTGACCCATTGTATACATGGGTGCGACCGCAAAAAGGGGTACTCTGCATTTCCCAAAGCTCCAGCATTACTGGTGCCTCACCATCAGATTGTTTAGTACCATATGCTGGACACACGTTGGGGAGTTTACCCCTCTGCAGAGATGCAATTTGTGTATTCTGCCGGCCAAGTTGACAGGGCCAAATAGCGAATACTGAATATTTCATTGCAAAAATTATCAAAAATACGTGATAAACAGTAAATGTAACCCAATCCATATTTACCGAATTCATCAGTTACAGGAAATTTTGGGGATTACACCCTTTGGTTTACAAATAGTACATCCAATGGCCGAAAGATGTTATGACTAAAATAATATATAAAAGGTTGTTGCAAACTCTCTCTCTCTCTCTCTCTCTCTCTCTCTCTCTCTCTCTCTTTCTCTCTAAATCTCTCTCTCTGTCTCTGAGTCTCTCTCTCTGTCTCTGTCTCTGTCTGATTGTCTGTCTATCTCTGTCTCTATCTCTCTTTGTTCCTGCCTCAATAATTTGAAGTACACCCAGGGTTTCTCAACCAACTGAGTGACTCTATGTCCAACAGATCTCAAGTCATATGGCGTAAATCTAAGAGCCCCCCCCATATATATATATATATATACATATATATATATATATATATATATATATATCTCCACTCTGAAAAAATGCATTCAGAGAGCACTCAAAGCTGGATGCTCTCTCTCTCTCTCTCTCTCTCTCTCTCTTACTCTCTCTCTCTCTCTCTCTCTTTCTCTTTGCTCCTGTTTTAGCTTAACAATCAGAAACTCGCCCTTGGTTTCTCGACAAAATGAGTGACTCTCGCTCCAACAGATCTCGAGTCATATGGCATAAATCTTACCGCCCCCAATATATATATATATATATATATATATATATATATATATATATATATATATATATATACTTAGCGAAAAACTGCATTCAGTGAGCACATAGAGCTGGCTGCACTCTCTCTCTCTCTCTCTTTGTTCCTGTCTTAACTTAACAATCAGCAACTCACCCTGGGTTTCTCGACAAAATAAGTGACTCTCGGTCTAACAGATCTCGAGCCATATGGCATAAATCTAACCACCCCCAGTATATATATATATATATATATATATATATATATATATATATATATATATATATATATATATATATATACACTCAGTGAAAAACTGCATTCAGTGAGCACTCTCTCTATCTATCTATGTATCTCACTTGCTGCTGCTGTTGCTAAAAATAAAAAATAGCCAACGTAGTCCGCTTGTAGCTGTGTGGTCTGAAACCTTAATCTATCGTAAAGTTAGACGGGTTTCGATCCCGGCTTCGAGCGTCCTGCGGGTCTAGCCACACTGAAGAGTTCTGATAGAACGAAACAGTCTGTCTGTGGATGACAATATATACGCTCCCCCATGGGGGTTGAGCACTCTGGCGAAGGAATTGTCGGCCGCCCCTAGCGTAATGCAAAGCTCTTCGTAAGAATTGAGCACTCTGGTAGCCGATAGGGTATTAAAAAAATGTAAACAAAGGCTGCTGCTGCTGTTGCTAAAAATAAAAAATACCTTAAAATTCCCTTAGCCAACGTTGTCCGCTTGTAGCTGTGTGGTCTGAAACCTTAATCTATCGTAAAGTTAGACGGGTTTCGATCCCGGCTTCGAGCGTCCTGCGGGTCTAGCCACACTGAAGAGTTCTGATAGAACGAAACAGTCTGTCTGTGGATGACAATATATATATATATATATATATATATATATATATATATATTGTAATTGTTACTGTCGTAGGATATGAAGTTGGCTTCTCGTGTTCGCGTTCAGGAGGAGGCAGTTTGCATTTCACATAACAATCATAACCTTAGGAAATGTATGAATCCAACTAGTCGCCTTAAAAATTAGGTAAATTATAGGATAAACAAGGCTCTTTAACCTCAGTGTGGCACCCGTCTAAGAGAAAGACAACACTGAAATAAAAACTCCACTTAAAAATTAAATTGCATTCGTGCGGAGGAATTGATATATATATATATATATATATATATATATATATATATATATATGTGTGTGTGTGTGCGTGTGTGTGTGTATTTTAGCAGCATTTATTCATTGATACATATTTGATTGAACATAATATATATTTTTTGTCTCCATATTTTTTGTTAATCCTTTCGAATCGCTGTATCGATCTTATGATATTCGGCGGGAATTGGTTTATAAACCTTCCATAATTAGTTATTTCCCAAGTATTTTTCTGCCCATCATCAGGTGAGGATGTATTACAAAAGTGATGTAACTTTTGTATTTACATTACTAATTTGTAAGAGCGTCTGAACTGTTGAATTGTGTGCGTTTACTTTTTGAATTTGTTTCTATTGATAGCGTCAGTAGCTAAAGACATTTAAGTACAATTTATAGAAATAATTTCGAAAAGTAAGCGCTACACAATACAACAAGGTTCAATCCCAGTTCGAGTCACACCAAAGACTCAAAAAAGGGTACTTGATTCTTCCTTCTTTAACACTCAGTGTTATAAGGTACGAATCAAGTTTTAAAACAGCAATCCAGGGAAAGCAGTTGCGCCCTCCACAACACCTCAGTTCAGTAGCTATTGAAAAGAGAGACTTTGAGTCGCCCTCGTCTAGGTCGACCGAATTACAACTTTATATATATATATATATGTACATCACTTTTGTAATACATCCTCCCCTGATGATGACCCAAACTTGGGCTGAAGGTACTTGGGAAAAAAACTAATTATGGAAGGTTTCTTAACCATTTCTAGCTGAATATCATAAGATCCATACGGCAAATCGAAACGAATTACAAAACAATATGTAGCCAAAGAATGTCTATTATGTTCAATCAAATATATATATATATATATATATATATATATATATATATATATATATATATATATCGCATTTTTAAGCACGTTTTTGACAGGTGTTCTTTTTCTTTATCGAGAGTAAAGGATTCAAATATTTATATTTATATATATATATATATATATATGAATTGCCGATGAGATAAAAAAAGAAAAGTGACGGAAAGAATTAGAAAAACTATTTATTTACAATGCATTTGACATTAACAGATTTCACAAAGGGAATCGTGTATTTGTTTTTAAATTTCTTATTTTCTTGTCTTTTTCCGTATTTTATTTGTAAATTTATACGGAGTGTTCCAGCGGAATTTAGCCGTTTGCATAAAATGAGCCAAAAAAAAAAAAAAACAAAAAAAAAAACAGTATCTCTTCCAAATTTCAAAATATAAAAGAATCATAAATGAAAAATATATCAAATAGATCATGGCTGGAGATAATAGTTTACTCAATGGAGTGGCCAAAAATTTCCATTACAACGTAAAAACTGCTCAAGAATTTAATACATGCATTCCTTTCTCCGTCTCAAGGAAGATCAACAAAGGCCTACTTAATCTTGGTCAGCGGCTTAGCCTTGTTATATCAGGCAGAGAAGTTGGTGTCTTTCTCAACTAAGCCTCACTCATAGTAATCCATGGGATTACAATTCGGGGAGTGAGGCGGCAAGAAATATATATATATATGTGTGTGTGTGTGTGTGTGTATTATTCAGTCCACTTAAACCGGAGTCGGGAATAATTCCGTCGGGACAAGAAATCATTCAACTATGAACATTTAAATTTTCCTGGTAAAGAGCTCAATGTAACTGACATCATAGAGCAACAATTTCTTTAAGAAAAACAAAAACCGGTCACATTAGGATTATAAATTTATTTCCATTCTTTTATGGGTATTGATACGAATGAATAACACCAAAAACAACAGATTATTTAATGCCAAATCCTTCTAGATAGGCTGGGAGGATTTGGGGCTTCATTCCTTTCCTAAGTGTATTTGTCCGCAAGTGAACGTAACAGCGTGACTGGAGTTCGAACTCGCTAACAACGATCCCGCAGTCCATCGCTTTGACCATTTCACCACGAGGATACCACTGGTCGCCACTATATTAATAAAATGATGTTTAGGCCAACCTTATTTAGTGGAATTCGAAGTCGCTTACTGATGTTGCCACTAGCGCGGATATCCCTGACCCTCTCTCGCCATTTTCCCTATCGTTCATCGCCTCTGGCAGGTCTTCAGGGCTACATCCCGTATCCTCACATAGCTGCTGAATGTATGTTCGTGCTGGTCGTCCTGCTTTTGCCCGGCCATATGTGGGGGTCCATTGGAGTACATCACTTATGAGCTCGTCCCTGCTTCTCCAGCAGTGTCCTGCATGTCTGGTTCGTCTAACTTGGATAGTTTTCGTGATAGGAGGTAGGTGGCCGTATAGTTGGTGTCTTGTGGGGTGTTGCCGCCAGGACTTGTTCAATATTGCTCGCAGCATTCTTGCGTAATTGCCGTCTAGCCTCTTCTCCAGCCGCTTTGTTAGAGTCCATGTAGTGCATCCATACAGCAGTATTGATACGACAGCTGCCTGGAAGAAACTGCGTTTCATTTTATCGGTTATGTATGATTTCCATATGATTAATAGTCTATTGATAGCTGTCCATGCCTTCGTTAACCGCGTGTCGATGTCCTTTTCGGTTGATGAGACGCTGCTTCCTAGGTAAGTGAATTTGTCGACAAGTTTAAGAGGGGTTCCGTCTAGTGTGGAGATGTTACCTGTTTGATTATAGCTCATATGTTTTGATTGCATTGACATGGAGGCCTATGCCTGCGGCTTCTCGTTCCAAACTATGCAGTTGTGTTTCGACTTGGTAAGGTGTATTTGTCAGTATCGCTGTCATCGGCGTAGTCGCCGTCTAAATTTCTCAGACGAAGCTTCATGGTTTTTATCATTAAGGGTTTTCGGACTATTGTGTTCATCTTTATTGTTATTCCCACAACGTTTCGGCCGATATGTCCTCTGACCTTCTTCAGGTGTTTGTAAACCTTGGTAAACTTCACGGAACTTCGAACTACGTCCTTTATTGAATCCACGGGAGTAGCCTGTTCTGATTCCGGGAACAAGTGTTAAGTATTCCTGTATTGTTACTCATCTGCAATCAGGATTGAACCTGCAACCTCCAGATGATTGTCTCCTTAGAAACTCAGTGAACCAACGCCTATAACCGTTACGCTATGTGTCTTGCTGGACTCATATAAATTAAAATAGAAAATGTTTCTTGAAAAAAGGAAAAAGAAATGGGAACAAACAATTTTTTGCACCTAAAGAAACAGAAATATCTTGAAATTATTTACTAATTCTGTTTAGAAATCAACAGGTCTTGTGTGGCAAGCAATCTATTTCACTTCCAAAGAAACAAACTATGTTTTTCTCATCAAACTTATCCCAATCAAATCAAATTTACTTTCTCATCCTCTGTCTCGTTTCTGTGTTCTCTTGCGAGAATTCTTCAGAGATTCCCCTCAGTTTCATCGTCACGGCCCTATTAATCGCTTCCAGTCCTTTAAAATGGGTCTCCCTGAAGATCCCCTTAAGCGTGGGAAAAAGAAAATAATCCCACCAAGCAAGATCAAAGGAATAAGAAGGTTTTTCCAGTATGGTAATATTCTTCATGGCCCGGAACTGCCAGATGCTCAGCAAACCGTAAACTTCGTTGATAATGTTCCTGACACTGACTTTTTCATGTCCAGCTGACTAGTGATCATTCGAACTGTCAACTGACAAACTTTATACACCATCTGCCTGATCCGCGTGACGTTGAACAGTTTATTGAAGGCCTCACGCCACTGGGTTCATCTTTTATTAATTTGCAACCCCCTTTGAACCTTTTATACCGCTCAAAAACATATGTGTGACAGGGTTTTATCTGAAGACAGTTGGGGAATTTTCCCCAGCCGGAACAAAAATTTCAGGTGTATTCGTTACTCGGTTTTAGCTTCGTTCCTTAGCTTAACGGCATATCAATTCTCGTGGGTTATTTAATACGAAAGCAAATCCTTATTGAAGAATGAGTTATGCTATTTAATATATAGCTGGGGTAATAAGGAAGTATTAAATCAAAAGCTAATGTAACAGCATGGCTAGAGAACGAACTCTCATACTTCGAGGCTGTAAGCCAGCACTTTAGCCATTACACCATTTTTCCTCGTTGCTCAGTACTCGTAGGTGAACATAACAAAAAAGAGGAGTTAACAGATATTTGTCACACGCCCCACCAAATGAGTGGGTATGGCACAAGGCCGAGATTTAGATGGGTCTAGTTGTGGGGACGTAACCAAGACACGCCTAGCAAGTACAAAAAAAGCCTCAGGCCCCGTCTGCAGTCCCCTAAAAGGAGGTGCCTCTAGCACCAGGCGATAAACCTTGCCCCTCTAAAGAGGAGGGATCAACAAAGGCAAGTGAGTAAATGCTATGATTGCTGAGAGCTAAAATTACAGTTATGTACTCTAATGATAACACGTTAGACAATCTGATTATCGATCTTTTGCCGATATCTCACGTAGTACATAAAGTCCCGTTTCTTTTTAGACAGATTTCCGATTTATCTAAAGGATTATTTCCCTTAAACGATAAATTAATAACGTTTGCATCCACTTAAAAAATATTGTCCACTCGCAAAAATAAGTTGATACTTAGAGTAAATAAAGATTCACTCGTTTATTTCACAGTTTTTTTGCGTCTACTGTATGGATAGATAAATGGGTCTTAGTGCTGTATACCCATAGTACAACTACATGAGTGCATATGCAAATATACACTTACATGCGGAAACATCATTAACCGGTAATGAACAACTTCAATAACGAACGAATACACTTCTTTACAAAAATATAAATCTCTCACATTTGATTTTTGAAGGGGTGATGTTCTGTTGTGTGTGAGAGATGTGTGGAGATAGGGATAGACTGCTCTATTGACCCAAGTTCTTCTCTTGACCATAGCAGCACTTTTTTCGCATCTTGGCAGGGGTTGCTCAACCGTGGGTCACTCAGGGCCTAGCCCTCTGCAAGCTGATTCTCATTTTGGCATTCCTGTCTCAACTGACTGACGGCCGCGGCCACCCTGTCTATATATATATTTTTTTAACGCCCACCTACTTCCGCTCTTCTTCGGCTTATTTACACAGGTGCATCTCTTGATTGACGGCTCGGTCAAGGGTCAATATATAACATTAGGAAGTGGTTTTTCTCACTGGTCTTTAGTTAGCCATCATTACATCTTAGAGACAAGACATTCTCTACAATTTGTTGATGGGATACGAGGATTTAGATTTTTCCCAGTATCATGGAATGTAACCTCTTCAATTTGAGTTCAAACTAAATCCACTTAATCTATTTTTATTGTATACAACACATCTAAAAAGCCAGTTAATCGCGTGCAAAACAAATGAAAACCTGCTCACCCAAAAAATTTGTCTAAGTATTCATTTAGGAATCTTGGATTGAAGATATATACATATAAACAGAATTTGACGTTAAAAACCTACACAGGTTGATATACCATAAAAACTGTTGTGATGCTGACAAAAGAAAGACACGAGAAACGCAAAAAGGGTTGATAGAAAAACATATATATTCAAGTAACGGAAACAAGATACAAGTGAACCTGGTTAAACAGTAGTTAGTTGACTGGAAGCTGAAAGTCCTGCGGGGTAGTGACTATCCATCAACTACACAAATGGTATCATACGTGATTGTGTCACGCAGATTGGTGAACTGTTATTTGTCTTCCGACCCGACAACCGGACGAGTATAGCGCAAGGCCTTTTTAAGGTGGGTCCGGTCGCAGGACCGTAACCCAGACGCGTCCGGCAATCCCAAAAATACATTTGCTCTGTGAGAAGGCCTACTTAAAAACTCCGAATTTAATGTATGATTTTATTTACAAGACATGATTTATTTTACAAAAAATGTTGTATGATGGGGATGGGAGAAGAACGCCGAAATACAAAAACGAATAAAAACAAAAGAAAAAATTCCCATTCGGCTGCACTTTCCTCATCCCCACTGCTATGATATGGAGGCTGACTGTTTTCCGGTGTCCAAGAACACCGAAAACAAGCCGGACCAAACCCTAAGTGAGAGGCGGTTCCTAATCTGATGGGACAAAAAGAAAAAAGACAGGGTTGGGCGCGGTAAGGGCTGGTAATATGAGTTTATACAAGCGAAATTCCAATATCTTCAGTAAAGGCGGGCTTGAGTAAGGGTTAAGGTAAAAAAAAGAATAGGGATGGGGAAGATCTTTGAGACAAACAACTAGGTGACGGGGACAATGACTTACAACATACTGCTAACTAGGTTTCATGGACAAGAATCTTACTTACCCGGGATGGGGTCCCGAAGGACCCGTACCGTAGACACCATAGGCAGGAAGAGGAGGGAATGATGACTCCAACATTGCCCTCTTTCTCCCGATCAGGCTCGCTGCATTTACCCACCTTTTGTCGAATGTTATGAAATCCAAGCGTTTTCTATCACATCTGATTTTGACCCTAAGCTAATGCCTAAATTCAGTTGACGTGTATTTAAGGAGGAGGGCGAGTCCATTATGTAGGGAGTTCAACAAAAACCCCAACAACCCAGCAACCAACCAACTCTTCCAGATCCAGTCCATTTTGGGACAATGGAGACCAGCTTTGAGAAAATCAAGAAGAGTGACAAGTCATTATATCCCGATTGTGCATTGGTCAAACAAGACGTACTCACGCTTTTATTCTGAAACAGGAACAACAACCACAATGTTTGACATGTCAAACGCTTTCCTCCGTTTAACACGTTCTCATAGAATGTAAAGCTTTCACACTCAGCAGAAAGCAATTTTTCAAGGTGAATCGTTTGAGAGATCTGTTCGACAACGTCAAAGTAAATGACGTTCTGTCTTTTCTGAAAGAGACAGGGTTGTACCAAAAATATGCTGAATTGAAACTATTCAATCGGGCAAAAATAAATGAAAGCTCGCTTATCTAAAGTTTTATCTATAAATTATTCGCTGAGAAAGCTCATGTTATATATATATATATATATATATATATATATATAATTTGGTATTAAATAACCTACAATGGTTGATATGGCATAAAACTACAACAACCTACCCACTAACATCTAAAAAAAGAAACAGTTTATGCAAGGATTGATGTTTTGGCCTCAGATCAGGATCTGTGCTGAGGATCAAAGAGTTAGTATCTGACAGTTCTGCCAAGGCAAATGATAGTGTGGGCTTAGAAAAGAGTTTCATACACACACACACACACACACGCGCGCGCGCGCGCACACACACACAAACACACATACGCACGCACACACAAACACACATACGCACCACACACACACAAATCAGTTATATTTATTTTGTCAGTTTTTACAATACTGTCTGGCAATACATAAAAGAATTAAATCTATAAATATAAAAATCAAAAACATTTTTTAAACGTGAAATAAATAAAAAAGACAATAAAAGTATTATGGTGCGTAGTTAATGAATACTAAAAATGAAAGGCCCAAAAAATAACGAGGTTCTTCCAGTGACAGACATTGGATTCAATTAATTGGTTGGCTGGTTGTGTTTTAAGACATATGAAACATTGTGATCATTTAACGCCAAATCCTGATTATTTATATATCAAATATATCTGATTTGTAAATGTACAACTTGTTGGTAGCAATTTTTACGCAAACCAGGGTTCATTTGTTTGCACACAGTTAAATTGTTTAAAGTTTTGCTTCTAACACTAATAGTTTTACTTGCACACAGTTAAATCGGTTAACGTATTGTAATCAAACACTGATAATTTTATTTGTCCACAGATAAATCTTTTCAAGTATTGTTGTCTCACACTATAAGTTTTATTTGCACACAGTTAAATCGTTTCAAGTATTGTAATCAAACACTTATAGTTTTACTTGCACAGAGTTAAATCGTTTCACGTATTGTTATCGAACACTAATAGTTTTATTTGCACACAGTTAAATCCTTTCAAAATTTGCTTTCTAACGCTAATAGTTTTACTTGTACACAGTTAAGTTGTTTATAGTACTGTAATCAAACACTTATAGTTTTATTTGCACAGAGTTAAATCGTTTCACGTATTGTTATCCAACACTAATAGTGCTACTTGCATACAGTTAAATCATTCCTGGTATTGTTATAGAACACTAATAGTTTTATTTGCACACAGTTAAATTGTTTCAGGTATTCCTATCAAACACTAAGAGTATTACTTGCACACAGTTAAATCGTTCCACGTATTGTCATCTAATACTAATAGTTTTATTTGCACACTGTTAAATTGTTTCAAGTATTGTCATAAAACACTAATAGTTTTATTTACACACAGTTAAATCGTTTCACGTATTGTTATCCAACACTGATAGTGCTACTTGCACACAGTTCAATCATTCCTCGTATTGTTATAGAACACTAATAGTTTTATTTGCACACAGTTAAATTGTTTCAAGTATTGTAATCAAACACTTATAGTTTTACTTGCACAGAGTTAAATCGTTTCACGTATTGTTATCTAATACTAATAGTTTTATTTGTGCACAGTTAAATCGTTTCAAGTATTGTTCTCTCACACTATTAGTTTTATTTGCACACAGTTAAATTGTTTCTAGTATCGTTATAAAATAATAATTGTTTTATTTGCACTCAGTTAAAGCATTTCAAGTATTGCAATCAAACACTAATAATTTTATTTGCCCACAGATAAATCTTTTCAAGTATTGTTCTCTCACACTATTAGTTTTATTTGCACACAGTTAAATTGTTTCACATATTGCTACCTAATACTAATTGTTTTGTTTGCACACAGTTAAGTGGCTTCGAGTATTGCTATTTAACCTTAGCTATTCCATTCAACATTATTCATTCGTTTACAGACAGTTAAATGGTTCTACATATTGCTATCAAACACAAGTAGTTTTATTTGCATGCAGTAAAATCGTTCCACGCATTGCTATTTCACACGAATGATTCAATCCAACATCATATATTTGTTTGCATACAATTAAATAGTTCCATGTGTCGCTATGTAATACTAATAATTCCATTCATCAGTAATTTGATTGCACTGTGTTAAATTGATCCAGATATAGAAAATGGATAAAGATTTCTTTTTGATGCAGAGATGGGACTTTAACAGGTACTACCACTCTGGGTCTATGTGGGCCTGGGAATAATGGTCATGAAGGGGTATTCTACATTACACAAAGCTCCAGAACAGGAGCCTCTCAATCAGAAGGTTTCATTTGATATCCAGGATACCCGTTGACTTTCTTACCTCCTTGTAGAAATGCATTCTCCAGCCCCAGCCGACTTGGCTGTTGACACTGAAGGATGTGAGTTAACTCCCTCCATATTCTTAAAACAACCGAGTGAGAATATCTGAGTATTGGTGACGCTGGAATAAAATAATTTCTGCTGTCATTTTCGTTGTCATTACTTTACAGTTGAGAAATAAAAAAAAAAAAGTAAAGTTGATGACAGTAGTTGAGGGCGACCAGGAGGCTCCCTTTTCAATAGCTACAACACCGAGGAGTAGGGGAGAGCGCTACTCCTTTCCCTGGATGGTCATTACAATATATATATATATATATATATATATATATATATATATATATATATATCATTGTATTCACTTGTTTTTCGTTAAAATATTTTGTAAATTAAATTTTTAATCACCCCACACTCGCTCTCATTATATAAGAGGAGGCTACACTAACGTTCACTTTATTATAAATTTGTAACGGTCGTGTCCATACTGCTATAGGGATGCACAACATGGACGCTAATTAAACGGATGGAGAAAAAGCTTGACGGCAACTACACAAGAATTCTGCGAGCAATATTGAACAAGTTCCGGAGGCAACACCCCTCAAAGCAGCAACTGTACGGCCACCTACCACCAATCACGAAAACTATCAAAATTAGACGAACCAGACATACGGGACTATGCTGGAGAAGTGGAGACGTGTATGTTTCCAGGTTGTTGCTTTCGTTAGAGAACATATATGGCACAAGGCCTTGTCAATGGGGTACTCAATCAGACTTGAACTCACACGTCTTTGCAGTTTGAATGACTTCCAGTTGGTTATAGGTTTATAACGAGGTCATTCTCTCTTGTTCATAGTGTGTTTACCTTAGTCTGCGTTATCCCACTTTGATATTTGATACGTTTTTGTTGTTGTGCACCCGTGCACGCGTGCGCGTGTGTATGTGTGTGTGATGGAGTGGTTTTGGATTTCACTAACGGTTATTTTTCACGCTCGCAACGACTAAAACATATGAAATATCAAAGAGAGGTAAAGCAGACTATGATAAACACACAAGTGAGTTAAAATGTCATTGAGTGCCCCATTAACAAAGCCTTGAGCCATGTATGTTCCCTAACGAAAGCAAGAAACTGGGAGAATACACGTATTTGAAAAAAATCAATTAATTAAACAAATACAAATCTCTTCGTGGATCTAGCTATTTTAAAATATGCATACATGCATATGCATACATAAATATATATTTAAATATTTCATCTTAGATGCATCAGGGAGGTCTTCAGTGATGCGCTGTCTTCATTGCCGATTTCGGGTTATTTCTGCATCATATCGGCTCCGACAGTAACCCCGGCATGACTCTGAAAGAGCTAAGCCGCCTCCGTGATCGCGACGTGCTACGCTCGTGCCTCTACCAAAGCAAAGAAAAAATAATAGGGCCGGACTTCGGCCGTTCTTATAGACATCTGTCTTTTAGTAAAGAGCCAATGAAAACAGAGCATTCCACACACCTCTGCTATATAATACCATCTTTACCTCATCTGGTTTCGCCTGGCTACTTCCGGAATCGGTACCGAGGTAAGATGTTATTTTAATACTCGTCCGTGTCCATGATTTACACTTCACTTGACTTACACGAATCTCCCACCAAATCATATATTTATATATAAATACATAAATATCGATATACATATAAAAACACATATATACTCACACATGTATATACATATACAATTATATACACTGATATACACAGAGGAATTTACGGCTTCCATTTGCATAATGCAAAGCTCTTCGAACGAATTGAGCACTCTGGTATCCGGTAAGGTATAAATGTAAACAAACAAAAGCTACAATCAAATGCCTTATAATTCCCGAGCTGACATAGTTAGCTTGTTGGCTGAACGGTATTATACTAAATCTAACTTGGGCGGGTTTCGAACCCAACATCAAGCGTCATACGTATCTAGCCACACTGAAGAGTTGTGATACAACGAAATAGTCTGTCTGTGGATGACAATATATGAATATATATTAAACATAATAGACATTTTATGTCTACATATTTTCTTCTGGATCCGTTCGAATTCCCGTATTACTTTTATCGTATTCGGGGGGAATTGATTTATGTATTGTCCATAGTTGTATGTATCCCTAGTACTTTCTGCCCGACTTTGGGCCATCATCAGGGGAGGAATACGATAAAAGTAATACGGGAATTCGAACGGATCCAGAAGAAAATATGTAGACATAAAATGTCTATTATGTTTAATGAAATTTGCATTAACGAAGAAATGCTGCCAAAATATACATATTTTAAACTCCATGAATATATATATGTATACATATATGCACGTATATATATGTATACTTACGTATATATATGTAATCCATATGTATGCAAAATTATGTTTACAAGTATATATTAGCTGTCTAAATGGCTCCTAAATGGTATATTTACTTATATAAGTTGTCTAAATTTCTCAGACGAAGCTTGATGAGTTTTATCATTAAGGGTTTTCGATCTATTGTCTTCATCTTTATTGTTATTTCCACAATGTTTCGGCCAATATGTCCTCCGGTCTTCTTCAGGTTTTTGTCAAACTCGGGAACCTTCACAGAACATCGAACTACGTCCTTCATTGAATCCACGGAGGTCGCCTGTTCTGATTTCGTTAGCCATAACCGGGTACAAGTGTTAAGTATTCCTGTATTGTTACTCGTCTGCAGTCAGGATCGAACCTGCAACCTCAAGATGATTGTCTCCTTAGAAGCTTAAGGAACCAACGCCTATAACCGTTACGCTCTGTGTCCTGCTGGACAGCTCAGAATGAATTTTTGGACTTATAAACTTAATGATTATATATATATATATATATATATATATATGTATGTATATATAGGGTGAAACGATAAAATTTTCGTCCTAAAGATAACAACACTGCAGATTTATTTTTAACCTTTTATTAAAAAAATCAATCCAGGTAACTTGATTATGTAGTAGAGCTGACATCTATTCAATGTAGCCGCCTTCAGTCTAAATCACCGCCTCGATACGGATCCGGAACTGGGAGCATGCCTTTTTCACAAGCGCCGGCGGGAGCTCGGTGAATACTCAGCGGATGGCGTCGATCAGGCTGGTTTTGGTGTTCTGGGAGGTCATGTTGGTGATGTTCTCGACGTATGACCAAACGAAGTAGTCCAGTGGGTTCAGGTCGGGGGAAGAGGGGCGGCCTAACGGACTTGATTAGCTTGAGGTTCTTTGTCTTCTAAGTCAAGATCTGGCTTGTCTGGCGCCTGTAGGACCTACACTTCAAGTCCTCCTTCACACATGCGTACACTTCAAGTCCTCCTTCACACAGACGCCTACACTTCTGGCAATCTGCCGCTTAGGCCGCTCGGGAGTTTCATCAATGATTGTCAGGACCTTTTCGATGAACTTCTTGGTCCGGGTCTTCCTGGTGGTGTCCTTCCGCTCCATCACCTGCAAAGGGTCGTCCGATGCGTTGAGCTGTGCCCTCAAGCGTTGAACCGTCCGGATTTGCATTTTGAGGGTGACGGCAGTAGTCCTGTTGTCATCACTTGGATAATTTGAGACCATGAGTTGTACAGCGGTGCATCTCCGATTTCGCTCGTTGAACATTGTGTCACTTTCAGACATGATAGAAGGCCCCTATCGCTCTTCGGATTTGTAGACAACTGGCCAACAAAAAAAAAAAAAAAAGAAAAAAAAAGAAAGAAAACCGGTTTTCATTAAACGGAAATGAAATCATGTCATCTTTTCTGGGGGAACAATTTTATCGTTCCACCCTCTATATAGATACGTATATATGCATATGTATAATTTTGTGTACATATATACACACACACACACACAAACACACACATATATATATATGCGTACATATATATATGCTTATATGTTTGGAGGTGCCCGCGGTGTAATGGTTATCGTCGTAGGAAATGGATACGGCGACACGAGTTCAAATCCTGAACGAGACTGATTGCATTTCACATAACACTAATACCCCTTGGAAAGGTATGAATCCAATTATTCTCCCTCCAGCTATGGGTAAATAGTAGGGGAGACTGGGTTCTTCAGCTCTTGGTGAGTCAACTAGTCAAAGAGGGAAAACTCTGTTAAACCAGTTAAACTCCGCTTAAAAATTGACCTTGTGTCATATCCTGCCTGAGCGGAGGGGTTGGGTAAATATGATATATATATGCTTATATATATATATATATATATATATATATACATTGACCTGAATGTCGTCCAGTGTATTCTCATTTGTACATCACTTCAATCTTAGTTTATAATAATTATTTAATTAACAATTTGGTTTCTATATCAGTGTTGCCAATAAATAACTGTAGTTAATGGTGTTACATATTTTTAACATTTTTTCAGTAGCCAAGCTCGAGGCGTCTAACGGGCGTTGTAGAACACTGGGAGCAAAGGGTTAAACCATTTTTAAATTGGATTTTATACGCCATAAACCCATAAACAGAAATTTTAATTTTCGGATTAATAATGAAATTATTTGAGGTGAAATAATAAAAAAAAAACATCTATCTATCTATCTATCTATCTATCTATCAGTCTGGAAACTTGTTTAACGTATATATATATATATATATATATACATATATATATACGAGGATCATTAAATAAGTTTCCAGACTTTTTTCGTATGGGCACTTTTATTGATAGTACACACATGAAACTCTCCTCCCCTTTCGATGTAATCTCCTCCGGCTGCAATGCAGTTATTGAACCGTTCCAACAACTCCTGGAAGGCCCCATTGAAGTCCTCTTGTGTGAGCATGTCAATTACCTTCGTCACAACCTCTTTAATCTCCTCAATTGTCTTATAACGACCGCCTCAGAGCTTAGGGAATAACCAAAAGTCACAGGGAGCAAGGTCTTGACTATAGGGAGGGTGAGGAACTATCTTGATGCCCATCTTGGTCAAATAGTCTGTGACAAGGATGGAATTATGGACTGGTGTATTGTCCAGGTGGAAATGCCACTGAGCTGATTTGAAGAGTGCTGGCCTCTTCCAACGGAATCTCTCCCAACGGAATCTCTTCCTGAACTCCCTTAAAACCTCAACATAGTAACCCTAACCCTAACCCTTTGGCCAATCAACTCTGGTCTATTGACTTCCTTACTCCTCACACAGACTCCCTGCCATCCTTGAATCTCTTATGCCACTCAAAAACTGATGCTCGATTCATGCAAGATGCTCCAAAAGCAGTCTGAAGCATTCCATATGTTTTTGTGGCATTTTTTCCAAGTTTAAACAGTATTTTATTGCATATCGTTCTTCTAAAGTGTCAGATTGCATTTTTGAAATCCACCAGCTGTGACAATCAGGATTTAGTAGGGTGTATTCCAATTGCTGCTGTAGCTGTTCTTTTGAACATGAAGTCATAGAAATTGGTCAGTCATCTCATAATATGTATAGCAATGACATACTGAATTTTCAAGAGTCTAAGGTAATTTTCGATGCCTGTACAAAAAAAGTCTGTAAATTTATTGGATGCACTACCTATATATATATATATATATATATATACTTTCTTTTAGGAACTCCTACATATGTACATGCTAGTGATCACCGCAGTAGTTAGAACTATCAACCTCAGCTTTGAGAACGCAGTATATAGTTTGAAAAACCTACCGGTCAAAAAAAGGTACCATGGGTGACCTTTTACACGGACGTCTTCGGCATTAAATAACCTATGAAGGTTGAATGAACCAATTAAAAATCAAATTTTCAATTTCCTGATTTATGAGAAAATTATAAGGAAACGTAAAAATTAATGTACTAAAAGGATAAATGCTGAAACATCCATCTAACCTTTATTAATATCATCATCATCATCATCATCATCATCATCATCATGTCGTGCCGCAGGCACGGATATCCCTAACCCTCTCTCGCCACTTTTCTCTATCGTTCATCACCTCTGGCAGGTCTTCAGGGCTACATCCTCATCCTCACATAGCTGCTGTATGTATGTTCGCCTTGGTTGTCCTGCTTTTGCCCGGCCATGTGTGTGGGTCTATAGGAGTACATCACTTATCCAGCAGTGTCCTGCATGTCTGGTTCGTCTAACGTGGATAGTTTTCGTGATAGGGGGCAGGTGGCCGTATAGTTGGTGCCTTGTGGGGTGTTGCCACCAGGACTTGTTCAATATTGCTCGCAACATTCTTGTGTAATTGTCGTCTAGCTGTTTAGTTAGCGTCCAAATAGTGTATCCATACAGCAGTATCGATGCGACCGCTGCCTGGAAGAAACTGCATTTCATTTTATCGGTCAGGTCTGATTTCCATAGGATCGATAGCCTATCGATAGCTGTCCATGCCTTCACTAGCCGTGTGTCGATGTCTTTTTCGGTTGATGAGACACTGCTTCCAAGGTAGGTGAATTTGTCTACCAGTTTCAGAGAGGTCCGTCTAGTGTGGAGGGTAGGTGAATTTGTCTACCAGTTTCAGA
>OY757943.1:23217086-23219586 GCA_963585895.1 Sepioteuthis lessoniana
TTACTTATGAAACAAAATATTTACGCAATATTTAAAGCAAAGCCACTGACGTGTTTACATTAAAATGCAACAGGCTTGTAAAAAAAAAAGCTCAAACTAAGTTATAAACAAACACACATTTTTCTGTTGCAGCCTAAAACAGAAGTGTTTGTTATACATTAGTTAGTTTGAAGCATAAATATAAATTACATTCAGTTATGGCATCCTGAATCTGGCAGTACGCGTAAAGGATAAAAGCTTAACATGTACTTGTTGCGTATAATAAGCATCCCTAAATTAGAATAGTGTTGAAAAGTGCGTGTTATACGTAAAAAATTACGTTTCGTAATAAAGATATTTCGAGCAACTTTTATCTCTGTATAATAAAGAGATAATTCACTGTGAATGCAGAGAATAGAGCTTATTAAACTTTCTATGTGAGGAACCACAACTGAAGCCAAATTTAATTTCTATTCTCCTCCGCCTAAAAAAAATTAACTAATTCAGTATTGACGACATTATTTTTTAGCCTCACTGAATGCTGTTAGTCCTGTCGGCTGGGGCTATGAAATATACCAACTGCATCTCTGCAGAGGGGTAAAACCTCCGCCCGCAACGATTGTCTTGACATGACATTTTGATATCACAAAAAAAACAATCTGATTGTGAGGTTCCAATAATGCTGGAGCTTTGGGGAATGCGGAGAGGTGGTTCCTGATAGGGTCCAATCTAAGGGTCAAAACTATACTGCGAACTTATGCTAAACTGAATTGCTTGAAACAGAATTGTTTTAACATTTAAATTGCGTATTTAACCTAAACTGAATTTATTGAAATGGAACTGTTTTTGTATGTTAAGCTGAAGTGTTTGAAATAGAACTGTTTTGACATTTAACTGTGAGTAAACAAAACTATACTTATACTAAACTGAATTGTTTTAATTAGAAATGATTTTATATTGAAACTGTGAACTTATACTAAACTGAATTGTTTGAAATAGAACTATATATTTGTATAAAAATGAATTTGGTATAATATAACCTACCAAGATTGATATACTATAAAACCCAAACAAACAAATATCTATTACATCAGAATATTAGATAAATAGAATTACAAAGGTTAAATTGTAATACCTGAAACCATTTAACTGTGTGAAAACAAATGATTAAAATTAAATAGAATTATTAGTGTTAGATAAGAATACTTGAAATCATTTAACTATTTGCTTGCAAATAAGCTTTAACGACTCGTTTAAAAAAAATTCACCAACAAACTATTTGCTTATATCTAAAAACAGGGATTGGCATTAAATAACCCACCAAAGTTGATATGCCATAAAACATCAACTAACAATTGAACGCCCAATGAACGTAATTCTTAAACCTTTTGCATAAATAACCCTCAACCGGTTTAGGCGCTGTTAGAATAAAACACTTAGAAAACTTATAAATGGAATATTGAATCACACTAACAATTATCAAGCAATACCGAAACTGTCTTAACAAGAGAAGAAACCTGTATCCGTCAATCAGCGCTGGATTTTTCGTTAAAGATGATATAGTTTCAATTTTATTTATTGAAGATTTGTTAGCATGAATAAGGATTTTAAAAAAATCAAGCACTTTGATTTAATTTATCTTTTTCATTATTTTTCATTCTTTTTAAATCTATATTTTAATTATTCCTATGATTAGATGGTCTTTCTTTTTTAAACCCATCACATAACCTGTTAAGAAAAAAAAAATTTTTAAATCATAATTCATTTAGAATTCAATTATTTTTTAAATATTTTCTTTCGAGAAAATATGATTATTTGTGTCGTTAACAACGCCGAAAAGATCCGGATCTTTTTCGTCAGAGCCAGATTATTCGATCATTGAAATGACCCGGATGTCTTGAACGGATTGTATGTGAACGATAGATCATTGGTTACCATTACACCCAATTAGTCATTCGGCTAGGTGTTCGTTATTTAACAATCAGTCTACATGTTTTTGTAATTTTTGTTCTCGGGATAAAGGGGTTTATAAATGCTATCTTGCCAGTTTATTCCTGACCCAGTCGGCTGGGGCTCTAGAATACACCGACTGCATCTCTCTAGAGGGGTATAACTCCCCCAATGACTACTTGGATATAAAACTAAACAATCTGATTGTGAGGCTTCAGTAATGCTGGATCTTTGGAGAATGCGGAGTATCCCTTTATTGCCATCGCTCCCAGGTCCACTCTGGCTCTGAGCGAAAGCACCTGATAGGGTCCTATCGATAGGTCGAAGAGAACAAAACTAAGTACGCTAAACTGAATTGTTTGAAATCAAATTTTCTATTTACGAAATGCATACGATAAGTTTCCAGACTTTCTTCGTATGGGCATTTAAAATTGTCGTAGACTTTTGACAATTCAGTGTGTTAATGCTATACATCTTATGAGATGAATGACCAATGTTTATGATTTCAGGTTCAAATGAACAGCTACAGCAGCAATTGGAATACCAGCTGTAACAACCAGGCTTTAGTAGG
>OY757943.1:23224586-23319586 GCA_963585895.1 Sepioteuthis lessoniana
GATTAAAATTGCCGGGAATATTATAAAAAAACTTATTCAGTACTTTAGTATATTTACAAAAAAATCAACCAAGAATGAAAATTCTTTAATATTCTAAAAAGACAAACGTCCAAACTCAAAGGAGAAACTCTAAACACAAATGTGAACTAAATTAACGACATCATTTAGTTCTTATAGCCGCAAAAGAACGCTCCAAACACACAGTTATGGGTCAGCCAAATAGGGGTGAATAATCCAAGATTTATTTCTGGTTTTATCCTGCTCTGGCGGCCGGTATCATAACTTTTAAAACATGTTCATTCTGATATAAGTAAATGTATATATATATATATATATATATATATATATATATATATATATATATGATGATGATGATGAAAATAGTAAAACCAAATAATCCAAAAATGATGAATTTATTATACTAGAAAGATAATATTAAAACTTTTCTGTTTTAGCAAACCTTTATCATATTTACCCAACCCCTCCGCTCGGGCAGGATATGACACAAGGTCAATTTTTTAAGCGGAGTTTAACAGGTTTGAATTCAGAGTTTTCCTTCTCCTAGACTAGTTGCCTCACCAAGGCTGAAGAACCTAGTCTGTCCTACTATTTACCCATAGCTGGGGGGAGAATAATTGGATTCATACCTTTCCCAAGGGTATTAGTGCTATGTGAAATGCAATCAGTCCAGGATTTGAACTCGTGTCGCCGTGTCCAATTCCTACGACGATTACCATTACACCACGGGCACCTCCCCATTTAGCAAACCTTTATCAGGACTTTAAGATGGTGAAAAATGTTGCTTGATTTTTTTCCCATTAGTAACTTTCATATATATATATATATATATACCCCCGGTGGTGTTGAGCACTCTGACGAAGAAATATAACGGTTGCGACTTGCCTAATGCAAAACTCATCTAATGAATTGAGCACTCCAGCATCTGATAGCAGAAAATATAAAACAAACGAAATTTGCTTCATGTGTGTTAATTCCGGAGCCAGACGTAGGCGGGTTTCGATCCCGGCTTGAAGCGTTCCACGAGTCTAGCTACACTGAAGAGTTGTAATGCAACGAAACAGTCTGTCTGTGGATGAGAATATATATATGTATATATATATATAACTGTCTGGGAGATGAGCCTTCATTCCCAGGTCAAGTCATACCAAAGACTCAAAATATGGTACTTGATGCAGCCTTGACTGACAATCAGCATTATAAGGGTAAACTGGAGAAATCCAGGGAAAGGAGTAGCGCCCTTCCCTACAGCTGTATTGTAGCTATTGTAAAGGGAGCATTCAGGTCACCCTCGACTACGGTCTTCAACGTTACTTATATATGGTCGACCACAAACCCGCCATGTGAGACAGTAACAACCATTAACCGTTGTAACATATATATATATATATATATATATATATATATACTGTCATCCACAGACAGATCTGTTTCGTTCTATCAGAACTCATCAGTATGGCTAGACGGGCTAGACTCCCGAAGCTGGGATCGAAACCCGGTTGACTCAAACGCAAATCCAAGATTCTACCACTCAGCATGAGGAACCCAACGCTAGCGAAGTAAATTTAAACGGTTATGAATCACCATTGTTATTGTGTTTATATATATATATATATATATATATATATATATATATATATATATATATATATATATATATATATATATATATATATATATATATATATATATATATATATATTGTCATCCACAGACAGATCTGCTTCGTTCTATCAGAACTCTTCAGTGTGGTTAGACACGTAGGATGCTCGAAGCCGGGATCGAAAACCATCCAATTTTACGTTAGACTAAGTCTCAGACCACTCGGCCAACAAGCGTACCACGTTTGGCTAGGGAATTGTAAAGGTATTTATGTAGCAACACCAGCAGCCGTTTGTTTACATTTTTTATTCCCTATCGGCTACCAGAGTGCTCAATTCTTTCGAAGAGATTTGCATTATGCGAGGGGCAGCCAAAAATTCCTTTACCAGAGTGTTCAACCCTTATGGGGGAGCGTATATATATATAAAACAGTGTATGGTTGTCACTATCTCACTTGGTGGGTTTGTGGTTGGCAAAATTTTATTTTCATAGATATTTAATTTATGACGAGCAAGTCTTTACATAAGATGAACATATTACCCCAAGTTAAAGGTTTAAAAGGAGAGAACATTTAAAATCACATCTGACAAGCCCAGCCAACACGCGAAATAAATGTATTGTGGAATATACTCATTAATTTTCTTATTTCTCAATTATATATATATATATATATATATATATATATCATCTTCATCATCAAGTCTTGGAGTACATGCATAGGAGTACATCACTTAAGAGCTCGTCCCTACTTCTCCTGCAGTGTCCTCCATGTCTGGTTCGTCTAATTTTGATAATTTTCGTGATGGGTGGTAAGTGGCCGAACAGCTGTTACCTTTTGGGCTGCTGTCTCCAAGACTTGTTCAATATTGCTTGCAGCATTCTTGTGTAGTTACCGTCAAGCTTTTTCTCCATACGTTTAGTTAGCGTCCATGTAGTGCCTCCATATAGCAGTATCAACACGACCGCCAACTTGGAAGAAACTGCGCTTCTAATAAACACCAATTGCTTGCACACAGTAAAATGATATCATATATTCTAATCAGGCACGAATAATTCTATTTAGTATTAATCATTTATTAAATGGTTTCAAGTATTGTTAACTAACACAGATAATTCTATTAATAATTAATCATTTATTTCCACACAGTTAAATGGTTCCAAGTATGCCAATTTAATATTAACTTGTGTGATTTTGCTAATTTCTCTCGCTATTTGGTTCAACACAGTCACTGTCACCACTCATCATCATCATCGTGAAATCCTACTAATTGCACGGAGTTTCCGGACTCTTTCTCGTCATCCGTCCCAATAGACCCTTGCTTTTGGAAGGTCTTTTAAACAATATACAGTGTCCGTTCTTACCATATTTACCAACCCCTCCGTTCGGGCAGGATATGACACATGGTCAATTTTTAAGCGGAGTTTAACAGGTTTGAATTCAGAGTTTTCCTTCTCCTAGACTAGTTGCCTCAACCAGTCTGCCCTACAATTTACCCATAGCTGGAGGGATAATTATTGGATTTATGCCTTTCCCAAGGGTATTAGTGTTATGTAAAATGCAATCAGTCTCGTCCAGGATTTGAACTCGTGTCGCCATGTCCATTTCCAACGACGATAACCATTACACCACGGGCACCTCCCAAACAGTGTCCGCGCTTACTGATGTAGGTAAATCCTTGTGGATCGGCCCACACCGATATGTCCAGGTGTAAGAATCTATTGAGAACATCTCTTTTTCTAACAAGTTAAATAGTTCCAAGTATTGCTATGTATCACTAACAATTCAATTAAACATCAGTCATTCGTTTACACACAATCAGATAAATGATCAGTTAGTTCTATTTCTAACAATTGAATTTGGCGTGTCGTATGTTTGCATATAGTTTAAATGCCAAACAGTTCCATTAGATAGGACCTTGTCAGGTTCTATTACCGTGGGTCAGAGTGGACCTGGTGTAATATAATTGCCGAGGGATTTCGTTTTATATATCTTGCCTTTCAGTTTAGTTAGGATGGGAACCTTTCGGCTCAGTGCATGGGTTAGTTAGGTGCAAACATTAACGCAGGTGTTCACGCGCACGCGGAGATGATGTGTCATTCAGAGATGTCAAAATAAAAATCCCAAAAAGGAATTGGGACCAGGGGATGAGAGTGACGTCACGCACCGGAAGCTTGAGCTGAGGATTTGGGGATTTGAGAAAAGCAGAGAGTTGAGTGCCTGCCTCCGAACGAAAAAATTGAGATCCAGAACTGGGCGAGGCCAGACGAATTTGTGCGCTACGGACGCCGCGGGTTGGTTGGGTTGAGAGCTGACGATGTAAAAGCAGTCAGCATAGAAAGATTGTGTCTCTCTCTCTCCTCATGTCGAAAAACCTTTAAACTCAAAAAGGTGAATAAAAGTTTCGTACCTGAACCAATGTCGTGTATTTCGGATTCCTTATGTCTATTTCACACATCCGTATATTATGGGTATGTTACACTGGGAGCGATGGCAATGATGAGGATCTCTGCATTCCCTAAAGTTCCAGCATAACTAGAGTTTTCACCATGGAATGGTTTAGTGTCATAATCAGGATACTCGTTGTAGGGGTCTTAGCCAATCTGTAGAGATGCTGTCGATATATTCTACAACCCCAGAACAAGAGGTTAAAAATGGTTTGGAATAAAAATTTCAATGAAGTCTTTTTGAGCATTTGAATATCATTTAATTTTCGAAATATTTTAGATTATTAAATGACTCAATTCAAAATTTCATCAAAAAAATAATTCTTCATTTTAATCTGCAATTCCCACTTTAACGCTCAAGTAAAGTAAAAGTAAAGTTATCTCCCTTTAGTCGAGGGTGACCCGAAGGCTCCCTTTTCGATAGCTACTACACCAAGGTGTAGGGGAGAGCGCTACTCCATTCCCTGGATTGCTCCACTTTACCCTTGAACCGTACCTTATAATGCTGAGTGTTAAGCAAGGTGGTATCAAGTACCATTTTTAAAGTCTTTGGTATGACTCGACCTGGGATTGAACCCAGGTCTCCCGGGCCATTGGCGAAAGCGTGTAAAAATTGTGTTGAAGAATTTATTTTAATTTCTAAAACCGGGGCAGTTGCATAAGGGGTGTAAAACCCCTACCTGCTAACCAGTGTTTGGGGTATAACGTCAAACTGCATCTGATGGTGCGGCTCCAATCCTAAAGCTTTTAAGAATGCAGGATATCCCTTCATTGCCATTACTCCCAGTCCCTCTTTGATATACAATGATAGTAACCGTGAGAGTCCCATCTATAGGTCCAGTAGAACTTGTGTCCTGGCTATGACACTAAACTAGATCTGATAGTAAGGCTCTATCTTGGAAATTTGCGGAATATAGAGTACCCTTTCGTTGCCATTACTCCCGGTCCCTCTTTGATCCACAGTGGTAGAAAGAGTGAGAGTCCAATCGATGGATCAAATAGAACTAGTGACCTGACTATGACACTAAACTGGATCTGACGGTGAGGCTCCAGTTCTGGAACTTTGCGGAATGTAGAGTACCCTTTCATTGCCATTACTCCCGGTCCCTCTTTGATCCACTGTGGTAGTAAGGGCGAGGGTCAAATCTATGGGTCAAATAGAACTAGTGACCTTGCTATGACACTAAACTGGATCTGACGATGAGGCTCCATTCTGGAGCTTTGGGGAATATAGAGTACCCCAACATTGCCGTTACTCCCGGTCCCCCTTTGATCCACAGTGGCTGCAAGTCTGAGGGTCCCATCTATGGGTCAAATAGAACTAGTGTCCTTGCTGTGACACTAAACTACATTAGATGGTGAGGCTCTAGTCTTGGAGCTTTGGGGAATGTGGAGCAGCCTTTCATTGCCATTACTCCCAGATCCACTTTGACCTGGATTTGTAGTACCAGTTTCGGGCCCATCTATGGCTTGAATAAAATTATTCAATCATTTACTTATTCTTATTCTTATCTTTATCATTGGTAGGAGTAATATTCGATTCCATAGAGGAGAGTGTGAATTATTCAAATTATATATGAATGCTTGTTGAATAGAATTACGAATGTTAAATCCTCAAAACCATTTAACGCTGATTAAGCAAGTGATTAATATCAAATAATAGTGTTAATTAAATAGTAATAGTTGAGACCATTTATCTGCAAACAAATAATTAGTAATAAATAGGTATATTAGTATCAGACAGTTATACTTGTAACCATTTAATTGCGTGAAACCAAATGACTATTATTAAACAGATTTATTATTTAATGATAGAAATACTTGAAGACATTCAGTTGCGTGCAGACAAATGGGATCTACAAAATCATTTAGAAATAAATTTACCGAAAACACTATTCGCTAATATATATATATATATATATAGTACAATTTAATGGAGACTCAAACTCGGTAAAGTCGTCAATAAATTTATTTCGGCAGAGAATATTATTGCTATACTCACCGTCTCGTCAGATGACTCTTTACATGCTTTCCTCCCGTCGCAAAGTAACGAATGTGAAGTTTCCGAGGGAAGTAGTCATAGGTTTAGACTAAAAAGTAATAATCCAAGGAGAATAGCAACATCTAGTTAAGTGCTCAATACCAATGATTATCGGATATATGATTAATTTCAGATTAAAACTATATCGAAATTCAAGTGCTAAACAAAAATATCGTTAATATAAATTAAACGATAAAGAATTGAGTTTTGTAATTCCATTGTACATTTATTTCGGTTGGATGAAATGACCTCATCGGATGGATGAAATAAAGTTATTTGTTCCATATGAAGAAGGTCATTTCAACTGACCGAAATAAATTTATAATGAATAATAAAATTGAATTTCTTTTCGTTTAATATATATATATATATATATATATATATATATATATATATATATATATATTCAGAGGATTCGATATATGTATATAATCAGAGGATTTAACATTAGATAACCCATAAGGGTTGATATGCCAATAAACACCAATAAACCAATAGCGAAGATTTTTTATTTCATTCTGCAGTTTCCACGATACCATTAGCATTGTAAATACATTAAAGTTTATGAAAAACATGAAGAAATTTTCAAAATTGCTCAAACTTCAAAAGATTTTCGGAATAATTGTTGGTTCATTGGTTATATTTTATGGCATATCAAACCTTGCAGGTTATCTAATGCCAAATCATCTTTATGCATTTATATTAAATATATGTGATTTGGTTTGGTTGGGATTTATGGCATATCAACTCATTGTATGTTATTTAATGGCAAATTCTCTTTATACATATCAATTAAATATATTTAATTTTGTTTGGTTTGGTTTTATGACATATCAACCTTTGTATATTATTTAATGTCAGATTCTCTTTATTCATATAAATTAAATATACTTAATTTTGTTTGGTTGGGTTTTGTGGCATATCAACCCTTGTATATTATTTAAGGGCAAATTCTCTTTATACATATAACTTAAATATATCTAATTTGGTTTGGATGGGTTTTATGGCAATACAACCCTTGTACGTTATTAATGGCAATTCCTGTTATTTATATGTACTAAATATATTTAATTTGTAAACGGATTGTTTGTTGGTAATAATTTCTAAACAAGCCAGAACATAGTTGTTTGATTACAGTTAAATGGTTTCAAATATTGCATTCTAACACAAATAATTCTGTTTAGTATTAATCATTTGTTTGGAAACAATTAAATTGTCTTAAGTACTGCCATCTAACACTAATAATTTTATTTAAACACAGTTTAATGCTTTCAAGTATTGCTATTAAACATTAGTAATTTCATTTAACATTATTCATTCGTTTGCATACAGTGGAATTGTTTCAAGTATTGCTATATAATACAAATAATTCAATTTAACAGTTATTTGTTTTCGTACAGTCAAGTATAAAGAATGATAAAATATATCTTTTTGACCCATATATGGACCCTAACAGCTACTGTCACTCCGGGTGAAAGTGATCCGGGCAGTGATGGCAATGAAGGGGTACTTCTCATTCCCCAAAGCACTAGAACAAGATCCTCACCATCAGATTGTTGTATTTAGAACACTTTTTAACTGAAGGGGAGCCTTATCTCTCAGCAGAAGTACAATCGCTGTATTCAAGAGTGCCAACTAATTTTTGGGACTTGATGAATTAAAACGTTTCCGAAAATATAATCTTAAAGTGGGTGTAGATGTTAATTAAAATGTTTGAGTTTTTTTCTTTCTAAGTTATTTTATTATTTAAATCGTCGCTTGATATAAAAAGGGGAGATGGTAGTCCCGAAAATCTATTTTCGAACACCAATCGTGTAATTACGTTCAATTTTTGGACCAAAACTCTTGGGAATTGAATGTTAACTCCTCCCCTCATCGCAGTTATGGGTTTAAATAAAACCACCAAAGACAAATTCATTATTAATTACTTGAAACCATGTAATTATTTGAAGCCTGCATGAATGAGTACGAGTCTCACTGGGTGCCCCGTCTATACAGCTTTACGCCATATCTAAGCAAAAAGGTTTTCGTGAATTTTTATTGTTATTAGGTTAGAATACTTAAAATAATATAATGGTATGTGAACAAATGCTTATTAAATTGGAATAGTGATTATACACCATCTAATTGCTTTAATCGTTAGTATTAGGAATACAAGTAATAGGATCAGTCTTCATGGTGTACTGGCTAACGTGCTGGATTATGATATCGTTGTGAGCGAGTTCGAACTTCAGTCGTGCTGTTACATTCACTTTCGGTCTAATACCCTCGGAAAATATATGAGCCCCCTTATTCCATCAGCTGTGGATTTAATAGTAGCACTACTGTTCTTTTACAAGGATGGCTTTAGCATTAAATGACCCATGAAGGTTGATATTCCATTAAACAAAAAAAGCAAACAAAAAAAAAAAAAACTTATCCCCTACCCCAACTATGGGTTAAATAGTACCTCTACCGTTCTTCTACAAGGATGGCTACGGCATTAAATACTCCACAAAGTTTGATTTGTCATTAATGAAAGAAACCAGACCAAAAAATTACTTCAAAGTACTTGAAAAATGCCAACTACCATATTCCCAAGAGGAAACTTTTACTGAACGCGCGCAAAGTTATGAGCTCAATAAATCGTTTCTGTAAGAAATAAGGTAAATAAAATAAAGAAAAAAAAATATTAGAAAGTCGGACGAAGATCGTGTAACTACATAAGTGGCCATAGAGGGCAATAAATTTTAAAGTTGAATGTTTTAAAAGTGCATAACGTTTTCCGACACAACTAGTGGTTAATTACATAAGGTCCAGATGTGAATAATCGGAAGAAAAAAAAAAAAGCACACACACACACACACACACACACACACACATCGAAAGGAAAAACATAAGTACATTCACCGACTTTTCATGAACAACAAGTAAATGGCTGTCGTCAATATAAAAATAATGTAGGCCAAAAATATTGTTTGAAAGAAGATATGACCAACAAAAAAATTCGCCTTAAACAAAATTGGCTCATAGAATCTTGGACCCTCAGATGTCACATGTTTCTTTCTTTCTTTCTTTCTTTCATTGAATTTGGAACATGTATTTTTTAAAAAGATAACATAGATAAGCTCCTGGAATTAGTAGACCAATTTATATACCTCGGTAGCAATATCTCATCTACTGAAAGTGTAGTCAAGATGTGCATAGGAAGGCATATTGACAGATAAACGACCAAAAGGAAATATGGAGAAGAAATTTTCGAAATTGCTTAAATTTTGCATCCGTTGTTTTCGGTATAATTGTTAGTTCATTGGTTGTATTTTATGGCATATCAACCCTTGCAGGTCATTTAATGCCAAATCCTCTTAATGCATATATATTAAATATATATGATTTGGTCTTGTTGGGTTTTATGGCATATCAACCCTTATACGTTTTTTAATACCAAATATTTTAATACGTATAAATTCGATATATATTATTTGGTTTGGTTGGATTTTATGACATATCAACCCTTGTATGTTATTTTACGGCAATTCCTGTTAATTCATGTATATTAGATGTGTATAATTTCATTTGGCTGGGTATTATGGTATATCAAACTTTGTGCGTTTTTTAATGGCGATTCCTGTTTATTCATATATATTGAAATCTGATCTCTGTAATGAAATAAAACGGCAATTCTTTCAAGCTGTGGTCACGTCAGTACTACTGTATGGTTGAACCCCATCGACTTTAACGGAGCACCTGCAGAAAAACTAGATGGTTACTACAAAAGTATGATGCGTGCTGTTTAGGACAAATTCTCTAAGCACCCCTCCTACAAAGCAGTTACTACACGGCCACTTATCTCCCATCTCACACATCATCTACGTAAGACGAACGGGACATTCTGAGCACTGGTGGTGAAATAAGGACGAACAGATAAGCAAAGATATCGTGGTGTAATAGTTATCGTCGTAGAAATTAAACATGACGACACGAGTTCAATTCCTGGACGAGACTGATTGCATTTCACATAGCACTAATACCCTTGGGAAAGGTATGAATCCAATTATTCTCCCTCCAGCTATGGGTAAATAGTAGGACAGATTAGATTCTTCAGCCTTGGTGAAACAACTAGTCTAGGAGATGGAAAACTCTGAATTGAAACCTGTTAAACTCCGCTTAAAAATTGACCTTGTGTCATATCCTGCCCGAGTGGAGGGGTTGGGTAAATATGATAAGCAAAAATCTCGTTTTGTGTACAACACATGGACACTAAAGTGTTGACAAAGAATCAAAAAGTTATATTCCCCTGTTTTGTCCGGACACTGGTTGCCGCCGAGAGTACCAACCAAAATGCCTGATAGGGATGAATAGAGTGTATGTGTGTCTGTGGGTGTATGTGTGTGTGTGTGAGAGAGAGAGAAAGAGAGAGAAAGAGAGAGAAAGAGAGAAAAGAATCCACGCTGTCGGCGAGTCTTCTTGATGATGATGATGATGATGAATATAATGATGATGATAAGATTTGCAGTTTGTTTTGTTATTGTCATCATTTTGTTTTAAAGCTTGCTCACATGAGCTATACATTCTTGAAGCCTCAGTCTGAATTTCTGTAGTACTTGCTAAGACATTACATCTAGAACTATTGTGATTTTACGCTTAATAAAATCTTTCGGTTTGTCAGTTGTCTAGGGCCTACCGTTAAAATCTTGAGCAATCAGGTATATTGGAAGGAAGTAATCGCAATGGGGATAGATCTAGGGCTTACTTTTAATGACTTCAGTTTTCAAGTATCCCCAGAAATAATCACCAGGTGATAGATCTAAAGTCTAAATTTAAAGACATGATACTTCAGGTATCCTCTGAGGAAATAGTCACAGGGGGATAACCTCAATGGAATTAATCACAAAGGAATAAATATATGGCCTACGTTGAAAGACTTGATACTTCAGGTACCCTAGAAGTAATCACAAGTCAGCGTTAATTTTTTTTTTACATTATCTTAAAGTGAGACACAGACTTTGGTCTAGTGTTTCTTTTTTCTAGAGAAAGTCCCCATGGTGTCATGGCTAAAGTGCTGGATAGCGCCATCGTAGTAAGCGAGTTCGAACTCCTGTGGCTCTCTTTCGTTTACTTTCACACTCATATCAGAGGGAGAGCTATTCGCCCTCGTATTTCCCCAGCTATGGATTAAATTGTATCACGGCTGTTCCTTTACAAGGATCTTTAATATAACCTTGCTTAAAACTGAATCGGGATCTAGGAACGGATCCAGGAAAAGAAATCTCACGAGACTAGCGGATGACATAAAAATGCTCACATGATTCCCGCTACGATGTACCATGTCTGCTTACGTTTAAAGAGAAAACTAGACGAGAGCTGTGCAAGAATGTTGTGTCTTGTTGAGAACAAAGCCTGGGTGAAGCACCCCACGAAACAGTGTCTGTACAGTCACTTACCTCTCATCTCATAAACATTTAAGGACTTCAGCTTTTAAGTATCCCCAGAAATAATCACCAAGTGATAGATCTACGGTCTATATTTAAAGACATGCTACTTCAGTTATCCTCTGAGGAATCAATCAGAAGGGAATAAACCTATGGCCTACGTTTAAAGACTTGATACTTCAGGTAACCCAGAAGTCATCACAAGTCAGCGTTAAATTGTTGATTTGTCTTGGGCCTAACGTTAAAGACTTGTGCAATCAGGTATATTGGAAGGAAGTAATCGCAAGGAGATGTCTTTTACGTTTAATGACTTCAGCCTTCAGGTATCTCGAGAGAAAGTAATCACCAAGGGATGTCTTTTTCTTAATTGGATATTAAGAAAAAGACATTGTGGGCACTGCTGAAACTACTAAGGACTTAACACAAGCTTTATGTGGACACTGGATTATCTAATGATAAATCCTTTTTGTTTGTTTGTTTGTTTGTTTGTTTGGGTTTTAAGACATATCAACCTTTGTAGGTAATTTAATGCCAAATCCATTTTAATTGAAATAAACAGTTTTATTTCAAACAATTTAGTTTAGCATAGGTACACAGTTTAATTGTAAAAAAAATAATTCTATTTCAGACGATTCCGTTTAGTCAAATAATTCGAATTTAACACTTAAGTTTACTAAGTACTTTTTAATTCTTTTTGAGCCATAGATAGAACCCTATCACGTGCTACCACTTCGGGCGAGTGTGGACTTTGGAGTGACGGCAATGAAGGATACTCTACATTCCCCAAAGCTCATGCATTATTTGAACCTCACCATCAGTGTCATATATTGAAGATTCTTTGATGGGCGGTCTTACCTCTCTACAGAGAAGCAGTCAGTGTATTCTATAGTCCTTGTCGATTGGGCAATATATATATATATATATATATATATATATATATATATGAATTTTTTTCTTGGTTCAATGAGAGAAAAGTAATATTTTAGGATTAATAGGTCTGCAAATGAATTATGATGTGGTAATTTTGGGTTTTATTTCATATATGTATGCTCCAAACGTGTTTCGGACTCTGTGGTCATCTTCAAGGGATTAATAGTATTACATACTTACATGAAATAAAATCCTAAATTACCACTTTCAAATATATATATATATATATATATATATATATATATATATATATATAAAATTTTATCATTGCTTTCCATGAATTGGGGGAAGGAATCTACTGGTTTAAACATTAAAATTATACTTTGTTTAAATGCTAATATATATATATATATATATTAGCATTCAAACAAAGTATAATTTTAATGTTTAAACCAGTAAATTCCTGCCCGTAATTCATGGAATGCAGTGATAAAATTCATAATATGAACATGACTAATATGTGTGTGAGGATATGAAAGTGAGATGGGAAATGATTGGTCTCTTCTAGTGAGTCACTAAATTACTATCGTTAATATGTCACTGTCTACTAAACAAGACTAATCGTCGTTAAGCAAAGAGCCACACAAGAAAATATCATTATTTACGAAGTTTTATTCAGTCTATCAAACAAACCTCACGTATCTTTCTCTAACTGTTTTTATTAATAAGTGGTTACTCATCTTAGTATTGAACAGTCTCATCGTTGCTTAACTTATTAGAAAGTGGTCTCTCAATCACTAATCCAGCCCATCGCTGCTAAACTTAAGTTATTCAAGGAAAACTGCTGGTTTCAATGGCACTTGAACATACCTTTTAAAAATAAATAGTCATTAACTAAATTGGCTGACTAGTTGGTTGGTTGGTTGGTTGGTTTAACGGCATTTCAAACTTTGTTGGGCTATATCGTGCTGTTGTCAATTTAACTCTTTTGTTCTCGAATAAAATGCAATAAAAAATAAATTTTCATAATCATTTTTAAAAGGTAAACATTCCTGTGCTTTAAGTTTAAATTTGGTTTGGTTTTATGGCATATCAACCATTGTAGGTTACTTAATGCCAAATCCAGTTTTACACATATATATTAAATATATTAGATTTGGTTTAGTTTTATGGCATATCAACCATTGTTGGTTATTTAATGCCAAATCCTCTTTATACATTTATCTTAAATATATGTTATTAGGTTTGGTCGAGTTTTATGGCATATCAACCATTGTAGATTAATCAATACCAAATCCTCTTCATACGCGTAATAAATACATGATCTCCAAACATATTTTGTTGATATTTTTTGCACACAGTTAAATGTTTTCGCTTATTTCTGTCTAATATGAATAATTATATTCACTATTAATTATTTGTTGGCACACAGTTAAAAGTTTTCAAGTATTGCTATTTAGCACTAATAATTCAATTAAACATCAGTCATTTGTTTACACACTGTTAAATGATCAAACAGTTCTATTTCAAACAAGTCAATTTAACACAAGTCATTTGTTTGCACATAGAAATTTGTTTGTTTGTTTGCACGTATAAATTTCAAACAGTTCTATTTGGCCCAGGTTATTCCAATGCGAACCAGAGTGGTCCGAGGAGCGATCGCAATGATGGGGTACTCCGCATTCCCCAAACCTCCAGCAATGTATATACACACACACACATACATACACACAAGCTTGCAAACCATGACACCAACCGAGGCGCCTAAGTATTAATTTTTTTAATATCATACCCAGGACATTCGTTAGGGAAAGGTCTTACCCCTCAGCAGGGAAGTAGTTGGTGTATTCTACAGCCCAAGTTAGCTAGGATACTGTAAAAAAAGAATTTTAACTGGTTTAATGAATAAATAAATACGAGAACATCCGTATTGTAACAACAATTTTATTGCCTGTGCAAACTTAATCAAATGAATATAAAATAAAAAGAGCTTAAAATATAGTGAATAAAGCTATGTAAGAAAAAGATTCTTAGTCTGTGCTCTTGTGAATAAATTCTCCGAAAATTTGAAGTTTATATTAAAGAAGTGTTTTATTCTATAGTATCGTGTTTACTATGACACAGGCTTCGTTGGGAAAAAATATCACTGCCCTGGAAAACCAGCCAAGTCTGTTCCTCGGCTTGCTGCAAATTGTAATTTACTTAGCATTTTGCTTAGATGCGGCACAAGGCCGAATGAATAGGGCACCCAATGAGACTCTAACTCATTCGTGAAGGTTTGCTAGAGATAGCTTGCAAACCATGTCACCAACTGAGGTGCCTAAGGCATGTTATGAATTGTAAATTACGAAGCTTTCGATTTGACACAAAGCCGAATGAATGGGGCATCCAATGAGACTCGAACTCACTCTTGCAGGTTTGCTTGTCAAGCTTGCTAACCATTACACTACCCGGGGTACCCAAGGTATGTTGTGAAGAAAAGAAAGAATTTCGTGCTCTGTTCTCATATGCTGCTTTAATTGTGCCATCTAACGACGACTAGTAGAAATTCTCTGCCGAACAAGAGAAGTAATCCCGAAAGTCAATGTATTGATGAATTTTATAGCTATTTTAAGCAGGAAAATATTCTATTCTTTGTTCAATGTTTAAGGAGCCAATATATTTACAAGGTTCACAAACATTTAAAAAAGTAAAGTTTGCATACTTTGTTGCAATATCAGTGTTTTAAGAGCCAATATCGCAATATAGTTAATAATAATTTTTAACAAACTTTATCAATATTCTAACAGCCAATGTATTAATATAGTTCCTTATCATATTAAACAAGTACACCCTTTATTATTTGTTACGATGTCAATGACTGGATATTTATAGGACGCAAGAATATTTGTAGTTCATTAACATTTGATGAAGTTTGTTACTGAGGCTAACGAACTTTCAGAGAAAACCTGCATGGTATTGCCCAGTCGGCTGGGGCTATAGAATACACCGACTCCACCTCTGCAAAGGGGTAAGACTCCCTGGATATGACGCTAAACAATTTGATGGCGAGGTTCCAGTGATGCTGGAGCTTTGGGGAATGTGGAGAACCACTTCATTGCTATCGCACTCAGGTCCACTATAGATTAGATAGAACTAAACTGCGTACTTAGGCTAAACTGAATCGTTTGAATGAGAACTGTTTGACAAAACTGAATAGCTTAAATAAAAATATTTTTGACAATAAAACTGCGTACTTATGCTAAATTAAACTGCTTGAAATAGATCTGTTTTGACATCGAAACTGCATACTTATGCAGAACTGATTTGTTTGAAAGAGAACTGATTTTGACATTGAAAGTGTATTTATGCTAAACTGAATTGTTTGAAGTAGAACTGTTTTGACATTTATCAGTGTTTGTAGACAAAAATCTCTACATATAATAAAGTGAATTGTTTGAATTAGAATTTTTGTATTAGACCTGTTTGACTAAACTGAACAGCTTGAAATAGAAATGTTTTTGACAATTAAACTGTGTACTCATGCTAAACTGAATTGTTTGAAATAGAACTGAATATTTGTATAAAAATGGATTTGGTGTTAAATAACCTAAAAAGGTTGATATGCCATAAAACACAACCAACCAACCAACCTGTATGCTGATACAAGACTTTCAGGAGGCGACGTCGTTAAGAAAAAAAAACAAAAACAAAAAAACAAGCATTTAAAGCGTTAGTTGATCTTAGCTCCAAAAATTAAATCTTTTAATTAAAGATAATGATATTACAGAAAATAAAGTTTTTTTTCCTTTGCAGAAAAAATCTGTTAATAATGAAATTTCAACGAAGTGCATAGATTTGCTATATAGAATGTTGAAATAGGAAAAGACAACTCTGATCATTCAAAAATTAATCAACTTCTGTATTTCCTTATCCATAAAGGATCAACGTGCCTTTCGGTAAACCAAACCTAAATTATCAGTCTTACGAAGGAAATAGTAAAAGTAAGTAAAGTTGGCGACTGTATTCGAAGGCGACTTGAAGGCTCCCTTTTTAGTAGCTACTACAAAACGGCGTAGGGGAGGGCGCTACCCCTTTCCCTGGATTGCTCCACTTTACTCTTGATACGTACCTTATATTGCTGAGTGTTAAGCAAGGAGGTATCAAGTACCATTTTTTAAAGTCTTTGGTGTGATTGAATCCCGGTCGTCCAGACCATTAGCGAATACGCTACCCACTAGATCAATGAGCCGGACATTGGCATGATGGTTTGAGTGCTCGCCAATGACCTGGGACACCTGGGTTCAATCTCCAGGTCGAGTCATACCAAAGACTCAAAAAATGGTACTTGATGCCTCCTTGCTTAACACTCAGCATTATAAGGTTGACAGAACAAGATAGGAGACAGAGCAAGGTTTACCGGAGTAAGCCTGGAGACACCAGGGCGTGACTGGTTATAGTTCAATTGTTTCTATATCGAGTAAAGAGACAGTGCAAGAGTTGCCAGAACAAGACGGAAGACAACGCAAGAGTTACCAGAGTCAGACTCGAGACACTACCCGATTGCCTTAGGGACTCCCATTCAAGTTTAGTCTACTCAGGGTTACTTCCGAAGTTTTTACCCCATGTTTTCATAACGACAAGAAAGAAAAGCTTTAAAATCAGGGATATCGTTCTCATAGACTGGTTACTAACCGAGAATATAGTATGCAATATATAACGTAGATACATGATTTACTTTTTTAAGCAACTGTCTGCCTCCTAATTCTTAGTCTTTGGAAAATGCCCATCATGTTTTTTTATTAATCTTATGTTAGACTGGCACAAGGTAACAAAAAGGAGCAACTTGTGAGCATTGAACTTATGAACGATAAACAATATTTTGTGAGAATAAATCGGTAACTTTACCCACAGATGCTTAAAATGACGATGTTTGTTTCGTTTTAGGATAAGAAAATACGATTGATATCATTAGTATAGATTTGCATATGTATATTTTTCTTCTTTTCATAACGTTTCACACCTGCAAAGAAGAACCTAATCTCTGTTACATCCAATAAATCAGATTTAAAAAATGATATCGGATATTTTGTGGTATCCAGACGGCGATTACAGCATTTACGAAGATGTTAAACATATTTTTATTTTCGTTATTTTTTTTATTTTTGTTTAATAAAATCCGTCCCATCGCAAAAAAATGTGTCCCCATTAAATATATATATATATATATATATATATATATATAGTCATTTTGGTCTACACGCTATAGCCAAGCAGGTGTAAGTGTAATTGAAAATGATCTGCAAGATCAAACTCCCAAATATACTTACAGAACATGCACTGCCTTGCGCCCATCATTCAAGGATTGATATCTCGAAGATATTATCTAGACGGAATGTCAATGTTCATAAAACTCACGTCCTATCAACATTTTGACGTATCAGTACAGCGTTGGTATGTCATGGTAAAACTCACGTTGTGATACAATAATTTCTTCTGCAGTTAAATATAGTCACAGTGAAATACTAGTCCAAGACTCTAAAGCTAATTTACACTAGATACGACTTCTGTTATAGCAGTGGTAAGTTGATCGTGAAGTATTTGCGAGATTCTCACAGCAGGGTGCTGGACTCGAAGAACAGGACATAGATGATCTTGATTCCTCAGCAGATAAAGTCGATGATGAATTTGCGATACGCAACCGTTTGGGATGGGTGGGTTGCAATATTGAACGCTGTCGGCGACGGCCTCCATCGTTCATTCTGGCAAGTCAAAGATAAGACGGCGGGTCCCCGGCTTCCATTGGCAGTCTGAGAGTCGGCGTTGGCAAGAAGTTAGAGAATTAGCGGGTGCTGAATGATGCCCCGCCCAACAGACGTGCTCACGTCACCCTCGCTTTGTATCGTCGTTCATCTTTGTCAAAGGGAAACGAGGTGAGCACACTCCCGGGACATCAACCAAAGTCCTGGGACTGTGCTTTCTGCCAGTATCACTCCAGTAGTGGAATAATAAAAAAAAAGAGACTCGAACACTGAAAAAGGGACCTTTTTTCTAATTTCATTAAAAGCAAACAAACGAGGGCCACTCTGAATGTTAACCCCTTCCAATTTATTTTCATAAAAATAACAGATACAGGAATCACAAAAACACTGTTGGATAGAGCAAGTTTTCAGCTACAAAGCAGAATTTTTTCGCATAGTCACTATCATTGGCTATGTTTTTTGAAGGCTTTATAGGCTGTGATCGTAAAATGGTCGTTCCAAGAGTAAGTAAAGTAAAGTTAGCGACCATAGTCGAGGGTGACCCGAAGGCTCCCTTTTCGATAGCTACTACACCAAGGTGTAGGGGAGGGCGCTACTCCATTCCCTGGATTGCTCCACTTTACCCTTGAACCGTACCTTATAATGCTGAGTGTTAAGCAAGGTGGTATCAAGTTCCATTTTTAAAGTCTTTGGTATGACTCGACCTGGGATTGAACCCAGGTCTCCCGGGCCATTGGCGAACACTCTAACCGCTGGGCCAAACATCACTATTATTTTTCAAATGGTTGCGGCGTTCTCTTTGCCCTTTCGCTTGGATTGAATATTGCGTTCTTAAAAGGATCGCCCCGAAAATAATAATCCTTATTTATTTCTATAAAAATAACGCAGCACGGAAATCCTGTTGGATAGAACAAGTTTTCAGCTACTAATTCCTTATTTTTCGCTGTTGTTCTTTAATGGATACGTATTTTCGGCAGCGATGATCAAGATTCTGCATGGCGGACTTGTAAGAGAGTCATTCAGAAAAAAATGCTTCCTATTTCATGATGAAGTCCCACAATGTCAAAATTTGTATATGTTGGTGTTATGGTTTATATATATAGATATATAAGCTATAGTTTCATCATCATCATGTGGTGCCACCAGAACAAATCTCCTATACCTTTTCTCACCATCCATCTCTATCGTCAATCGCTCCCGGTTGGTCTTCAAGGCTACATCCTGTATCAGTACAGAGTTGTTGTATATAGGTTCTAGATGGTTGTCCTGTCTTTGTATATCCATGTGAAGGGGGGCACGGGAGTATTTCACTTTATGAGTCGGTCCCTCCTTCTCCAGCTGTGAATCGTATGTCTGGTCCGTCTAACTGGGATAGTTTTCGTGATAGGAGGTAAGTGGCCGTACAGCTGCTGTTTTGTGGAGTGTTGCCTCCAGGGTTGTTTAATATTGCTCGCAGAATTCTTGTGTAATTTCTCCTTCCAATAAAAAAGCACACATTTAGAATTGTTTATAGGCATGAGTGACAGTCGATCAAAAAGGTGTCTGACATGAAAGCAGAAGTATACCTTGATACAGAACAAAAAATAAACTCATTGATCTTTATCGACACTTCATCAGAACGGTTTATATATATATGTATATATATATATATATATATATATATATATTGCTGCTAGTACAGATTTCCCTGACCCTTCTTGCTACCCGTCCCTATCGTCCAACGCTCCCAGGTCTTCTAGGCTACATCCTGTCTCGGCACAGAGCTGCTGCATATAGTTTCTATCTGGTCTTCCTACCTTTGCTCGACCGTGTGAAGAGGTTCACAGTACATCACTTATGAGTTCATCCTTCCTTCTCTAGCATTGTCCTGCATGTCTGGTTCGTTTAACTGGGATAGTTTTCGTGATGGGTGACAGGTGGCTGTACAGCTTCTTTTTTTTTCTTTCTTGGTGGATTGTTGCCTTTAAGATTAGTTCAATACAGCTTGTAGCATTCTTGTGAAATTTCTGTCAAGCTTTTTACTCCATACGCTTTGTCAATGTCGACGTGGTGCATCCATACAGCACTATTGACATGACTGCTGCTTGGAAAAAAACTGCGTTTTGTTTTATCGGTTATATATATATATATATATATATATATATATATATAATGAACTTAAATAATACGCTACTGGGGGAAACCCGGAGATGTATTGGCTAAAATGCTGAACTGGGGTCTTGAAGTAAGCGAGTTCAAACTCCACTCGCTCTTGTACATTAAATTTCGGACTAAAACCATTGAGAAATGATTAATTCAATTATCTCCAAATGTAGCATAGCCAAAATATTGATATTTAAAATGTTCATATGCATTGAAATCCCGAAACACTGACGACTCTCGGTAAATCGGGTGCGAAACGTTTATTAACTTCTCGGGTTTAGGTTTTCGACACGAGGAGAGAGAGACACAACTTTTACTATGCTGACTGTTTCTACATCGTTCTTCAGTCAACCCCCAGCTGGACTGCCCGGCCCAGAGTCAAAATCTCAACTAACTGACCCAACAAACGCGCTGCGCATCCCGTAGCCCCCAGCTGGACGACCATCGCCCAGGTTCAAATCTCAACTAACTCCTTTTTTCAAAAATCACCAAAATTCCCCGCCCATCGCTTCCGGGCATGACGTCATTCACAGCCCAGTCTCATTTCCTATCTGGGTTTTTTATTATGATATTTGTGATTGTCACATCCTCCACACACGAGTGTGAACTGCACTGTTGGGTATCACCCATCTTTTTCCACACAATGAACTAGTCCATCTGCCATATATAGCAGTAGCTACTAATACCAGGGGAGACTAGAAGGTGAAGAGCTGCTTCTAATAGGAATACTTTTAGAGCGTTGGAGACTAGAGATCGCACTAGATCACCTTACTTGCTACCGTAATAACGGAAGCCAATACTATCGTTGGACAATATCTTTATTCTGTATTCACTAATCCTATGTTCTTGTCTACTAATAGTCTCTCTATTGTATATACTTTTTCCTGAGAATATATCTCTATTTCCTCTCATATCGTGGCTTGTCCTTTATTTAATATTACAAGCGTTCACTAACCAGAATGCAACATGCTCTAAGAGCCAAACAGTTCAAAGCCTAACCAAACCGAATGATAAGATATAACCTACGAAAAATGATAATATAAAAAAAATCATTCCGCAATTATATAACATAAATAAGAATAACTGCTGTTTTTCTTTGGTAATACACTAGGTTTTTAAGGGAAGTGGCCGTGGTGTATGGGTTACCGTCGTGGGAAATGAACGACGCAACTCGAGTTCAAATCTTAGACGAGGCAGTTTGCATTTCTTATAGCGCTAATAACCTGAGGAAAAGTAGGAATCCATCTATTCTTTCCTTCTATGGGTAAAATAGTCGGGCAGACTAAGCTCTTTAGCCATATTTACCAACCCATCCGCTCGTGCAGGATATGACACGAGGTCAATTTTTAAGCGGAGTCTAACAGGTTTGAATTCAGAGTTTTCCTTCTCCTAGACTAGTTGCCTAACCAAGGCTGAAGAACCTAGTCTGCCCAACTATTTACCCATAGGTGGAGGGAGAATAATTGGATTCATACCTTTCCCAAGGGTATTAGTGCTATGTGAATTGCAATCAACCTGGTCTAGGATTTGAACTCGTGTCGCTGTGTCCAATTCCTACGACGATAACCATTACACCACGGTCACTAAGCTATTTAGCCTTGGTATGACAACCCACCAAGTAGAAAGAAAACACCAAAATCAAACCTGTAAAAGTCCAAATAAAAAAAAAACTTACCAGGTATCCCATACCGCCCGTGCGGAAGGGCTAGTAAATTCATACTTTAGCTTTTTTAAAATATTGATATTACATCTTCGTATGAATCTTCATAATTGATATATTTAAATTTTGATATTGTATCTAAAAGGAATGCTTAAAATGATCGTGAAGATATATTATGGTACGGTATATAAATGACTAGTTACGGTAGGATATTCTGTTAGTGTATGTGATAGCCGGGTTTCGATCCCAGCTTCGAGAATCTCGAGTGTCTAGTCACACTGTAGAGTTGTGATGCAACGAAACAATCTGTCTGTAGATGAATATATGTGTATATTAAGGTTCGAAAAAATGTATATATACGAGGGGCATACGATAAGTTTCCAGACATTTTTCGTATGGATATATTTAAAATTGGTGAAAGCGGTTTGCATTGAACACTCCGTCGGAAATTCTCTATTATAAAATATAGAGTACATATTCCCTTGGACGATTCCCTTTTCGTCTAATTCTTAGACTATTTTTCCTTATTTATATATATATATATATATATATATATATATATATATATGTGTGTGTGTGTGTGTGTGTCTGTGTGTGTGTGCTTTAATCAGAAAGGCGACATCTCCACACAAGACGGAACCTCCCTGAAACTGGTTGACAAATTCACCTACCTAGGAAGCAGCGTCTCATCAACCGAAAAAGACATTGACACACGGCTAACGAAGGCATGGACAGCTATCGATAGGCTTTCGATCATATGAAAATCAAACCTGAGCGATAAAATGAAACGCAGTTTCTTCCAGGTTGTGGTCGTGTCGATACTGCTATATGGATGCACTACTTGGACGCTGACTAAACGGTTGGAGAAGAAGCTAGACGCCAATTATACAAAAATGCTGCGAGCAATATTGAACAGGTCCTGGCAGCAACACTCCACAAGGCACCAACTGTACGGTCACCTACCACCTATCACGAAAACTATACAAGCTAGACGAACCAGACATGCCGGACACTGCTGGAGAAGCAAGGACTGGCTCGTCAGGGATGTACTCCTGTGGACCCCCGCATATGACCAATCAAAGCAGGACGACCAGCTCGAACATTCATACAGCAGCTAAGTGAGGATATGGGATATAACTCTGAAGACCTGCCGGAGGCGATGGATGATAGGGAGACGTGGAGAAGAGGGTCTGGGATATCCGTGCTAGCCGCACGACATGATGATGATGATGATATATATATATATATATATATATATATATATGTATATATATATATATAAGCATTCAAACGAAGAATAATTCTTATGTTTATACCAGTACTCCTAATTCACGGAACGCAACCATAAAATTCATAATTTAAACATGACTAATATGTGTGTGAGGATATGAAAGTGAGATGGGAAATGGTTGGTCTCTTCTAGTGAGTCACTAAATTACTATCGTTAATATGCCACTGTCTACTAATACAAGACTGATCGTCGCTAAGCAAATGCCCACACAAGAAAATATCATTATTTACGAAGTTTTATTTAGTCTATCAAATCGTCCTTAAATGTCTGTTTACAGTAACTGTTGTTATCAATGAGTGATCATCAATCTATGAATTGAACATCATCACTGCTTAACTTCACGGATATGACCAAAACTGATGCTTTCATTTTTAACAGTGTAGGAAAAAATGCATTACTAATTTTCCCGTTAGTTGTTCCTCATTTAAAAAGGAAATTGCCTTCAAACCAAATGCCAAAAAAGTAGACATTTTGGTTTGGTTTCTTTGTTCAATGCTATATCAACCTTAGTGGGTTATTTAATGCCAAAGTCATCTTTGTTCAAGAGCAGCAGTAATACTATTTAACCCATAGCTGGGGGGATAAGTATTGGTTTGGTTTAATTGTTTAATGGCATATCAACATTGATGGGTTATTTGATGCCAAAGTCATCCTTGACGGAAAGCAGCAGTGACGCTATTTAACCAACAGCTGGGGGAAATAAGTTTTCGTTTGGTTTCTTTGTTTAATGGCTTATCAACCTTGGTGGGTTATTTAATGCCGAAGCCATCCTTGTAGAGGAACAGTACTATTGAGCCCATACATTGGGGGATAAGTTTTGGTTTGATTTAATTGTTTAATGGCATATCAAACTTCGTGGATTATCTAATGCCAAAGTCATCTTTGTTCAAGAGCAGCAGTAAATCTATTTAACCCATAGGTGGGGGGATAAGTTTTGGTTTGGTTTAATTGTTTAATGGCATATCAACATTGATGGGTTATTTGATGCCAAAGTCATCCTTGACGGAAAGCAGCAGTGACGCTATTTAACCAACAGCTGGGGGAAATAAGTTTTCGTTTGGTTTCTTTGTTTAATGGCTTATCAACCTTGGTGGGTTATTTAATGCCGAAGCCATCCTTGTAGAGGAACAGTACTATTGAGCCCATACATTGGGGGATAAGTTTTGGTTTTATTCAATTGTTTAATGGCATATCAAACTTCGTGGATTATCTAATGCCAAAGTCATCTTTGTTCAAGAGCAGCAGTAATGCTATTTAACCTATAGCTGGGGGGATAAGTTTTGGTTTGGTTTAATTGTTTAATGGCATATCAACCTTGGCGGGTTATTTAATGCGGAAGCCGTCCTTGTAGAAGATTGGTTAGTCTGTGGCCTATCAGCTCTTACTGAGTTAACGTATCGAGATTATAGTTGAATGATTATTGTGTTCATTTATATAAAGTAAAGTTGGTAACTGTAGTCGAGGGCAACCCGAAGGCTCCCTTTTCAGTAGCTACTACATCGAGGCGTAGGGGAGGGCTACTCCTTTCCCTGGATTTCTCCACTTTACCCTTGATCCATACCTTATAATGCTGCGTGTTAAGCCAGGAGGTATCAAGTACCATTTTAAAGTCTTTGGTATGACTTGACCAGGGATTGAACCCCGATCTCCAGGACCATTGGTGAACACTTTACCCACTAGGGTTTGGTGAAATACATACGAGGAGCATACGATAAGTTTCCGGACTTTTTTCGTATGGACACTTTTATTGATAGTACACACATGAAACTCTAGTCCCCTTCGAACTAATCTCCTCCGGCTGCAATGCAAGTGTTGTACCGTTCCAACAACTTCTGGAACGCCCCATGGAAGTCCTCTTGTGTGAGCATGTCAATGACCTTCGTCACAGCCCCTTTCATCTCCTCAATTGTCTCATAACCACAGCCTCTGAGCTAAGGGAAAAAGCAAAAGTCACAGGGAGCACGGTCTGGACTATAGGGAGGGTGAGGAACTGTCTTGATGCCCATCTTGGTCAAATAGTCTGTGACAAGGATGGAGTTGTGGACTGGTGTATTGTCCTGGTGAAAATGCCACAGACCCAATTTGAAGATTGCTGGCATCTTCTGACGGAATCTCTTCCTGAACTCCCTTAAAACCTCAACATAGTAACCCTAACCCTAACCCTTTGGCCAATCAACTCTGGTCTCTTGACCTCCTTACTCCTCCCACACCTCTCATAATTCCTCACAGACTCCCTGCTTTCCTTAAATCTCTTATGCCACTCAAAAACTGATGCTCGATTCATGCAAGATGGTCGAAAAGCAATCTGAAGCATTCCAAACGTTTCTGTGGCATTTTTTCAAAGTTTAAAACACAATTTTATTGCGTATCGTTCTTCTAAAGTGTCAGATTGAATTTTTGAAATTCACCAGCTGTGACAATCTAGCTTTAGTAGGGTGTATTCCAATTGCTGCTGTAGCTGTTCATTGGAAGCTGAAATCATAAAAGTTGGTCAGTCATCTCATAATATGTATAGCAATAATATACTGAATTTTCAAGAGTCTATGACAATTTTAAATACCTGTACAAAAAAAGTCTGGAAACTTATTGAATACACCACGTATATATATATATATATATATATATATATATGTATGTATATATATAAGTTATATGTATTATAATGTTTTTGTTTTAACCGACCAGAAATGTAATATCATAACAAGAATTCAGTTAGTTCTCTGAAGCTATGGCATTTATCAGTCTTGCAGGACCCACTGGAACTATACATGGGCAAGTTTATGACGAAAATCGATAGCAGGCCTCTCCTCTTAACAACAACGATGGAAGCTTTCGTTTTATTTAGTTCTTTTGCTTAATGACATATCCGAACCCCTTGGCTATTTAACACCAAATATATCCTTATAAAACAACAGTAGTTTGACATTTAAACTGTGTGAAAACAAATGACTAATGCTAAATTGAATTGTTAGAAATCGAACTGTTTGATCGTTTAGCCTTGTAAACAAATGACTGATGTTTAACTGAATTGTTAGCGATACAGAGCGATGTTTGGAACCATTTGACATTGTGCCGACGAATGAGTAAATTTGAATAAAATGATTAGTATTAAATAGAAATAGTTGAAACTCTTTAACTGTTTGTGTAAACTGAATTATTGCTATTACATAGCAATACTTGGAACCACTTGACAGAGCGCCAATAAACGGACAGTGTTCAATAGAATAATTAGTGATAAGTAGCAATACTTGCAACCACTTCACTGTTGTTTTCAAACAAATGATTAATATTGAATAGAATTACTATTGTTATATAGCAATGAATGAAACCATTTTACTTAGTAGAATCAATAGCATTTCTTATCGGCAAATTAGTTGTAACTCATTTAAAAATGAAATTATCTACAAACGATGTAAGCAAACAAATAACTGATGTTAAATTGTTGCTGTTATATTGCAATACTTAAAACAGTTAAACTGTGTGCCAAAAAAAAAAAGTTCGGGTTGGTTTTAAAAATGTCATCAACGAAATGTGTTTAGAAATCATATATAAGCGTTTAAATTGCGCTGGTTTCCTTGTGGCTGAGTAGTAGAATCTTGGATTGGCGTTTCAGTTAGCCAGGTTTCGATCCCAGCTTCAGGAATCTAGCTTGTCTTGCTATATTGAAGAGTTCTGATAGAACGAAACACGCCTGCCTATGGATGACAATATATATGTATTGAGTGTCTCCAAATACATGGGACCCATGTGACCGATAATAACTCAACTAATAATAATGTTGTGTTCCTTTTCATTTCAGAATTGAAAATAGTATACTGTAAAAACTATTAATCCTTGGTCTTAATGCCTTGGACAAGAAAGGAAAGATATTTGGAGTCACTACTTATTTGAAGATAAAATCATTGAAAACTGTTTCAAAATAGATACAACCTATTAATATAGGCTATCTAAATATACATGGGACCCTTGTGACAGCTAATAACTCTACAACTAATAATGTTGTGTTCTTTTCGTTTCTGATTTGAAAATAATATTTTATACAACAACTATTAATCTTCGATCACAATACCTTGGATAAGAGAGAAAAATATTTTGCGTCACAATTTATTTAGAGAGAAAATCATTCAAAACTTTCTCAAAATAGATGCAACCCATTAATATGATAATGATTTATTACTGAGACAAGAAACTCAGGAAAGATTGCGTGTCCTGGAAGCTGATATTTTAACAATTAAAAAACCTTGATGCATTTTTTACAGGACGTGTTCCAAATGAACCCCATTGTGTTTGTCTCAGTAATAAATAATTATCATATTAGTGGGTTGTATCTATTTTGAGACGCCCTTCCATGGTTGATATGCCATAAAACCAAGCCAAACCAACCTTGAAAGACTGTTTCGTAATATATCTTTTAACAAAAGATCTGCTCCATCGTGAAAGGCATCATCATTATCATCATATCGCGCTGGTAGCACGGATATCCCTGACCCTCTCTCGCCACTCCTCTCTATCGTTCATCGCCCTAGGTAGGTCTTCAGGACAACATCCTGTATCCTCACATAGCTGCTGAATGTACGTTCGTGCTGGTCGTCCTGCTTTTGCGCGGCCATGTGTGGGGATCCATAAGAGTACATCTCTTATGAGTTCATCTCTGCTTCTCCAGCAGTGTCCTGCATGTCTGGTTCGTCTAACTTGAATAGTTTTCGTGATAGGGGGCAGGTGGCCGTACAGTTGGTGTCTTGTGGGGTGTTGCTGCCAGGACTTGTTCAGGGTTGCACGCAGCATTCTTGTGTAATTGCCATCTAGCTTCTTCTCCAGTCGTTTTGTTAGCGTCCATGTAGTGCATCCATATAGCAGTATCGATGTGACCGCTGACTGGAAGATTTTTTGAAGAATTATCAAAATATTAGCTATTTCCCAGCAAAAATCTGAAAAGAAAACGAGAAAATAAAGTCGACGAGAAATATCTGAGTGGCTGCAGCTTTGCTTCAAAAATTGTAAAACCCTCTTTAATACGTCATTTTGGACTTTGCTATTTTGTAAAATAAACGCCGAGACATATTTCTACAGGGTAAATGACAGTTTAGGTTAAGTTAATCTGATTCTTTTTCGATTTCACTTCCTTTATTTAATTGCATACCAACCTTCCTGGGTTATCTAAAGACATTTTTATCAGAGGACAGAAAGGGTACTGTTTAACCCATAACTAGGAGAATAAGGATACTCATACCTCTCCCAAGGGCATTTGTCCAAAAGGGAATGTAACAGTGTGATTGGATTTCAAACTCATTGCGAATTTGCCACACGTTAGCCAGTAATCCACAGAAACTTCAATCCACAGAAACATAGATAGATAGATAGATAGAGATGGTTTGGGTTGCTTATTTTGCTTAATGGCATATCAACCTTTGTGGGTTATTTAATGCTAAAGCCATTCTTATACAATATTAGTAATGGTACTATCAAACCCATCGCTAGTGGGGTGGATAATAAGGGTGTAGCTTTCCCAAGGGCATTAGTCCTAAAAGGAATGTAATAGTGTGACTGGATTTCAAACTTACTATGATGTTGCAATACGTTAGCCACTAAGTTACAGGGTCTTCTATCCCCATCGGCATACCGAGATAGATAGATCGATTGATTGATAGAGATGAACTTAGAAGATAGATAGATAGATAAATAGATAACATAATGATGTAACGCAAACTTTCAGCTTCAGTATCATTACTTAATGGCATATCAATTTTCGTGGGTTATTTATATGTAAGGGGACAGTACTGGTACCATTTAACCCAGAGCAGGAAATTTTAATGAGATTACACGGACTAAAATAAAACAGAAAAGAAACAAATAAATCCATTGAATCATCTTCATCTGACTTTAAAATAGTTCAATACTCTAATGATTAATAGAAAACTTTTTTTTTCTTTTCAATTTGTAATTTGGCCTATCATCTTTCAAATTTTAATTACGTTTTTAAAATAAGTTATCAAAAAACTTAAAAATTATACGTTCATAAACTAAACTCATTTTGTTGCAGGTCCAATTTTTTTTCATCCACAGTAATAATGAATGTCATGTTATAATCTCACATCTCCATCTTGAAGAGAAAATTATAAAACTAATTAGTAAGATTTAATTAGACGGGAATAGTTATTTGAACAAAAGAAGTATTCCGTTTTTGTTTTCTTTTTCATTTAAGGTTTTATATTTTTTGTCTTTGAAAATTAATTGTCATATAGAAGTAAGTACATTGTAAAATCTGTTTTATATTAATTGATCATTAATGAACTGTCTATGGGAGGATTCCCCACCACATAACGACCCAAAGTAAGCGAGTTCGAACTCCAGTCGTACTATTACGGACTTCACCAATTGTTTTACCAAATGTTTGATGTTTTATTTCCTGGCGTCTGAAGCGCCCCCATTGGGGGAATGCCGACGGATTTGAAGGTATTTTTGGATATTGCCGTGTTGTATAGCCGTGAAACAACTATACGTATACATATATATGCGGAAACATAATCAACAATAATGACGAACGAACACACTTCTTTAGAAAAATATACCTCTCACACTTTATTCGAAAGGGTTGCGAAAGGGTTGTGTGTGAGCGGTGAGTTGGAGACTGAACAGACTGCAACATATTGAAACCAAGTTCCTCTGACTATAGCAGCACATTTTTTCTCATTCTGCTGGGCTGCTCAACCGGGAGTTCTGAGGGCCCAAACCCTCAGCTGGGAGCTGGTTCTCACTGCCTCGAACTGCAACTCGAACTCCAACTAACTGACTCCAACTGACTCGAACTGTCTGTGGCACCGGGTTATATAATTGTTTGACATCCCCCTGCTTCTTGTGGGCGTCGCATCTGCACCGAATTCAATCCGTCCACATGTCAAGGTGATATCTTTGAACGGATGCACCTGTTTCTCGATTGACGGCTGGGTCGAAGGTCAATATGTTACAGCTTGTGTGTTAGCTGCGGCCCTGCGTCCGAACCCACTTTTAAAAAGGCCTTGTGCCGTACTTGTATTATTACGGTCACTTTCGGTCTAATAGCATTGAAAACGGTATGAACCCTCTTATACCCTCACTCACCGATGGGTTAAGCAGTAACACTGCTGTTCTTCAACAAGGATGGGTTTTAAAGTATTATTACGGTCACTTTCGGTCTAATAGCATTGAAAACGGTATGAACCCTCTTATACACTCACTCACCGATGGGTTAAGCAGTAACACTGCTGTTCTTCAACAAGGATGGGTTTGGCATTAAATAACCAACTGGTTGATATGCCATTAAAATAAACAAATAAACTGTCTCTACAGAGAGTACTTTGCGGACGAGTTACTTTTATAATTTGATAGGTCGGTTGGTTGGTTGGTTGGTTGGTTGTGTTTTATGGCATATCAACCTTTTTTTTTATAATTTAAGGTCTGAGTTCAAACCTGAGTGAAGCCCAAATTTCGGATTCTTATTTTTAAGATAGAAACGAGTATTTCACTTTGAAGATTAGAGTTACACAATCTTCCTGCCAACAAAAAGAATCGCCTTGGAGCCAAATTGTTTGATAGGAATTCTTTATTGAACTCAGAATCAATTAGTGATATATGCTTATCCAGAATAGACAACCTCATGCAAATTAACAAAAATATCATCTAGAATGAAAACCCTCCATTTAGTTGTGTCAAGCTGGTGAAGATTGTTGGGAACTTTATTGATTCATTCGCAATTAAAAATTAAATATATTGAATCTAGAAAGGAAATGTTTAAAAGTTTTAAATATTTCTGAATTTTATAAAGACATTGGCTCTTAAAATATTGCAACTGAGTTTGAGATATTTACATGTTTAAAATTATTGTGAACTTAGCAAGTAAAGTTGGCGATCGTAGTGGAGGGTGACCAGACGGCTCCCATTTCAATAGCTACAACATTGAGGTGTAGAGGAGAGCGCTACTCCTTTCCCTGGATTGCTCCACTTTAGCCTCCATACGTACCTTATATTGCTGAGTGTTAAACAAAGAGGTATCAAGTACCATTTTTTTGGTGTCTTTAGTAAGACGCGACCTGGGATTGAACCCAGGTCTCCCGGACCATTGGCGAACACCCTAACTTCTAGAAGTTTTAACTGTGTCAAATGATCAGGAAGTTTACTAATACGTTGGCTTTAAAAACATTGATAATGCGACTAAAGTGTTTAGAGGGTTCATCCAAAATATTGATATGTAACTGCCACTGTTCAGTAAAAAAAGTAAATTTAAAAATAATGATTAAATTAAAAGTGAAGCACATAGCTGAGATTTTACTCTTATCTAAGAGGTGAATATAAGAATATAATTTCTATATATTTTTGTAAATCATATTAAAAGAAGGACAACCTATTTTCAGAAGAAAAAAAGCGAATAAGAAATATACAAAAAGTGTCTTAGAAATTAATAAGAATTTTTCTAAATGTTTAAACGGTTTTTTGTATGTGTAAGTATTAAAAGAATTCTTTTAACACTGACAAGATGATAAAAATAGGTGAAAAGATGGATAAATAATATACTTTAAAAATAATGATTAAATTAAAAGTGAAGCACATAGCTGAGATTTTACTCTTATCTAAGAGGTGAATATAAGAATATAAATTCTATATATTTTTGTAAATCATATTAAAAGAAGGACAACCTATTTTCAGAAGAAAAAAAGCGAATAAGAAATATACAAAAAGTGTCTTAGAATTTTTCTAAATGTTTAAACGGTTTTTTGTATGTGTAAGTATTAAAAGAATTCTTTTAACACACACACAAACATGCAAACCACCCCATATATATATAAATATATATATATATATATATATATATATTTGTGTGTGTGTGTGTGTTTGTGTGTGTGTTGATATGGTAGATTGTGAGTAATCTGACAAGATGATAAAAATAGGTGAAAAGATGGATAAATAATATACTTACAAAGAGCTTAGTAGGAGTGATATTTCATTCTTTATTCCAAGAATTTCTTCAGACAAAACATTTTTTTTTTTTTAGTTTTTCTACATTTTTGCAAAATGAGAAAATAGAGAAAATAACAGAGAAAATAAGGTATAAAATGGGGAAGGAGAGGGTCTAAAGATAAAAGGCAAGTAAGGGAAAAATTAGAGTGGGAGGTAGACGTGGTTTTAAGTGATGGTATTAGGTACTATTGGTTTTGAATGTAACTCTCTGTATATATATATATATATATATATATATATATGAATTATTGCATAGTCCAGTCGGCTTGAGCTGTAGAATACGTCGACTGAATACTTGCCTTCAGTTGATCTTTAGGTATAGCAGAGTTATTTGGGGTTTTGGTCACTCACTCAATTGCCCTTTCACACACACACACACACACACACACACACACACACATAATAATAATCAAGAGAATTATAATCCAGGGAGTTAAGTGGTCAAATTTTAGGTGTGAAACTGTTTCAGAAATTTCCGTCTCTTTTATTCTTTTATTTATTTATTAATTTATTTATTTTGTATCGTGCATAGTCCTGTTGTTAAACCCAACATCTTCCAGCACCTTCTCGATCCAGAACGTCTCTACATTCTCCGAGCCCTTGATATAGGGCTCTGAGTTGATTCTAAGCCCAAGTGGGAAGATAAATGGAAGAATAAAATCACCATTGGTAGTGACCCCTCAAAAGTACATTTATACACAGTTATATGGTTTCAAGTATTCTTGTACAAATAAAAGATGAGAACCAAACAACTACAAACCTGGGAGTAATGGCAAGAAAGTGGTACTTTCTATTTCCTAGTTTTTAAGAACGTGAGGCTCATTACTAGATGCAGTTTAATGCCGTACCCAAACAACCCTCTTCCGAAAGTAAATTGGCGTATTTTAGACCCCACCTAAAGTTGCATTATACATGATCAATCAACATGTTAGGCCCGTGGTGTAGTCGTTATCGCCGTAGGAAATGAACACGGCGATACGAGTTCAAATCCTGGACGATACTGATTGCATTTCACATAGCACTAATACCCTTGGGAAAGGTATGAATCCAATTATTCTCCCTCCAGCTATGGGTAAATAGTAGGACAGACTAGGTTCTTCAGCCTTGGTTAGGCAACGAGTCTAGGAGAAGGAAAACTCTGAATTCAAACCTGTTAAACTCCGCTTAAAAATTGACCTTGTGTCATATCCTGCCCGAGCGGAGGGGTTGGGTAAATAGTATCATCATGTCGGGCCGCTATTAAGGATTTCCCTGTCCCTCTCTCGCTACCCCTCTCTATCGTCCATGTTTTCATGATGGGTGGTAAGTGGCCATACAGCTGCTGCTTTGTAGTGTGTTGCCTCCAGGAATTGTTTACTATTACTCGCAGCATTCTTGTGAAATTGATCCTTACAATAAAAAAGCATAAATTTTGAATTGTTATAGGTATGAGCGACAGTCTGTCATAAAGGCGTATGGCATGAAAGCAAAAGTATACCTTGATACAAGAGAAAAATACACTCGATCTTCATTGACACTTCATCGGAACGGTTTATATACATATATATATATATATATATATATATATATATATATATATATATATCATCATCATCATCATATCAAGCTGCTAGCACGGATTTCCCTGACCCTCTCTCGCTAACCGTCTCTATTGTCCATCGTTTCCGGGTGGTCTTCCAGATTACATCCTGTATCTGTACAGAGTTGTAGGAGATAGGGTCTAACTGGTCGTCCAACCTTTGCTCTTCGTGTGAAGAGGTTCACAGGAGTACATCGCTTATGAATTCGTCCTTACTTCTCCAGCTGTGTCCTGCGTATCCTGTTTGTCTAACTGAGATAGTTTTCGTGATGGGTGATAGGTGGCCGTACAGCTACTGTTTTGTGGGGTGTTGCCTCCAGGACTTCAGTACAGCTTGTAGCATTGTGTAATTGCTGTCAAGCTTTTTCTTCATACTCTAAGTCAGCGTCTACTTGGTGCATCCATATAGTAGTATTGACACTCCTGCTGCTTGGAAAAAAAAAACTGTTTTTTTTTATCGGACATTTGACTTCTATATGACCGATTACACTCCATAGCTGTCCATGGCTTTGCTAGTCGCGTGTTGATGTTATTCTCAGCAGAAGAGACACTGCTTCCAAGGTAGGTGAACTTGTTCCCTTGTTTCAGAAGACCACCCTTTAGTGTGAAAATATTGCCTCTTTGATTTATGCACATATATTCTGTTTTGTCCCCGTTCGCGTGGTGACCTATGCCAACAGTTGCCTGTTGTAGACTCTGTTAGCAGAGATTCGGCCAGGGCATGTGTATTTGCCAAAAGCCCTATGTCATCAGCGTAGTCCTAGTCCGTAATAGTTTGTGCGGAGTATCTTCTGCTTTTTGACTTTGTCAGCGTAAATCCATTTTCTTTCATTAAATCTACTGCCGCTCGAAGCACGTAGTCTAGGCAGATAATAAACAGGTATATGTATCGCCTTGCGATCAATAACAGGATAAGAATGCTAAAAAAAAGTGTTAAGAAAATTGGAATGACCTATAGTCACAGTCTCTTTACATATTATAGGAGTCTATAAAAGATCAACTTGAGAGAGATGGCTATATTAGAATAAAATACTGACGGAAGTCAAAAGTTTTGACATATCTAGATACCGGAAAAGACATCGACACACGGCTAACGAAGGCATGGACAGCTATCGATAGGCTATCGATCATATGGAAATCAGACCAGACCGATCAAATGAAACGCAGTTTCTTCCAGGCAGCGGTCGTGTCGATACTGCTGTATGGATGCACTACTTGGACGCTAACTAAACAACTGGAGAAGAAGCTAGACGGCAATTATACAAGAATGCTGCGAGCAATATTGAACAGGTCCTGGCAGCAACACCCCACAAGGCGCCAACTGTACGGTTACCTACCACCTATCACGAAAACTATACAAGCTAGACGAACCAGAAATGCCGGACACTGCTGGAGAAGCAAGGACGAGCTCGTAAGTGATGTACTCCTGTGGACCCCTACATATGGCCAATCAAAACCAGGACGACCAGCTCGAACATATATACAGCAGCTGTGTGAAGATACGGGATGTAGCCCTGAAGACCTGCCAGAGGTGATGAATGATTGGGAGAAGTGGCGAGAGAGGGTCAGGGATATCTGTGGTACCAGCACGACATGATGGTGATGATGATGATGATGAGATACGCACTAGTTTGTAGGGCATACATTGCGTGACTAAGCTAATTTAGATTTTTTGTGGTAGGTACTCGCTGTGGTTGGTAGTATCGTGGTATGTTGACGCGCTGACTTTGCTTCATTTTTTTGTGATTTGAAAACTATGGAGAACTTATGCCATACGATTTCGAAATGGGCTATAAACCCACAAAAGCAACCAAAAATATTTGTTGTGTGAAAGATGAAGTAGTGGTTCATCACAATTCAATCAGTAAATAATTGGAGTATTTTCGCTTGGGTCGGGTCGCAAGAACGTCGACGTCCAGCTAAACCTGAAGCCGTGGATTACCATGCCATGTAGCGAGCAAAAAGTAATTCTCGGAGAATATCAGGAGAACAGAATTTCAAAGTCCAGCCTCAGGATGTATATCGAATTGTACCTCATGTTACCAAAATATTGTAAAACTTTTGACTCACCTAAGAAAAAGTGGATACACATATATGTATTATATTTGTGTATATGATTACCCACAAAATGTCCAGCCGGTCCGTCACCTTCACGGCCTCAGCAAAAGCCTCAGGATGTGCGGAATTATACGTCATGTTAGCAAAATATTGCAAAATCTTTGACTCACCTAAGAAAAAGATTATACACATATATGTATTATATTTGTGTATATGATTACCCACAAAATGTCCAGTCGGCCCGTCACTTTCACGGCCTTAACAAAAGCCTCAGGACGTGCCGAACTGTACCACATGTTACCAAAATATTGCAAAACTTTTGACTCACTTAAGAAAAAGTGGATACACATATATGTATTATATTTGTGTATATGATTACCCACAAAATGTCCAGCCGGTCCGTCACCTTCACGGCCTCAGCAAAAGCCTCAGGATGTGCGGAATTACACCTCATGTTAGCAAAATATTGCAAAACTTTTGACTCACCTAAGAAAAAGAATATACACATATATGTATTATATTTGTGTATATAATTACCCACAAAAAGTTAGCTGTTCGGAATTTCGTCTCAGGCTATGTCGGGAACTTCAGCTGGTAATAAGGAGATTTACTCATTCGAAGATTTCCATCAAATGTGAATCAGTATTCCCCAAAGCAATTCCATGAAGAATTTGAAGAACGTGTGGGGTTTTTTTTAGCAGGGGATAAACAGATAAGGACCCAAAGGGAGAGAAATAAAATTGTGGTTTTTGAGCGCAAAAATGAAAAACATATCTTTTCGGCAAGAAAATAAAATCCAAGAAGAATGGTTGAGAAATACCATGTGTACTCATGTATAGGTCGAATTTCGAAAACCTCATTCTTAGGTGCCCTTAATATGACATAAAACTGCATCTGATGGAGAGGCTCCTGTTCTAGATAACGAAGGGTGTGTGGAGTCATCCCATCGTTACCATAACTCCAAATTCCGCACTGACCTGAAATGAGTGTGCCAGTTAGGGTCAAATGGATATGTTTGAGATTGATTTCATTATTCAACATTCACTAAGTTTAACCAAGTCTGGGAAAAGGCTAGAACTATTGTGAATCTGGTGAGAATCGGATTTACGAATAATGTTTTTTTTTTTTGTTAGTCGCGTATACGTCACAAGTGGTACCTTTTAAAGAAAATGAAATGTCTCATCGCAAAGATTGCTTCATGAGCCCTGCCAACGGTGCTAAGAATATAACAGTGGAATCTCTGTCATAAGAGAAGATTCCTCTGTCCACCAAAAAAAAATAAATAAATAAAGCTATCCTTGATATCACACTAAACTGCATGCATTGATTTAGCCCCAGAATTAGAGCTCTTGGGAACGTCTTCGTGGGCATTATCCCCGGATCCACTCTAAATAAGAGTGACAATGCCGGGTATGAGTGAAAAAGATCTGTTAGGGAATTGTTACTATTAGATAGGAATAATTGTAACCAAATCAATGTGAACAAAAAAATGATTCTTATCAATAAATAATTGTCTCTTGCAATGGAATATAATTGGAAAGAAATTATTATAATTCGATCGGAATACTGAAAGCGAAATAACTAAGTGAAAATTATCAGAATTAGATTGGAAGGTTGAAGCCATATAACTGCGTGAAAACAAATTAAAATAATTGTATACAAATAGTCAATATATATATATATATATATATATATATATATATATATAGTTGTTTGTTTGTTTGTTTGGTTGGTTGGTTGGTTGATTTGATTTTATCGCATATCAACCTTTGAAGGTTATTTGACACCAAATTCGTTCTTATGCAAATAGTCCGTTCTATCTCAAACAATTCAGTTTAGCACGAGTACATAGTTTAATTGTCAAAAATATTTCTATTTCAAACTATTCAGTTTATTCAAACAGTTCTAATTCAGCTGATTCAGTTTAGTATACGTACATATTTTGTTTATATACAGTTAAAGTCAAAACAGTTCTATATTAAATAAATTCAGTTTAGTGTAAGTAGAGTTTCAATGTCAGAAACAGTTCCATTTCAAATAATTCAGTTTAGCATAAACACTCAGTTTAAATGTAAGTACAGTTTAATTCTAAAAAAACATTTCTATTTCAAGCTATTCAGTTTAGTTAAGCAGTTCTAATTCCAACAATTCAGTTGAGCATAAGTATACAGTTTAGTTCTATTTAACCCATTGATAGGGCCCTATATGGTGTTACCATTCCGGGCCAGAGTGGACCCTGGAGCAATGGCAATGAAGGGGTGCTCTGCATTCCCCAAAGCACTAGCATCCCTTGAACCTCACCATCAGATTGTTAAGTGTCATATCCAGGAGACTCATTGTGGGGATCTAACCCCTCTGCAGAGGTTCAGTCAGTGTATTGTACAGCCCCAGCCGACTGGGCAAATATATATATATATATATATATATATATATATATATATATATATATATAGCCCAAGAGGTGGTCGTGTCCTCTGTAAGGTAAAAAAGTACTTTCAAGATACATGTGATCATGCAGTCACGCATTCTTACCATGACTAGTTAATTTGGCTTCGTTTATGTGTGGCATGAATTGGCGGCCCATTGGTAGAAATTTCGGTTTCTTCATTCTGGGGTTTCAGGTTCGATCTCTAGGGGTGGAGATTATGGTATGCACTGCTGATGAGACCCAATAAGGTCGAAAAGGCTATTCTTTGTTCCGTCTGTCGCGTATGAGTATTTGCTGGATTTTCTGGTCATGGTAATTTAATTAATATAATATCAATTCCTATATATATATATAAATATATTTAATGTATTCACTGGCAGAAATACAGAACTCGACATTTAACAACCCAACAAATGTTAACTTACTGTAATACTAAACCATCTTATTCTAGTTGTAGCAGTCAACCTACTCATACAAATGAAGAATATTCTAAGACCCTTAAAATCGAGCTTAAACAAATCCTTAGTTTAAATACAATTTCAGACGAATATCAAATGGATTTTTAATGAAAGGGTTCGAACCTAGTCATAACATTCATTCTTTACTAATTTTTGTTTCAAAGATGTCAAATACTCTGCATGAGCGAGGAGATCTTTACCGCCCTCTTTTTTTTAAGCAATGCTAATTTCTCTACCTTTCTCAACTTGTATTGTAGGCTACTCAGAAACGTGTTCGGTACAGGAACGACCAGTTTTCTTATAACAGTTATGTGTAGAACCGAGCCACGGATGAACAAACAAACCACACAAAATGGTGCCTATCTAAAACTAGTGGAGAAGTTCACTTACATCAAAAGTAGCGTCTCATGCTGAGACAACCAGTCTAGGAGAAGGAAAACCCTGAATTCAAACCTGTTAAACTTCAACCAAAAATTGACCTTCCGTCGTATCCTTATTTTAAATAAACAACAATAGTTGATATGCCATAAAACCCAAACAGACCAAACTAAACCTATAGAAATATATATATAACTAAACCGATATATACCGGACATTGACCTAGCGGTTAGAGTGTTCGCCAATGGCCCGGGAGTACTGGGTTCAATCCCAGGTCGAGTCATACCAAAGACTCAAAAAATGGTACTTGATGCCTCCTTGCTTAACACTCAGCAGTATAAGGTACGGATCAAGGGTAAAGTGGAGCAATCCAGGGCAAGGAGTAGAGCCCTCCCCTACACATTGGTGTAGTAGCTGTCGAAAAGGGAGCCTTCGGGTCACCCTCGACTATGGTCGCCAACTTTACTTTTTACTTACTATATATATATATATATTTACATCCGGTTAAAAACGTTGATGAAAAGAATTAACAAAGGATTTCATTTACACACTCTTTCTCTGCATTACTGGCATTTTTATGTGACACATAATGTGAAAGGAATCATATTACGTGTCTGATGATTGATAGAACCTCATGAAACTGACAGTAAAGCGAAGAAAGAGTTAGTCTGAGAAATCATCTTTAACTTCATTTTTAACGGTTTTTCAAAATTCTTACTCGTATACTTGGTTCCATCACCTTAACAAAAAAAATGCAAGCCGTGGGCTAGGGCAGTAGAATACAACGACCGCATCGTTGCCAAGGGAGAAGACTTCTCAACGAGGGTCCTGTGGCCCACTCGGCTAAATCTGTAGAATACACCGACCGCATCGTTGCACAGGAGTAAGACTCTCCCATCGAGTGACCAGTGGCCCAGTCGGCTAGAGCTGTAGGATACACCGACTACAAAGCTGCACAGGAGTAAGACTCTCCCATCGAGTGACCAGTGGCCCAGTCGGCTAGAGCTGTAGAATACACCGACTGCAAAGCTGCACAGGAGTAAGACTCTCCCATCGAGTGACCAGTGGCCCAGTCGGCTAGAGCTGTAGGATACAACGACTGCAAAGCTGCACAGGAGTAAGACTCTCCCATCGAGTGACCAGTGGCCCAGTCGGCTAGAGCTGTAGGATACACCGACTGCAAAGCTACACAGGAGTAAGACTCTCCCATCGAGTGACCAGTGGCCCAGTCGGCTAGAGCTGTAGGATACACCGACTGCAAAGCTACACAGGAGTAAGACTCTCCCATCGAATGACCAGTGGCCCAGTCGGCTAGAGCTGTAGGATACACCGACTACAAAGCTACACAGGAGTAAGACTCTCCCATCGAGTGACCAGTGGCCCAGTCGGCTAGAGCTGTAGGATACACCGACTGCAAAGCTACACAGGAGTAAGACTCTCCAATCGAGTGACCAGTGGCCCACTCGGCTAGATCTGTAGAATACACCGACCGCATCGCTGCACAGGGGTAAGACTCTCCCATCGAGTGACCAGTGGCCCAGTCGGCTAGAGCTGTAGGATACACCGACTGCAAAGCTACACAGGAGTAAGACTCTCCCATCGAGTGACCAGTGGCCCAGTCGGCTAGAGCTGTAGGATACACCGACTGCAAAGCTGCACAGGAGTAAGACTCTCCCATCGAGTGACCAGTGCCCCAGTCGGCTAGAGCTGTAGGATACACCGACTGCAAAGCTACACAGGAGTAAGACTCTCCCATCGAATGACCAGTGGCCCAGTCGGCTAGAGCTGTAGGATACACCGACTACAAAGCTGCACTGGAGTAAGACTCTCCCATCGAGTGACCAGTGGCCCAGTCGGCTAGAGCTGTAGGATACACCGACTGCAAAGCTACACAGGAGTAAGACTCTCCCATCGAATGACCAGTGGCCCACTCGGCTAGATCTGTAGAATACACCGACCGCATTGCTGCACAGGGGTAAGACTCTCCCATCGAGTGACCAGTGGCCCAGTCGGCTAGAGCTGTAGGATACACCGACTGCAAAGCTACACAGGAGTAAGACTCTCCCTGCAGAGGGGTATGACTCCCTCAACGTGTGTCCTGTGGCCCAGTCAACTGGAGATGTAGAATACAACAACAGCATATATGCACATGTTTAAGATAACTCCAACGAATGTCGTGGATATGATAATAAACAATCTGATGATACTGTTTCAGTAATGCTGGAACTTTGGGAAATGCGGAGTATCCCTTCATTGTCATCTTTCCTGGGCCTATTCTGGCCAGGACTGGTTGTACCTGATAGAGTCCTATCTATGGGTCAAATAGAACTAAACTGTGCACTCATACTAAACTGAACTGTGTAAAATAGAATTGTTTTAGACATTGAACTGTGTAAACAAAAAACTGGACTTATACAAATCTGAATTGTTTAAAACAAAACTGTTTATAGGTATAAAAATAGACTTGAACTTTATTACCTACAATGGTTGTGGTACCATAAAACCAAACCAAACCAAACCAAACAAAAATACACCAATGTATACCAATATATATATATATATATATATATATATATATATATATATATATATATTTATATATATGTGTGTGTGTGTGTGTGTGTGTATAAATATATATATGTAAGGGTACAAATATTAAAAAAGCTAGGTATTCAGCGGTTTCTTTCATCTATACATGAATTATTTGCCACAGTTAAACGTTTCGGGTGTTTTTAAAATTAAAACTTCATCTAGGAATTAAATGTGATGTTTTGTCTTCTGGGTTAGAAATCCTCCTCATCATCATCATGTCGTGCTGGTAGCACAGATATCCCTGACCCTCTCTCGCCACTCCTCCCTATCGTTCATCGCCCTAGGCAGGTCCTCAGGACAACATCCCGTATCCTCACATAGTTGCTGAATGTATGTTCGTGCTGGTCGTCCTGCTTTTGCACGGCCATGTGTGGGGGTCCATAAGAGTACATCACTTATGAGTTCGTGCCTGCTTCTCCAGCAGGGTCCTGCATGTCTGGTTCGTCTAACTTGAATAGTTTTCGTGATAGGAGGCAGGTGGCCGTACAGTTAGTGTCTTGTGGGGTGTTGCCGCCAGGTTATTTAAAACGAGACAAAACATGAGAAAACAACTGTCTTTCTACCTCCATTAGTGGAGTTTTCTTTCAAGATTTTGTAACGCCGTAAATGTCTAAAATTTCTTTTAAAAGTGGAATGTATTTCCTAACATATATTGGTAAAGAGGGCGACCACAATGCTCCCTTTTCAATAGTTACTACCCCAAGGTGTAGTGGAGGGTGTTACTCCTGGTTTGCTAGACTTTATCCTTGATCTGTACCTGATAATGATGAGTATTAAGCAAGATATCGTCAAGTACCATTGTTTTAATCTTAGGTATGTCTCAACCTGGGATTGAATCCCAGTCTTCCAGATATATATATATATATATATATATATATATATATATATATATATATATAATAATCTATTCTAACTTACTCTATTTTTTCTTTTCTTGATGTTTTTAAGGTTCTGATGATGGTTTAATGTAAAAACCAAAACGTTAAAAATTGGCAAATAATTCAACTATGATTAAAATCATCCCCTGAATACTTTGTTTTTCCATATTTGTATACTCACATACTGTCAGATTTATTTTCATTTTCATACCCCTACTATATATATATATATATATATATGTGTGTGTGTGTGTGTGTATGTGTGTGTGTGTGTCTCTGTGTGTCTGTGTGTGATTACGATGCCTCTGTTCAGTTGGGAACGCTTATCTTAATTCCTGACAACTATCATTAGAAGCATATTGTTTAAATGTTTTATTTTGACTTAATTACTGCAATAAAATATTTATTACATACAGTGCGTTATACGAAAATATTCATATCCTGTGTATAATACTTGCCAGTTGGCTGGGGCTGTAGAGGACACTAACTGCTTCTCTGCTGAGGGGTAAGACCCCCCACCAACGAGTGTCCTGATATGACACTAAACAATCTGATGGTGAGGTTCCTGTAATGCTGGAGCTTTGGGGAAGTGGATTACCCCTTCATTGACATTGCTCCCTGGTCCACTCTGGCCCTGAGTGGTAGCACCTGATCGGACCCTACAATGGGTCAAATAGAACTAAACTGTAGTTATGCTAAACTGAATTGTTTGAATTAGAACTGCTTGAGCAAACTGAATAGCTTGAAATAGAAATGTTAGATAAATTGTGTACTTAAGCTAAGCAGAATTGTTTAAAATAGAACTGTTCATTTGTATAAAAATGGATTTGGCATTAAATAACCAACAAAAGTTGATATGCCATAAAACCTAACCAACCAACCATTTATAACTTTTTCTTTTGATTACTTTTTAACGAGAAAGTATGGGGATATCTATTTCTAGGGTGGAGGTGCTAAACTTTACTGGTTTTTCGACAAGACCATGGATGGCCGCAATTTATAGCGATGAATTAATTTTTAAAAATGTTTTTAAATTATGAATTTGAAGAAAAGCTAAATTTCAGACTTTGTATTAATTGGAACTCTTTAAAGTTGGATTAAAAAAAAAGTAGCGATGAATTCATAGTTTGAGCCTTCGGAATATTTACAAAATGAAAAGCAATCAGGTAATCGGAAATGAATCGTGATTAAGTATTGATAAATGTCGGGGAAATAAACAAATGCTGAGTTTAAATTCGAAAAGCTTTTAATTCATTATACCGAAGAATCCTTGGAGCCATCGCCTCGCGCAATATTTCCTAGAGATACAGAGGCGAAGATAAGAACTACGAGAAGTCAAAGGTTTTTATATCTCGTCAATTATATCTAGCAAGGGCATCGTCTTCCACATCTTAATTTTTTTTGCTGCTCTGAAAGTCTTGATGTGATTCTCTTCTTCTGAAGATGGGCTCGATAATGACAAAGATCTTTGATTAGAAAAAATACGAAAGAAAGGAAAAAAAAAAAAAAAGAAAAGAGAAAAAATTAAAAAGACATTGTAGAGACATTTCATTAACAAAGTTGAACTTCTCTCTTGTCTGGTATTTCTTAAAAGATGAGAAATTTATACCTTAGGCAATTCTTATTGAGCGATACTCTATCTTCATTCGCTCACCATTTTTTATGCGATTTATTTATTTATTTATTTCATTTTTTTCTTTTTTTACAAATTAACCCCTTTGCTGCCGTATATTTCAATTTTTGGCGGTTTTCAGTGCCGTATTTCTTAAGAAATTTAAAAAAAAAAAATATATAAAAAATTACGTTCGTAATCAATATCATCATCATTATCCTCATCATCTGTGCTATGTGCACAGATTCCATTGAGTATCCCTCGCCACCAGTCCCTTTTGGCTATTGCATGTGGTAAATCATCAAGACAAGCACAACTCAAAGTAGGGCCCCCCTGTAGGCTGGGACTGTAGAATACAGCCGTAAGTGTCCAGGGTATGTTACTAAGCTGTATCTGATGATGAGACGCTTATGCTAGAGCTTTTGGGAAGCTGGAGTACTCGTTCTCTGCCATTACTCCTTGGTCCACTCGAACTCGGCTTGAGAGTACCTGTTAGAGTACAATCTATGGATCAAAATGAAATATTTGCACAAATAAATAAGCACTAAAAACGCGTTTAAAGTTACCCACAAAGTATTCGCTTACGAACTAATTATAAAAATAGGATTAGGCAGTAAATAACCCACATGGGTTGACACACCCTAAAACATCAATCAACCAACTAATCAAAGTGGTGATATACGTTCCGGTACTGGGACGCAAGTCACCCACAACCAGTGCGTGATGAGTTTCCACATTATATATTTACTCCAGTTGTGCTAGAGCTTTAGGGAATGCCGAGTACCCCTTCATAGGCACCGTTCCCAAATCCACTGTGCCTATGAAGGGGTACTACCTTGTAGATTCTTTTCTATGAGTCAAATAGAACTAAACCGTGTACTCACGCTAAACTGAATTGTTTGAAATAGAACTGTTTGATCATTAAACCATGTGTAAACAAATAACTGAGGTTTAATTAAATCGTTAATGATGCATAGCAATACTTGGAACCATTTAACTTCGTGGACATGCAAAACCGAACTCTTAGAATAGAACCGCTTTTATATTTAATGGCGTAAACAAAACCACATTGTACTTATACTAAACTGAATGGTTTCAAATTAAGTGAAACCATTCGCCAATGATCCGGGAGACTGGAGTTCAATCCCTAGTGGAGTCATACAAAAAAACTCAAAAAATATTTGATGCCGCCTTGCTTAACACTCTGCACTATAAGGTAAGGATCACGGGTAAAATGAAATAATCCATAGAAAGGAGTAGTGCCCTCCCCTACACATCGGTGTAATAGCTTTTGGAAAGGGAGTCTTCGGGTCACCCTCGACTAAGGTCACCAAATTTACTTTTTTTTTACTTATTTAACTGTCTGAAAAATGAACTCAGGCTTGTTCTAAATGTTATCTACAAAATATATTTAGAAATGATATATTTGATATTTGTATTAAAAGGATTTGGCATAAAATGACCAACAGTGATTGATAAGCAATAAAATCAAACCAAATCTAATCAGCGACATGACTCTGTGGTATCTCAAAAAAAACAGATTGGATGGCCCATAGGAACAAAACTGCCTTTTCATTCGAATAATCCCTACAGTGGAAAAGTTCCGTGGAGTAGTGGCTGACGTCCTGGACAGCGACATCTTAGTAAACGTGTTCGAACTCAAGTTACGCTACTAGATTCACTTTCAAAATCCTTTGGAAAGCGCTTAAAACCCTTGGGAAAGGCATGAACTCCATTATCCACCCCCAACAGTTATGAATTAAATAGCACCACTTCTGTTTTTCTAGAAGGATGATTTTGGTATTGAATAATCCACGAAGGTTGATATGACTTTAAATGAAATAACCAAACTAAAAAAAAAATCCCCACATGCTCTTCTTTGAGGTCAAAAAAAGTTGTTACTAAATGAAATACACTCGGGTTTGTATTTGGGGGTTTGGAAACATGGCAAGTAAAAAATAAAAACCAGCACATAGAAAGTTCTATAGATTGATTGGCTGATTAATTTTAACGGCTTGTCAAACAGTGTGGGATTATTTTATGCTTAGAGTTTAGGGAATCATGGTCATTGTACGTTCATATTTACGTTCATGTCACATTTGTGTTACAGAGGATTTTAATTTGCACATTGTTTTATCAAATATCTAAAAATGTCAATTTGACCCATAGATGGATTTCCCAGTTGGCTGGGGCTGTAGAATACGCCGACTGCACCTGTGCAGAGGGGCAAAATCCCCCAATGAGTGTCCTGGATATGACACTAAACAATCTAATGGCAAGGTTCCTGTGATGCTGGAACCTTGGGGAATGCGGAGTACTCCTTCATTGCTATTACTCCCAGGACCACTCTCTCCCGGAATGTTAGAACCAGATAGGGCCCTGTCTATGGGTTATATTTAAGCTAAACTGAATTGTTTGAATTACAACTGTTTGACTAAACTGAATAGCTTGAAATAGAAATGTTTTAGACAATTAAACTGTATTTACATTTAGACTGCTTGCTTATGCTAAACTGAATTTTTTGAAATGGAACCGTTTTTGACATTGAAACTCTACTTACTCTAAACTGATTTGTTTAATATAGAACCGTTTTAACACTTAGCTGTGTGTAAACAAAATCTATACTTATACTGAATTGAATTAGCTGAATTAAAACAGTTTGAATACACTGAATAGCCTTAAAAAGAAATGTTTTGCACTATAAAACTATAACATTTAAACTGCATACTTATGCCAAACTAAATTGTTTGAAAGTGATGTACTCTTATGGACCCCCACACATGGCCGTGCAAAAGCAGGACGACCAGCACGAACATACATTCAGCAACTATGTGAGGATACAGGATGTTGTCCAGAAGAAATGCCAGAGGCGATGAACGATAGGGAAAAGGCGAGAGAGGGTCAGGGATATCCGTGCTACCTGCACGACATGATGATGATGAAACTGTTTGAAATATGACTATTTTCATAAAAATGGATTTGGCGTTAAATAACCCACAAAGGTTGATATGCCATAAAAACTCAACCAACCAACCCATAAATGGAACCTTAACCACTACCACTTTTCCGGGTCAGAGTGAAACTAGAAGTTATGGCAATGAAGTAGAACTCCACACTCCTTTCAGAGTTCTAGAGCAAGAGCCTAACCCATCAGATAGATTTTAGTTGGTTGGCTGGTTGGTTGGTTGGTTGGTTTTGCGGCGTATCAACCCTTTCTGGGTCATTTAACGCCGAATTAAATTTTAAAAAAATTAAGTTTAGTATAAACATAGTTTTCGTTTACAATCAGTTAAATGTCAAAACAATCCTATTTGTATCTAACAGTTCTAATTCAATCAATTCAGTTTAGTATAGATATATTTTTTACTTACACAGTTAAATGTCAAAACAGTTCTATTTCAAACAATTCAGTTCAGCGTAAGTGCAATTTCAATGTCAAACAATTTAGTTTAAGAAAAGTTCGCAGTTTAAATATCAGAACAGTTCTATTTCAACCAGGTCTTTTAAGCATAAGTAAGCAGCTTAGTTCCATTTGACCCAGAGATAAGGACCCTATCGGGTGCTAACACTCCGAGCCTGAGTGAATCTGGGTGCGATTGAATTCCCCAAAGCTCCAGCATTACTGGAGCCTCACCACCTGATTGTTTAGTGTCATATCCCGGTAACTTGTTGAAGGTGGTCTTTCCCCTCTGCGGAGAAGCAGTCGGTGTATTCTACTGCGCCAGGTGACTGGGCCATAGAGTCATTCACGGGACACTTGATTTTTTGGTGGTTGGGCAGTGATGCAATCGGTTTATTCTTCAGCTCCAGCTGACTGTTTATTTGTCGCTGCCTCCCACCAGACACGACTTGACACATGGTCAAAAGCCCAAAGGCCGATTAAAGTGGGGATAAAGGGGAAGGAAGGTCGGGAACGAGCCGAGACTCGAACCCTGCTGGTCTATGCTGCTCATCGGCTCACTTGGTGCAATGTGAGCCTGATTAGGCAAGCTGTTTCACGAACCCAAATCTGGGTCCGGGCACGTATGCCAACTCCAGCTGACTGGGCCAATAGAGTTTAGTGTCATGCCCATTTTTCAAATTGGGTGATTTCGTTCAATGATAAATGCGCCCGCGTATTGTAATATCTACTGATATGGCACGCATATCAAATGTTATTAAGATATCAACAATAGTTGCACAGTATGTGGTGCTAAAAATGCAGCAAAAGTTTCACAGATTCATATTATCGTACAGGTTAAAGTGCAAGGCATTTATTCTATTCGTTCGTGGCACGTACTTTTGTTTATAGAAATAGAGCTTTCTTCTTTATAACCACGAAAGGGTCGAAATGGCTGCATATGTGTGTGTATGTGTGTGTGAGAGAGAGTGAGAGAGAGAGACGGAGGACTGCTATGTTTGACACCACATTTAGATAGAAATATTCAGAGCCCTACCTCTCCTTGCTTCTTTGACGGGAGCATTGACCTGAGCTGTCTAGTCACTGGCTACTCTCCAACTGACTACCTGACTCTGGGGTCGAAAACTGCCGTATTATATATTTTCTGGACGTCCTCTCATTTTTCCTTCTCGCTCAATTCCCGTGATTCATTTCTGCTTGCTTACACAGGTACGTATCCTGTTTTGAAATCTCTAACCAACCGGTCAGTCAAATGTCAATATATAACATGCAAACACACGATACAGCGTAATCTATTATGGGGTCATTAAACGACGGTAGGAATTCAATTCAATTCGCACAGGACTGAAAAATACGACTATTGCTGTAGAAGGCACGCCTCAACGGAGCTTTGAATAACCTCTCTGTATCCCCTGAATAATTCTCATACCTCCCCATACAGGAAAAAAGCTTCTCCTAGAGGTGCCTTTGACTCCATACACAGAGGAAAGATGGAGCAAATTCGACTCGCTTAGGGCCTATCAAAAGAAATTGTCACAGCCATAATGATGCTATACAGAAACAGAAAAACAAAGGTCCGTTCCCCAGATGGAGACACTGACTACTTCAACATTGTAGCAGGTGTGCTGCAAGGAGACACAATTGCCCCATAGCTAACAAAACGTTTGGAGAAAAAGCTTGACGGCAACTACACAAGAATGCTGCGAGCAATATTGAACAAGTCCTGGAGACAGCACCCCAAAAAGCAGCAGGTGCAGCCACTTACAACCCATCACGAAAACTATCCAAGTTAAATGAACCAGACATGCAGGACACTGCCGGAGAAGTAAGGACGAACTTCATATGGACGAGCCAGACCTACCATGAGAAATGGACGAGAGGTATGAATCGAACTGATATGGAATACCGGTCTCGCGGGCCATTGGTGAACACTCTACCCACTCGTTAAGGGCGGTTAACTATATCTTATGTAAAAGTTCCAGTTCTGGAGATCTGTGGAGAGTAGAGTACTTTGTCATTGCCTTTACTCCCAGGTCCACTTAGACCCGGAATGGAAGTATCTTTTAGCGTCCCACCTATAGGTCAAATAGGTCTTTCTAAAAATTGATCGCATACCAAAAAAAGAACACTTTAAATAACGGTTACGTAAAAAATATAAATTTTACCATCAAATGAATTCGATTCCTGAACGTCTAGGCATAAAACAACCATAGCTGGGATTGACATATTGTTAAAATCTGCCAATACCAGCTATGTTTTTTTTTTACCAATTGTTTGCTGTTTTGTTTCCTGGCGTCTGAAGCACCCCCATTGGGGGAATATCGACGGGGCCGAAGGTATTTTTGGATTTTGCCAGACGCGTGTGAGCTGCGGCCCTGCGTCTGGACACACTTTTAAAAAGGCCTTGTGCTGTACTTGTCCGGTGGTGTGAAAAGTTAAAATCAATCAGTCGACTTAGGAATTTGACCATGACTGCACATGACATAATTTTAGGAAATCATCTGCAGTTACACCCAGTGCGAGACTAGGTAGCCATAACATCCACATAGGTATAGTGCCACGGCTTAACTATGGCTACACACAAGAATAGACTAAGAATTCGACCACAGTCACGCACAGCTCTCATTGGTTCAAGGATTTTTGGAGCCGTCGATGAGGGTGGAGGCATGGTTTGATATTAACTTTGAGAATCTGTTTCAAGTCAAATGATAGTGAATTAAATAGAATAAGAGAGCTTATTTAAACTAGGACAGAGGAGAGAACGAGTCATTATGTCTGGGATATTTCAAGGCAAAAGTCTCCTCTTAAATCATCAGCAGTTTTCATCGCTTCCCTTTGTATCTAAGAAATGTGACTGGTGACAGAACCAAGAGAACAAATTTAAACTCATAAAAAAAGAGAGAAAAAGCAACAAAATGGTCAGATATGAGAAAAGAATAAAATAAACAAAAATAAAATAACAGCTAACCAAACCAACCATATATATATATATATATATATGTGTGTGTGTGTGTGTGTGTGTGTGTGTGTGTGTGTGTGTGTGTGTGTGTGTCTGTGTGTGCAAATGTAAAACTTAACGATATACACTCACGTACGCAAACAAATAGATGTGTGTATATATATATATATATATATATATATATATATATATATAGGGGTTGGACAAAATAATGGAAACACATGGAAATTTCATACAAATTTTTAACGATATGGTTTTCTGTGCAGCTCCCTTTTTACAATTTTTTGAGGAAACTAGATTCTCAAGACGGTCATTCAGGTTTGCTGTAATTTTCAGAGCTATAGTCTTGTGATCCTTCTCACAACAATCCACATAAGAGTCTGACGGTCCTTATCAGACAGCTTTCGTTTTCTTCAAGGGTTTTGCTTCAGTGAGGAGGTTTTTCCTTCTTTCTTAAATGTTCTCATTACTTTCGAGAGATTACTCTTTGTTACACCAAATAATTTTGAGGTTTTTCTTACACTAGCGCCTGCCATACGACCACTAACAATCTGACCTCTGATGATATCAGTAAAAAAAACAAAAATTTTAGTAAAACAAAAGGAGATAAATTAATAATAAATGAAAAAAAAAAACAAAACAGAGACGCAACAAACGTTTGATAGTTTTAAAGGAGTTTCAAAATTAAAATACTAAGATTCTATTGTTTTTCCAACCCCTGAGTATATATATATATATATATATATATATATATATATATATATATATATATATATATATATATATATATATATATATATATGTCTGCAGATCTTGGTCTGATGAGCCAATTGGGAAAAAAAAACTGTCAGTAAACAAACAATTAGTCAACGCTTTTCAAACTTTCATGTAAAAATGAATTATCACTCATCAATATTTGGGGAGTATATTCGTGGTGTCATGGTTACCGCGCGCTGGACTGCGGAATCGTATGTAAGCGAGTTCTAACTCCAGTCACGCTGGCTAAGTTTTATTTTCAGATAAATACCCTTGGGAAAGCTACGAACCTCTTTATCCTTACAGCAGTGGATTAAATGGAACCACTACTGGAAGGATATATTTGGCATTTGATAACACACGAAGGCTGTTATGCCATTAAACAATCAACATAAAAACTGACTAATTGTTCTTTTTATTGAAAAATACAGGAAACTATATAACTATAAATTCATATTTATATACGTATATATACATATATGTATATAAATATGTGTGCGTATATATGTGTGCATATATATATATATATATATATATATATATATATATACTCACACCGACAGACATATTGGAAACTGTTATGGCACCTACCTTACGGACTATAATGAACTCTTCCTGTTTCAATGAATAAAGTAAAGTTGGCGACCATAGTGGAGGGTGACCCGAAGGCACCCTTTTCGATAGCTACTACACCAAGGTGTAGGGGAGGGCGCTACTCCTTCCCTCGATTGCTCCACTTTACCCTTGATCCGTACCTTATAGTGTTAAGCAAGGAGGCATCAAGTACCATTTTTTGAGTCTTTGGTATGACTCGACCTGGGATTGAACCCAGGTCTCCCGAGCCATTGGCGAACACTCTAACCGCTAGGCCAATGTCCGAATACTGGGAGGATATTCATCTCGGTATTAAGTTAATCTTTTGCCTGGGTACCTCTGGAGGTGTAACGGTTAGCAAACTAGACTAGCAAACCTACACAAGTGAGTTCGAGTCTCATTGGGCGCCCCATTCATTCGGCCTTGTGCCACATCGATGCAGAGAGCTTTGTAAATTACTAAATTAATATTTTGCCTTGGCACCTCTGGAGGTGTAACGGTTAGCAAGCTAGACTAGCAAACCTGCACGAGTGAGTTCGAGTCTCATTGGGCGCCCCATTCATTCGGCCTTGTGCCACAAAGCAAAGAGCTTTGTAAGTTCCTAAGTTAATCTTTAGCTTAACACTCTGGCAATCAGGCTGACGGTCAACAGTCTTTTACCTATGTTGTATGTATACTTTCGTTCAATATACTTGTTTCACGTAATCCCGAGTTCGTGTCTTTCTTCAAGACCTTTTACTGGTCCACAACAGAAACATAAGATCAAACATATATATATATATACTAAAAGAACATGCTGTATTGCTCAAGAAAAATGACTTTGAATGTCACAAGAGAAGTATTATATATACTTCAGCATATTTCCTTCACGTTGATTCCGAGACTAACATTTTTTATAGTTGGTTTTCGGTTTTTTTCTTTTAAATACGCAACTGAGAAATTCTTTTTTAAATATACGACATCAAAAGGGTTATTTTGAAAAACAATAATTAAATAGATAAATAAAAATAAATAATTAAATAGATAAATAAATAAATGTAAGAGCCTTCAGCTCCATAAGATGCACATGTCCCTCAATCACCCTCATGGGCCTCTCTCTAAAAATGGCTGAAAATTATATAAATTGTAAGATAAAAGATTACATCAGTTTTATGGGCAATAGCGATAAAGAAATGGGAATTCCTTGGCTGGAATTCAGCCTGTCGGTTTATATCGACTTTTCAGGAATGGTACCATATAAATCCGTTTGAATTTCTTCGCATTCATTTAACACAAAATCCATAATCTTTTTTTTTTTTTACCATGGATCCTGGTGCTTCAAACTCCATTTTTCTGCCCACGCGAAATTACTTTTGCTTAAACAATGCAAATATTTCTGTATAAACCTTATTTATATTCAAACCGAGAATGATTATTATAATACAAACGGGTCACCAAATCTCGACCACACGGCCCAAGTTAATAATAAAAAAAGGAGAACTTGCAAAATTATGGTCTTTGCTGACCACACATTAAAATTGAAAGAATGTGAAAAGAAGGATAAGTACCTCGGTCTTGCTAGGGAATTGAAAAACCTATGGAACATGAAAGTGACGTTTATACCAATTGTAATTATTGCTCCTCGTATAGTCACCAAAAGATTAATAAAGAGACTGGGAAATAAGAGGACGAATGGAGGCCATCCAAACAACTGCATAATTGACATCGGCAAGGATACTGAGAAGAGTCCTGGAAACTTGAGAAGACTTGCTGCCACTCAAACCTTCGAGAAAGACCATCAGCTAACGCCGATGTGAAAAACTCTCAAGGAGTAAAATTAATTATAATAATAATACAAATTGACGAAATATCTCACGAGAAGACCAGGACATGCCTAAAAAAAGGAATCTTTAGGGGAGAAACTAAATCTCTTCTAATAGCAGCATAAAATGGCACCATAAGGACCAGTTATGATAAAACAAGAGTTAGAGGTAACGGAATTGCAAGTGTTTGTCATGTGTTGACAGAGATGAAACGGTTAGTCTCAGAAATTCAGACAACTTTATAATTGTTGTTTGTTCGTTTGTTTGTTCTTTAGTTATTTTTGTTATTGCTGTTACTCACTGCTGCAATCAACCAGTTTCTTTTTGTTCTTTTTGTATGTTCTTTGTATTCCTGAATTGTTGCATTTAGGCAGTCTTCTTTGCTGGTGAGTCCTCTTCCTCCTTCTTAGCTTGTCAGATAGTCTGTTGATGTCATCTTACAGCAAAGTGTTACTAAAGAAGTCCAAACTAGACATGATTGGATGCGAAAGTTGTTCCATTGGAAATCATCCAAGAGATTGAAATTTGACCATACTACCAAATAGTATATGCACAAAAAGAATCCGTCCCAGAAAATGAGACACACACAATTCTCTGTTGTTTTGAGATAGAAACGGATCACCAAATTCCGGCCCTAAAGGACTGAAAAGAAGGCTAGGAGAGTTGGAAATCGAATGTATCCATCGTTGTTCAAGCAGCATTTTTGACCATCTTAAAGTCCTGATGAAGGTTTATTAAGACCGAAACGTTTTAACGTTGACTTACCATTATAATAAACTCATCACTTTTGGATTTCTTTCTTTTTCTATTTTCTTCATATATATATATATATATAATATTCTATGCTTTGTTAGTCGGGATTAGGTACCCTGATGAGCCGCTTAGATGAAACTGTAGTAGGTTAGTTCCTGACTCACGAAATAATTTTGTCCCTATACATATATATATATATATATATATATATATATATATATATATATATATTGTCATCAACAGACGGACTGTTTCGTTGTCTCACTACTCTTCAGTGGGGCTAGACACGTTGGACGTTTGAAGCTGGGATCGAAACCCGACCAACTTTACGTTAAACTTAGTAAGCCAACAAGCGAACCCAGTCAGCTCGGGAATTTTAAGGCATTAAGTAGTAGCCTTCGTTTTGTTTACATTTATACCTTACTGGATACCAGAGTGCGCAATTCGTTCAAAGAGCTTTGCATTGTGCGAGTATCAGCCCAAAATTCCTTTGCTAGACTGCTCCACCCCCGTGGGGACCGTATATATTGTCATCCACAGACAGAATGTTTCGTTGTATCACAACGCTTCAGTGTGGCTAGACACGTAGGACGCTTGAAGCTGGGATCGAAACTCGCCCATCTTTATGTTAGACTTGGACGGCTGATAAATCACATAGGCTTATAAGATGTATCTCTAATTGTCCAGACATTTAGGAAGAAATAAATGAGTTCACACTACGAATGTCAAGTGAAGTCATCTGACGTTTTTAGCACTCCCAACTCTCCCGTAATTTATAATGTTGCATTTGTCGTTAGAATTTGTTTACATTCGCGGGGATGTTTGTGGTTTAATTTAAGAGCGACTGCAACGCTAGCACTCGACAAGCCAGTAATCCAAAGCTGACCCATGACCTTATAAAACGCACGGTGATTTTCTGGGACATTTTTAGGAAAAAGTTGGTCTAATAAGCCGTCAAATACAGGTTTCTTTGTTTAATGACATACCAACTTTCGTGGGTTATTTAATCCCAAAAAATTGCCCATTTGGCTAGGGCTGCAGAATACACCGACTGTATCACTGAAGGCTCCTGGATATGACACCAAACAATCTGATGGTAAGGTTCCAGTAATGCTAGAGCTTTGGGGAACGCGGAGTACACCTGCATTGTCATCGCTTACAGGTTCCCTTTGACTTGGAGTCGTAGCACCTGATAGCATCTATCTATGGGTCAAATAGAACTAAATTACTTACTTACGCTAAACCGAATTGTTTGATATAAAACTGTTTATATGTATGAAATGGATTTGGCATTGAATAACCCTCAATGGTTGGTGTGTCATTAAATCAAACTAAACCAAACTAATTCCAAATCCTTCCTTGTTGGAGAACAACATTGGAACTATTCAACCCATAGGGTGATAAGAGGGGTTTATTCTTTTCCCAAGGGCTTTATTTTTGTGTGCCTCCAGCTAGGCAGAATTTGATACAGGGTCGTTTTTATAGTGGCGATTTAAGGGAAGAGGAATTTGGGAATGAGCCGAGATTCCACCTCTTCTGGGCAATGCTGGTCATAGGATCACTAATTGATTGTGAACAATGCAAACCTTTGTTGAGTCGCCTGAAACGTATATCTTGCTGAAAATAGATTCACAAGACCCGGAAGTTCAATGCAATTTGAATCTACGATTTTCATTGATACACCACTTGGCCTGGATGCTAAACAGCCCGGCCGAGTCCAGGTGCAATCAGAGGCTAGGTAAGTATACCTTTCCTAAGGGTATTACTCCGAAAGTAAATTTAATAGCACGATTGGAGTGGAAACACGCTTACTACGATGTTGCGGTCTTTTCGCCTCGTTTTTCTCTTCTGATATGAAGAATTTCTTCAAGTTTTGGTTTTCTAAATGTTTTCCCAGAAACCTTTCATCGGGAATATTCAAGAGACCCATTATATCAGTGGCTTGAAATTATTTTTCTATTCAGCTTTTGCTGCAATATAGTATCATCCACTGACACTAAGAATTTGGTTTGGTTTGATTTAGTTGGGCTTTATAACATATCAACTATAGTCGGTTATTTAATGCCAGATCCTCTTTATACATATGTATTTAATATATATGATTTGATTTGGTTGGGCATATCAACCATTTTAGGTTATTTAATGCCAAATCCTATTTAAACATATAAATATATATATATATTAAATATATATGAGTTGGTTTGGTTGCGTTTATGGCATATCAACCATTGTGAGTTATTTAATGCCAAATCCTCTTTAGACATATATATTGAATATACATGATTTGGTTTTGTTGGGTTTTATGGCATATCAAACATTGTTGTTTATTTAAGGTCGAATCGTTTTTTAGCCTAGTGGTTAGAGTGTTCGCCAATGACCCCGGGAGACCTGCGTTCAATCCCAGGTCGAGTCATACCAAAGACTTTAAAAATGGTAATTGATGTCTCCTTGCTTAACACTCAGCATTATAAGTTACGGATCAAGGGTAAAGTGGGGCAATCCAGGTAAAGGAGTAGTGCCCTCCCCTACACCTTGGTGTAGTAGCTATCGAAAAGCAAGCCTTCGGGTCACCCTCGACTATGGTCGCCAACTTTACTTACTTACTAAATATATATGATTTGGTTTGGTTGGGTTTATGGCAAATCAACCATTGTGGGTTATTTAATGCCAAAGCCTCGTTATACATATACATCAAATATATATGATTTGGTTTGGTTGGTTTTTATGGCATATCAAACATTATAGGTTATTTAAGGTTGAATCCTCTTTATACACACACACACACACACACATATATATATATATATATTGAATATATATGATTTGATTGGGTTGGGTTTATGGCATATCAACCATTGTGGGTTATTTAATGCCAAATCCTAGTTATACATATATATTAAATATATATGACTTGGTTTGGTTGGTTTTTATCGCATATCAAACATTATATGTTATTTAAGGTCGAATCCTCTTTATACACACACACACAGATATATATATATATATATATATATATATATATATATATATATATGATTTGGTTTAGTTGAGTTTATGGCATATCAACCATTGTGGGTTATTTAATGCCAAATACTCGTTATACATGTATATTAAATATATATTATTTGGTTTTGTTTTGTCTTGTTTTGTTTTAAGGCATATTAACAATTGTACGTTATTTAATATAAAAGGACCCATAAAGTGTGACCACGCCGGGCCAGAGTGGACCTGGGAGTTTTTATTTTATCCGATGAGAATCGAGAATGGTTTAGTCTAGGATTTGAACTCCGTTCAACATGCCCATTTTGTATAACATTAACCATTATGCTTTGCGAACCTCGTTCTTTAAAGGATGGGCAGAGCTCACCCACTTTGTATGGCTACAAGAATTAACGAGTAAGATGTCTTTTTCTTAAATTACTTAAGAAAAACATCGGAAAACCTTTCTCTCAGGAAGGTAATTTTTTATGGCTTTGAACTCATCTTTTTCTCTTTGTAACTGCGATTCATGTGGATACTGTGTTCGCTTTCTTTGATTAATAGCATATCAACCTTTCCACATCAAATGCAATATATATATATATCGTAAATGCTTTACCGATTGCCCATTTTCAAAGAATAAATGAATAGTAGATAAAATGAAATAAAAACTTTTTATGTCACATACATTTTTAAACTGAACGCTTTAAACCACAATAAAACGTTACGAATTCACTCATTTTTTCATAAAATTTATTAATTTGAAATTAATTTTCCGGCTGAGACATTACATCAGAAAGTAACATTGCCTTGAAGTTGGTTTAAAAGAAAACCGTTACGTTAAACATTGGTATATCATTCACAGATCAATACATCCTTCGAATGTATTTTTTTATTTTCATAATTTGTTTCTTTTTTCTTCTTTTTTTTTCTTTTAGTTTTTTTTCTTTCTTTTTTTTTTTTTTTTTTTTTGCCTTTTTTTATTTCTACACTGTTCTCTGTGTCTATCCGTTTAACTAAACTTCAAAAATATACATCAAAATAAGGATCTATATAATACTGAAGCCGCAGATTTTCCTTTGGACTTTCCTTCTTCGAGACTAATGCTACTGATCCTACACCCACAGTTAATTTTATATCAGAATATTTTACACTTGGTCAGTGTTCCAACTGTGGGTATCTTCCGGTTCCCTCAATTTCCTTCGGTCCTTTTGCATTTTAATAATACAAATATTTCGGCAGTACTCAGTTGTTATGTTCGTAATTTCATCCAGTAATATAAAGTTCATCACCAGTACTTTGATTGGTTCTGTTCAGTTTCTTTGTTTAATGGCATATCAACCTTTGTAGGTTATTTAATCCCAAAGCCAGTCTCCTAGAAGAACAGTAGTGATATTATTTAACCCATAGCTGGGAGGATAAGGGGGTTCATAACTTTCCCAAGGGTATTTGCTCGAAAGTGAACGTAATGGCACGACTGGAGTACGAACTCGCGTACTACGATTCCGCAGTCCATCGCTTTAACCATTACACCACGAGGACACTTCCAGTACTTTTAATACGAAGTTAATAATAACGTGTGTTAATCCCGCTATTGACAGTTCAGACTTTTTTTTCGAAAAAAAATTTGAACCGTATAGTAAGCTATGTATGGCAGTGTCCTTTCAGTGGAGCTTTTTTGAGCAGATATATTGTGGCGAATGACGCAAACTTTCGCAGTTGTAACTAATTTCTTCTGTAAAATATTGTCGCTGCTAAACGTTTTCAGAAGTTTAACTATTGGAGAGTCTGTTGCAGCAGTCATCATTTTCAAAATTATTTGGTTAACACCGTCGACAAAACGGAACAAAATATTCGAGGGGTGTTCTGTTTGACGTAAAAAAGTACATAGTAAATTGAATCCCCTCTCCGAAATGGCCCCGTCAGATGGGGCAGTAGAATACACTGACTTCATCTCTGCAGAGGGATAAGACCTCCCAACAAGTGTCCGGGATATAACACTAAACAATCTGATGCTGAGTCTCCAGTAATGCCGGAGCTTTGGGGATCGCGGAGTATCTCTTTATTGCCATCCCACCTGGCTCGGAGTGGTTGCACTATGGGTCAAATAGAACCAAACTGCGTACTTTCGCTAAACTGAAATGTTTGAAATAGAACTGTTTCTACATTTTAACTGTGTATCGACAAAGACTTTACTTATACTTATATTGTTTGAATTAGAATTGATTGACTAAACTGAATAGATTGAAATAGAAATGTTTTGGAGTTAAACTGTGTGCTTACATTTAAAATCACTATGTATGTACTCTAAACTGAATTCTTTAAAATAGAACTGATTATTCGTATAAATATGGATTTAGCATTAAATACCGACCCCCTCTAAAAATAAATCGGGCAACATTTCTCAAAGATTTATAATCTAAAGGCCTGGTTCTTAATCATCACCATCATCGTAGGCACGAATCCCCATGACTCCCCCCCTCTCTCTCTCTTTCTCTCTCTCTCACACAAACACACATACACACACACACACACAATCTGTGCTCATTTTCCGTCACGCCAGCCAAGTCCTCTAGACTGCATCCAGTGTCCTCACCGCGCTGATGTATGGAAGTCTTTGCTTGTCGGCCAACCTGATATGTCCTAGTATAAGTGCCCATAAGAGAACATCACATATTTCATCATATCTTAATCGCATAACTTGGAAAGTTTGTGAGATGGGTGTAAGAAGCCGAACAGCTACTTTTTTATGAGGTATTGCTCCCAGGATTTATTCAAAACAGCATCTAGTATTCTTGTCTTTTGTTCTAATCAAGCTTAATCTTCAAGTTTTTCGTGAGAGTCGAGGTGGTGAATCCACACAGTAGTACTGACACGGCTTCGGCTTGGAAGAAATCTCGTTTTATTTAATCAGATAATTCAGATATCCATATGATCACTTTTGCCATGGGTACTTAATAAAACATCAATCATTTGTTTGCACACAGTTAAATGATCGAACAGTTCTATTCAACCAATTCAATTTGGCATAAGTTTACAGTTTTTGCTTACACACCGTTCAATGTGAAAAAGTTCTATTTCAAATAATCCAGTTTAGCATAAGTACGCATTTAAGTTCGATTCAACCCATTGATAGGACCCTATCAGGTGATATCACTACGGTAGATTACCCAAAGCTCCAGCACCACTGAAGTCTTATCATCAGATTGTTTAGTGTCATATCCAGGACACTCACTGGGAGAATCTTACCTTACAGCAAAGATGCAATATTCTACAGCCGACTGGGCCAGCGATAATCTGGATGATAAAAATTTATTTATGTTTCACAAGACGACCTATAAAGCATTTCGGCTTCCGACTTGAGGCCAATCAATGAAAATATTGAGATTTCTGTTTATGTAAAAGGAAAGATTCTAATTAGAATTTCATACTCATTTCCGTTACTGTGATAAAATGAAGGATTAAAAGAAGACGTTCAAACCTCTAGAAAATTTTCTTTCAGCATCAAATTTGACTGGATTTTTTTTTAATTCTTTACATTGGAGCATTTTAATCGTAGTGCTCTGATAAAAAATCTCGTTGCGATTTGCCTTGTTTTCAGAATCACGGTTACATGAAAAGATAATGAGATTTTAATAGATAGATTGATTGATAGATATGAACAGACTAATATATATATATATATATATATATATATATATATATATATATTAATCTGATCCTATATATATATATATATATATATTAATCTGATCCTATATATATATATATATATATACATCAGTCTGTTCATATCTATCTATCATATATATATATGGGGGGGTGAGTGTGCGTTTGTGTGGATAGAGAAACTGAAGACATATAGATAGATACATAGATAGATATGAATATTGATAGATTGATAGATAGATAATGAAGAGACTGATATATATATATATATATATATATATATATGTATGTATGTATGTATGTGTGTGTGTGTGTGTGTGTGTGTGTGTGTGTGTGTGTGTGTGTGTGTGTGTATGCGTGTGTAGATGGATAGATTGATAGATAGATAGATATGAACAAGCTATAAATGTCGCTTTCGCTAGATTATGATTTCTAAAATGATAATTTTATTAAATATATATATATATATATATATATATATATATATATATATATATAACGAATTTTTCTCTAAATTTATTCATCCACTAGAAACAGATCTTGTTTACAAGTGCCGCCGAGTGTGTGTGTGTATGTGTGTGTTTGTTTGTGTGCGTGTGTGTGTGTGTGTGTGTATGTGTACGTAAATCTCAGAAACAGGGTAGGGTCTGTGGTTGCTGTCGGGTGACGACTGTCGGACAGGTGCGATTCTGACTCCTGATAGCGCCAGATACACCAGACCCCAAGATCCCCACGTCCTAGCCAAAACGAATTGCGTAGCTGCCATAACCGCTACCGTCTCTCCTCGCGTTTCCCCGTTGCATATGTCACATTCCTATCCGTCAAGCACATCAGATGCACTATTTGATAACGCCGCGGTTTCGAACGGGCCTATCTCACATGTATTTGAAAATAAAATTAAAAGCAAAAGCAAAAGCAAAAAAAAAGTCTTACATTATCGGCAGATGTCAGGAATTTATACAACAAAATATTCATTCACACAGTCATCGAGTATACCCGCTTATATCTGCCTGTCACAGCGCCTGCCGAAGAGCATCTGTAAACAATTTTCGCATATTGTTGTCAGTGAGTTCGATTCTCAACGGTTGTGTCAATGAATGTATAACTTGCTTTTACAAAACTATTGACGGGGAATTTGATTCTGAGTGTTTAATTGTCCTGTCAGCTGAGGCTGTAGAATACACTGACTGCACTCTGCAGAGGGGTAAGACCCCACCCCAATGAGTGTCCTGCATAAGACACTTAACAATCTGATGGAGAGGTTCCAGTGAAGCTGGAGCTTTGGGGAATGCAGAGCACTCCATCATTGCCATTGCTACCAAGACCACTCTGGCCTGGAATGGTAGCATCCGATAGGGTTGAATAGAACTATGGGATAAATAGAACTAAACTGTATACTTATGCTAAACTGATTTGTTTGAATTACAACTGTTTGACTAAACTGAAAAGCTTGAAATAGAAATGTTTTTGACAATTAAACTGTACTTACATTTAAATTGTGTGCTTATGCTAAACTGAATTGTTTGGAATGGAACTGTTTTTGACTCTACTTACACTAAACTGAAATGTTTAATATAGAACTGTTTTGATATTTAACTGTGTGTAAACAAAACGTATACTTATACTAAACTGAATTAGCTGAATTAGAACTGTTTGAATAAAGTGAATAGCTTGAAATAGAAATTTTCACAATTAAACTGTACTCATGCTAGACTGAATTGACTATTTGCATAAAAATGGATTCGGCGTTAAATAACCTACAAAGGTTGATATGCCATAAAACCAAACCAACCAAATGAGTATTTAAGTAAGCCTAGCCAAAAGTAAACACAGTTTTCGTTATTTTTCTTCGGATATGTGATTAAAATATCATAGGCACAGAATCAAGGTGTAATCATGGGAATGTTGCAGGTTCGATCCTAATTGCCGGTAAATAGGAATGAATACTTCCAGTAGTTTAACACTTGTACCCGGTTATGATTAACAGATTCAAGACCATCTACCCCGAAGATTAGATAAAAGGGTTCGATTCGAAGTTTCGTTTAGGCTCCCGAGTTCGACGTAAAACACCTTAAGAAGCCCGAAAGATGCATCGACTAAAACGTTGTGAATATAACAATGAAGATGAATATAATACGCTAAATGATAACAAAACGAAGAAGGAATATGAATATTCACTCAACCCCTTCTTCACCGGCAGGATGTGATACAAGGTCAGTTTTAAAACGTAGTTTTATTGGCTTGAATTAAGAGTTTCCTTTCGTTCTTAATTCATCAATCTGTAACCATAACTTGTTCGTATGACTTGGAAAGTTTGTGAGATGGGAGGTAAGAGGCCAATCAACTGCTATTTTATTGGGTAGAGCTTCCTGGATTTAGTTAAAACAGCGTGTAGTATTCTTGTCTAGTTCTTATCAAGCTTAATCTCTAAGTGTTTTTTGAGTGTCCAGGAGGTGAATACATAGAGCATTACCTACATGGCCTTCTTTTTCCATATCAAGCTTAAAAAAACGCAATCTGCTCTACAATTTAACCACAGCTGAAGAGAAAATAGGTGGATTCACAGCTTTCAGCGCGATGTGAAATACGAACAACCTCGTTCAGGTTTTGAACTCGGTTTCCAAAGGCAACAGTCATGACAGGAACGGATCTATTAGTTTAATGGCATATAAACGCCTGCAGGTTATTTAATGCCCAATCCTTTCATTATATATATATATATATATATCCCTCAATACGAGTAGGGGGGTGTCATCATGGTGCGATTATTAAAACTCTGGACTGCGGAATCGTCGTAAGCGAATTCAAGCTCCAGTCGCTCTATTACATTCACTTTCGGACAAATACTCTTGGGAAAGTTATGAACCCCCTTATCCTCCCAGCTATGGGTTAAATAATACCACTACAGTTCTTCTAAAAGAATGGCTTTGGCATGAAATAACCCATGAAGTTTGATGTGCCAATAATTAAAAGAAACCAAAACCTAAACACGACTAGGATGCGAGGCAAAGCCAATTTCCAGCCGGTTGTTATACCAAGGATAAAGAGCACTGTCTGCCCTGCTATTTACTCATTGCGGGAGGGAGAATAGTTGGACTCATACCTTTTCCAAGGGTATTCACTTTATGTGAAATGCAAACAATCTCGTTCCCTTTTTAAACAGTCTCGTCCCATTTTCTGCGACGGTAACCATAACACCACGAAGGCATATATATATATATATATATATATATATATATATATATATATATACGCGCGCGTGTGTGTGTTTTAGAAGGAAATAGTTTGTTGGTAAATTAACTTTTACATGAGTGGGAGGAAATTTCTCTACACTGAATTAAATGGCTTCAAGTATCGCTAACACTAATGATACCATTTGCTTGCATACAGTAAAATGATCTCAAGCAATTCTATTTAATACTAATAATTCTATTCAACTGTATTCATTCCACAACCGACGAGCAGCGTAACAGACCAAGTAACGAGAAACAAACTGCAGCAACGGACGGACCGAGTAATAGGCCAAGTAACGCAGGACGATCACCAGCAACCGACGGGCGGCGTAACGTGTCATGTAACGAGAAAAGAACAGCAGGATCCGACGGTCAGCGTAACGGACCAAGTAAATAGAAAGGAACAACAGCAGGCAACGCGCAGCGTAACGAACCAAGTAACGAGAAACAAACGGCAGTAACTGTCGAGTAACATAAGCTCGATTGTTTCTGATTGAGGGTTAGGGTTTAGGTTGTAAACTTAATGATGACCCACAATATACAAATCCAAAATGTTTTACATACATGAGGGCCGAGGAGCGCCTTTTGTATATCGTAAACTACTTTGAATCATGAATTCCGATGTAGAATTCGCGTGTTTTGGCCCACAACAACGGGAAATGTTAAATCTTTAATATTCATTTTACTTATTCGGTTTTAACCTTATAGACAGAAATAAATGCGATTTCTTTTTTTTTTTTTTTTTTTTTCTATGCTTGGCCATTCCTTACGATCTTATCGATCAAGTCAAGATATACCAACGGCAACAAAACAGTTCCACGACAAATCGGCGGAGCGAAAACGTCGATTCCGAAGCAACTTTTCCAAAACTTACCAAACCCATGTTGAGTTGACGGTGATCACTTCAAAATCCCTGTTTTTTCCAGAGACCTCACACACTCTTGGAGTACAGGTAATCATGTTTAGGAAATCCTGCGTTAGCTGATTATATTCGCTGAAATAACAGTCAAATTGGAGGAAAATATGAATTGAAAACCAATATTTCGTGGAGAGTTTACTAATTTGATATAACTTTTCACTCTTTACAGTCTTCAGCAGGTGATAATTTAAAAAAAGGAAAGAATCCTGAAAAAATAAACAGCCAACAAGGTTATTCTGGAAAGGTGGACAGGAACTTCAATTGTCACGGAACATTTTTAAAAAGTGACGTCACAATTTCTTCAATAGTTGCTGATACTGAACACAAAGTAATTCTTTTAATACTTGAAATTATTGAATATTCAGTTTTTGAATATTTTTAAATAATGGTTATTAAACTGAAATCCACTGAAATATTATTAAGAGGGAAATAGCGCAGTAGAAACGTATTTTCATGTCTGCATATTGACATAACTCTTTTTTTCAATTAAGATAAGAATTATCGTGTTAATGTGTTGTAAATATTGCAACATTCTCCATTAGTGGTTCTGGAGGTTAAAAAAAGCTTGGATAAACCAAACAAGTAACGCTGTAACATAATTATATATATACACTGAGGGACAGACAGACAGGTCTAAAATAAATCAAAAGATCCAAAGAAACATAGACAAGAAAATATAATTTAGTTCGCTTTCTCTCTTTAACGGTCTATCGACCAGTGTAAGTTAATTAATACCAAAGACATCCTCATAGAACAATTGAAGAACTATTATACCCATAACTGAGGAGATAAGGGTGTTCATGCTTTTTTCAAGGGTATTAGTCCGAAAAAAAACGTAATGCCGAAACTGGGGTCCAAACCCGCTTACTACGATATCAAAGTCCAGCACGTTACCCACAAGGCCATGAGGACTCCTCCCGGAAAAAAGGAATAGATAGATAGATTGGAAATCTATCAGCGTATAGCAAGAAATATAGATAAAGAAATACGGATAGATAGATAGATAGATAATCATCATCATCATTATTATAAAGTCACGCTGCCAACACAGGTTTCCTAGACTCTCTTTCTCCATCCACCCCTATCATCTATTGCTTCCAGCAGGTCTTTCAAATTACATCCTGTATCCGGACCGAGCTAATGTAAGTAAGTTTTTGCTGGTCGATCAACACTGGTTCGTCTATGCATCGGAGGTATCAAGGAGGACATCACATGAGTTCGTCCTTGCTTCTCCGGCAGTGTCCTGCATGTCTTGTTCATCTTCCTTGGATGGTTTTTAAGATGTGAAGTAAGTGGCTGTACAGCAGTCGTTTTGGGGGCGTTGCTTCCAGGATTTATTTGAAATAGCTCGTGACATTTTTGTGAAGTTTCCATCAAGATTTTTCTCAATTCATTTTGTTAGCATTCATGTAGTGAATCCATACTGTAGTATTGACACAGTCACAGCTTGGAAAAAACCGTTTTATTTTATCGGTTAGATCAGACTTCCGTATCATCGATAGCTTATCGATAGCAGTCGACGCCTTTTCTTGGCATATATTAACATCACTTTCTGTAGATGAGACACTGCTGCTGAAGTACGTGAACTACTAGCCAACTAATTTCAGAGGCCCGCCACAAAGAATGGAGATGGTTTCTTCTCGTTTAAAACACATGTATTCTAGTTCATGTAGGTACTAATTCCTCCTGATGTCTGCTTTAAGCTAAGCTCCTCGGTTTCAGATAGAGCAGGTGGATTTGCAAGAAGTGCTAGATCATCGGCATAGTCTGCTTCTTTTATATTTTCTGCTAGATATTATATACATCTTGTCTTTTTTAGCGAAAAGCCATTTTCTATTATTAGATTAATTGACGTTAAAAGTACGTAGTCTAGGAAGATTATAAACAAAATATAGTACCAAGGCAATATAATAGAAGGGTCGGAGCATTGAGATTAAAACATTCTAGACTCAAAGAAGAGATAGAATAGTCCGACGAAAAATATTTGAAACTGCAACTTTATTTGCCTCTGGGCAATTGTAACGGAAAAATAAGAATCAAACTCGCTATAAATTGCTTCGACAGATCATCTCGTCTAGTCAAGGAATTACTGGTGAGAACGGGACTTATGACTTATATGCTAGTGTTTCTTACAGAGAACTCAGGCTTGCCTTAGAGGCGAAAGAATCATTGACCTGCACCTGTCAATCACACCTACGTAGATATTTACCGTATCTACTATAGCGGTGACAGAGTATTCCTATCTAATACTAATGATTTTTCAAACAGATTAATTTGAACCAAACTGATCTTAACAATCAATCCGATCTCGCGAAAGTTAAAAGCAAGCCACGCTTAACGAAAAGGTCGTAGAAAATGGGATCAGTGACCCAAATTCAAATCCCCAGACGAAGCCGTTAACGTCTCCCTTCGTACTATTGCCCTTAGAAAATGTATAAACCCATCTGTTTCTCCTCCCAGCTATGTAAAGTAGACTGAGTTTTCTGGCTTTTGTAAGTTAACAGGTGTAGGATAAGGAAAACACAGAATTCAAACCAGCTGTACTCCGCTTCCAAATTGACTTTATGTTCATGGGTAAATAAATCATAGGGCACACTAGGTCTTCAAGCTTTGGCAAGGTAAGTCATTTAAAGAGAAAAAAAGAAAACTCTTAATTCAAACCAGCTGTACTCCACTTTAAAAAAATTGATGTTCAGTCGCATTTTACTAATAGCGGAAGCGTTAAGTATGTACATTACTCAAAACTGCAGTTCTGTTTGCCTCTTAGACAACCAAGGTTTGCCTCAGCAGCCACTGAACCCATGACACGCAACTGTCAATCATATCTACACAGATGTTTACCCTATATGATTTAACAAGATGTTAATTCGTGAATAACATCCCGTTTCTTATAATAAATTATATTATCCCAAAAGGTTAACATAAAATATTTCGTTGGAAACTGAAAAATTCAATAAATATTCTTGTCTTTAATTGGAATCATTTTTAGATGAGGTTTCTTAATCTGAGAATTAATTTTTATTTATTTATTTATTTATTGCGGACTTTTTTTCCTCATCTTGGTAGTTTTTGTGTTGTTTCTTCTTTCACTATGTTTCGGCCAAATTTCACCTCTCACCTGAAGAAGGCCAGAGGTGAAATTTGGCCGAAACGTAGTGAAAGAAGAAACAACACAAAAACTAACAAGATGAGGAAAAAAAAAGTCTGCAATAAAAAAAAAAAATCAATAAATATAATAAGACATTTAATTATACACAATACGTGTAGGGAACTCAGTTCCCTCCCTTGGCTATACAAGAGTCACAAGCGTTCAAGGAACAAATGGAAAAGTCCATACAGTAAAAACGTGGAAACTACTTACACTTCTTAGATGTGGAATATAAATGGAGGAAGGTCGCATGTGCTCGCCGCTGGGGAGCAAACTACCACGTCTACACTGCTCAACTCCATTCGTTTTACGAGTGACTAGGTATTTCTATCAAATAGTAATAATTTTCAAACAGATTAATTTGATGGGACCCGAGCAGGTTCAATGATTCTGGGTTAGAATTGAGCTTAAAGTAATGGCAAGGGGGAGGTGACTTGACGTTTTACAAAAATCCAGAACTGGAGCCCAATCATGTAGTTTAGTTTTATTGTTATATAATTTAGGAATTATCTTTTTTATATTAATCATTTTTCGTTAATTATATCTTATCATTCAGTTTGTTTGGGCTTTGAACTATTCGGGTTAAGAGTTCAGGTGCATAGTCATTGGGTGGAGTTTTACGCTCGTGCGCACTGGATATAACAATCACCATTGTCATTATAAACCCCCAGAGAGGAAATGGGGCTGGAGTGTGGATGACGTCATGCACGGAAGAGATGGTCCTGAAAATTTGAGAATTTTGAAAAAGAGTCAGTTGAGAATTGAGATTGGACCATGGAGGCAGAGGGTCGAGTTTCTGCCATTGAGGCGAAAGTTGGATTGGGGCCGTTGAAGACATAGTTGGGTTTTTCGAATCTCTACCGACAGAGATCTTAGACATTACAAGATGCGCCGCGCGTGGGTGTAGAGTCAGAATAGTTGGTTAGAAAAGACTTTGAAGAATTGTGTCTCTCTCCTCGTGTCGAAGAACCGAAGTCAGAAGTCAGAAATCAGAAGTTAATAAACCGTTCGTACCTGAAACGACAGTGTCCACCTGTGTTTTTTATTTATTTATTTTTTTTTTTTTTTGCAGATGTATATGTAAAGTATACATCATGACGAGGATACAGACGTTATAGACTTCTACTTATCGTCGACAGGTTGAACCAAGTTATTGAAAGAAAGAAAGAAAGAAAGAAAGAAAGAAAGAAAGAAAGACAATTTGTCAACATAAGATGAAGCAAAAAAAAAAAAGAAAGAAATTCATGACGTACTGACCAACTTTTTCTTGTGTCTTTCATGCACAACAAGATGAAATTTCTTGCTGGTTGAGGAAAAGGTTGGATAACTTCTTACGAGCGAGTGCAGACGTTTTGAGAAATCATATAAATAGTAGTATTTAGATTAAAAAAAAACAAAAACAAAAAAAAACAGCGGGAGGTTACTCGATCTTTTCTATTATAATGAAAGTAAATTAATTATTTCTTGTTAGGCTATCAAATGATATTGTCGACCTTTTTATCAAAAAGCTTACGACGCACCCCCACACACACGCATATATATATAAGATATTGTAAATACAGAAAATGCTGTCGTTATCATAAAAGAATGCAGACGCCGATCATCTCAGAGATTTGAAATTTTGCGTTTTTATCATCTGATCAACTCTGTTCTGTCTATTTTTAAGCCAATGGAGTCACTTCTGGAATTAATTCTAATTAGTCTTCTCTAAGGTAGTCATGGAATGCTGGCTTGTCTTTCTGAGCTAGCAACCACATTTTCATAAGCAAGGCTAAATGGGCGCCTACCGTGGTGATTTCAGGAAATTCCTTTTTAAACAAGAAAAAAGAAAAGAAAAGACAAATAAATGAATAAATAGATTATAATAATGCAAAAATTTCCCCACGCAACTTGCCATTCATTGATCAAGTCACTCTAAACTGCTTCGCTCAGAGATTGAACCACTTACCAGATGAGAAAACGGTATAGATGTCATCATCATCATCATCATCATGTCATGCCACCCGCACAGATATCCCTGACCCTCTCTCGCCACTTTTCCCTATCGTTCATCGCCTCTGGCAGGTCTTCTGGACTACATCCCGTATCTTCCCATAGCTACTGTATGTATGTTCGAGCTGGTCGTCCAGCTTTTGCTCGGCCATAAGTGGGAATCCATAGGAGTACATCGCTTATGAGCTCGTCCTTGCTCCTCTAGCAGTGTCCTGCGTGCCTGGTTCGTCTAACTAGGATAATTTTCGTGATGGGAGGAAGGTGGCCGTATAGTTGGTGCTTTGTGGGGTGTTGCCGCCAGTACTTTTTAAATATTGCTCGCAACATCCTTTTGGAGTTGCCGTCTAGCTTCTTTTCGAGCCGTTTTGTTAGCGTCCAGGTGGTGCATCCATACTGCAGTATCGACACGACCGCTGCTTGGAAGAAACTGCGTTTCATTTTATCGGTCAGGTCTGATTTCCATATGACTGATAGCTTATCGATAGCTGTCCATGCCTTCGTTAGCCGTGTGTCGATGACTTTTTTCTGTTGATGAGACATTGCTTCCTAGGTAGGTGAATTTGTCAACCAGTTTCAGAGAGGTTCCGTCTTGTGTGGAAATGTCGCCTGCTTGATTAAAGCACATATACTCCGTTTTGTGTGCATTGACATGGAGGCCAATGCCTGCGGCGGCTCGTTCCAAACTATGCAGTAGTGTTTCAGCTTGGTTGGGTGTATTTGCTAGTAAAGCAATGTCATCGGCGTAGTCGGCGTCGGTAATTGTTTTTGCGAGGTATCTTCTGCTTCTTTTCTTTGTCAGCTCGAGGCCGTTCTCTCTGATTTTATCGATCGACGTTCTAAACACGTAATCTAGACATATGATAAAGAGGTATGGGGTTAGTGTGTCCCCTTGTAGTACTCCTGCTACAATGTCGAAGTATTCTGTGTCTCCATCTGGTGAACGTACTTTTACTTAGGTGTTTCTATAGAGAATCATTATTGCTGCTGTTACAAAAAAATTCATGCCTGTCTTTGTACATGTGACTAAAAGTTTAAAACAGAAAGAAAAGAAAAGAAAATGAATTAAAACATGATGGGATCTTTGAAAAAAAAAGATATATATTTAAGTATATAATTTATTTGGGGTTGCAGGGAAAGAAGCCTCCAAAGCAACATTGTTTTAAGCGTGTTCGAACTCTAGTCGTACGATTACGTTCACTTTAAGATTAATACCCTTGGGAAAAGTCATGAACTTCTTTATCCCTGTAGATATGGGTAAAATAGTACCACGACTGTTCTTTTAGAAGGGTGGCTTTGGTATTAAATAACCCACGAAGGTTGATATGCCATCAAAACCAACAAAAAGAAACATCAGATCCCCTAACCTCTCAACACTACAATTCTTGCTTTTGTTTTACGCCTTTAATGGGAAAAATTGGCTCTGTTTTGTTTAAATTTGCTTCTCTCTTCTTTAAAAAATCGCTTTTAGATTGTTTTCTTCCATTTTGTTTTTCTTCACGCACTTGCAGATACGAGTTAGCGGAACGGATATCAAAACAAAACTGGTGACCCGAGTTCAAAAAGAAGATGTGGCGGGGGTTCTGTTTGTATTTACTTTACAGTAATGTTCTCGGGATCTACGCTTTTTTACATTCTGTTCAATCAACGAATAGCCTTGTCACTCATATGTCACGATGATTGGCCGGGAAGAAATGTTAGAGAAAATGTGATCAGGTAATATCTGTTAAGTGGTTGTTAAGAGGAGATGAGCGCCCTCGAAAGATCATTGCCCTTTATTCTTTCTCAACACTTTTTTCTTTCTTCTTTACACATTTTCGTTTCATCTCCAAATCACATCAGTCATTTTTCTTGAATATATCCACCTCTCTCTCTCTCTCTCTAACACTTTCTTTCTTTCTTTCTTTCTTTCTTTCTTTCTTGTTCAATCATTTTTCTCTTTCTTTCTTTCATTCTGTCTCTCTTTCCTTTTAGTTCAGTCACATTTTAGCTGTGATTCTTTATTTCTTTTGAATTCGATCACATTTTTCTTTCTTTCTTTCTTTCTTTCTTTCTTTCTTTCTTTCTTTCTAGTCTCATTGCATTTTTTCTTTCTTTCTAGTTCGATAACATTTTTCTTTCTTTCTTTCTTTCTTTCTTTCTTTCTAATCTCATTGAATTTTTTTCCTTCCTTTCTTTCTAGTTCGATAACATTCTTCCTTCTTTCTTTCTTTCTTATTTTATTTCATTTTTCTTCTCTATTTCGTTCATTCTCTTTCACTCAGTTTTTCGTCACCCTTCTTTTCATTTCCACATATCCGACAATTCTATTGTGTCTGCCTCGGTCTAGTTTCTCAACTCTTCTTTCGACCATTTATCTCTCTTTGTCTATCGATGCAGTTCCCTTGGCGTAATTGCTACCCTGCAATCTCGAAGTAAGCGAGATCGAATTCCAATTGCGCTATGATGTTCATTGTCGTAATAATACCATTGGAAACGTTTTGAACCTCCTTATCCCTTCAGCAATGTGTGAAATACTATCACTGTTGTTATTTTATAAGTATTTTTTGGCATTAAATGTCCCACGAAAGTTAATATGCTATTAAACAAAGCAACCAAACGAAACTTATTTCGCTTCTTTCTACCGTTTTTAATACATTCGGCTGGTGGGGCTGACTGCCCCCCTGCAGAGGGATAAGACAACCCCAACGACATTTAAACTGTGTGCAACAAATGACATACTAAATTCAATTTTTCGAAAAAGAACAGTTCGATCACTCAACAAATGACTGATGTTTGATTTGGCCTTGTCGGCTGGGGCTGTAGAATACACTGACTGCACCTCTGCAGAGGGGTAAGACCCATTTCCAAGGAATATGACACTAAACAATCTGATGGTGAGGTTCCAGTGATGCTTGGGCTTTGGGGAAAGCGGAGCGTCCATTCATTGCCGTCACTCCCAGGTCCACTCTGGCCCAGAGTGGTAGCACCTGATAGGGTCATATTTATGGGTTAGATAGAATTTAACAACGTACTTACGCCAAACTGAATTGTTTGAATTAGAACTGTTTGACTAAACTGAATAGCTTGAAATAAAAATATTTTCGACAATGCAACATTGAACTGTTTGAAATAGAACTGTTTTAACATCTAAACTGCTTACTTATGCTAAACTGAAATGTTTGAAATGGAACTGTTTTAACATTGAAACTGTACATACGCTAAACTAATAAAGTAAGTAAAGTTGGTGACCGTAGTGGAGGGCGACGAGAAAGCTCCATTTTCAATAGCTACTACACCGAGGTGTAGGAGAGTGCGCAACTCCTTTCCCTGGGTAGCTCCACTTTACCTTGATATGTACCTTATATTGCTGAATGTTGAGCAAGGAGATATCAAGTAGCATTTTTAAAGTTTTTGGAATGACGTGACCTGGGATTGAACCTAGGTTTCCTGGACCATTGGCGAACACTCTATTCACTAGGCCAATAGAACTGTTTTGACTTTTAACTATGTATGGACAAAATCTATACTTATTCAAAACTGAATTGTTATAATTTGAAATGTTTGACTAAAGTGAATAGCTTGAAATAGAAAAGTTTTTGACAAAATGTGTATTCATGTTAAACTGAATTGTTTGAAATAAAACTGATTATTTGTATAAAAATGGATTTGGCGTTAAATAACTTATAAAGGTTGATGTGCCATAGAAACCAACAACCAACCAACTAAAATAAATTTATTCCTTCTTGTTTTCACCGGTTAATATCTATATGTTTTTGAAAGCAATATCTCCTTCGTCCAAACGGAGGAGAAAAAAAATTCAACCAATCTATTGGAATCAGAGAAAGCCTTTTAAGTGGACTAACATCTTACTCCGTTCCTTCGCATTTAAACGATTTTCTTTCTTTTATTTACCCTACACCCCCTGCAATGAAAAAAATAGTTAAATAAGTAAATAAATAAAACAAGTCAAAAAGAAAACTGATAATTCAATAAAGTTTGGGAATAACAAGAGAGTGAAATGAGAGGGGCAACTAGGCAGAGATTGATGCTCCGCTGCCAGAAAAAGAAAAAAGAAAAAGGGAAGTACGAACTGAGAAACACCTGTCACAATCAGTCACGTGGCTTAGGGGGGTGCTACGTCACTGTGCATGGAAATAGCAATGCTCGTGACGGAAAAGAAACAGCCGTCTTCTTCATCGAGAGAGAAACCAGTATTCAGTTTTATATAAATACAAGAATTCCTTTCCAAGTCTCAGGACTTTGATGTGTTAGTGGGAAGGCTGCTCGCCCTCTTTTGTAAAAGGGGCTTCGATAATCTGGCACCATTGAGGAAACCACTCGGTATTTCGTCCTCAGCTTAAACATTGAGCCAAATCTGAAAATCACGCAAGTGCAGATGACTTGCAAGTATGTATTCGTATATACAAGACTATGTGAATTTATAAATACACGGATGGAAATTGCGCAGGTCCAGTTCTTCCTTATTGATAGCACATTGAATACGCTGACTATATCACTTGAAGAAGGGTAAGATACTTTCCCACCCACTGAATGACTGTATCTCATTGGGGGGCTCCAGGTCTGAAAATCTGGAGAGAATGGAATAAACCTTACGGCTCAAGAAGAAGCTAGACGGCAATTACACAAGAATGTTGAGAGCAATATTGAACAAGTCCTGGCGGCAACACCCCACAAGACACCAGCTGTACGGCCACTTGCCTCCCATCACGAAAACTATACAAGTTAGACGAGCCAGACACACAGGACACTGCTGGAGAAGCAAGGACGAACTCATCAGTGATGTACTCCTATGGACCCCTTCATATGGCCAAGCAAAAGCAGGACGACCAATTCGAACATACATACAACAGCTATATGAGGATACGGGATGTAGACCTGAAGACCTGCCAAAAGCGATGAATGATAGGGAGGGGTGGCGAGAGAGGGTCAGGGATATCCGTGCTAGTGGCACGATATAATGATGATGATGATGATAACAAGTTTCCTCCGACTCGAAGTGGTCGTACCTGTGAGAGTCCTATCTATGTATCTATCTATCAAATAGATCTGTCAGGGTCCTGTCTAAAGATCAAAGAGGTATGTTGCGGTCATATCTATGGGTCAAATAGATCTGTTACGGTCCTATCTATGGGTTAAATGGATCTGTTAGGGTTTAATATATGAGTCGAATAGGTCTGTTAGGGCCCTGTCTCTGGGTCAAAAGAATCTGTTTCAGTCCTATCTATGGGTCAAATAGATCTGTCAGGGTCCTGTCTATTGGTCAAACGGATCTGTTAGGGTCCTATCATTGGGTCGAATGGATTGGTTAGGGCCCTATCTTTGGATCAAATGGATGTTAGGGTCGTATATAAGGGTCGAATAGATTTGTTTGGGCCCATTTATGAGTCGAATCGATGTGTTCATAGATTATTCATATTCGATAGGAATACTTGATGCCATATAAGTGGTTTGATTTGTTTTAATTGCATAATAAATTTCGCGGGTTATTTAATGCCAAAGACATCCTTATAAAAGAATGATATAGGAACTATTCAACCCATCACTTGGAGGGAAAAAATGCAAACGTTTCTCAAGAGTATTAGTCCGAAAATTAACGTAAGAGCACGACTGATGTTCGAACTCGCTTCGCAATCCAACGCGTTAACTACAACACAACGGAGACTCTCTCGTATTATGATTGACAATGATTTGTATGAACTAAAGTTACTTGAAGGGACGCAGCCCGGACGGCTGAGATTGTAGAATTCATAAAATCTCTGCAGAGGGGTTAGACCCTGCTCAACGTGTGTCCTGTATATGACTAAAAAAAATCTACTGGCGAGACTCCATTATTGCTGGAGTTTTGGGAATGCAGAGTACCTCTTTATAGCCATTGTCCCAGGTCCCCTATGACTCAGAGTGGTAGCACGTAAAAGGGTCCTGTCTATGAGTCAAATAGAACTCTTTGATATTTGAGCTGAGTGCCAACATATGATTTATGCTAAATTGAATTGTATGAAATAAAACTGATCATTTAACTGAGTGTAAACAAATGACTGGTATTTATTTGAATTGATAAAGATATATATCGATATTTGAAAGCATTAAACTTTGTTGACTTGTGTTTACAAATCATATATATATGTATATATATATATATATATATAACGGGTTTGGCATTAAATAACCGACAATAGTTGGCATGCCATAAAACCCAACCAAACCAAATCCCATAGATTTAATATATATAATATTTAATATATTTAATGTATAAATAGGATTGGTCATTAAATAACCTACAATGGTTGATATGCCATTAAAACCCAACCCAACCAAATCATATATATTTGATATATATCTATAAAGAGAATCTGGCATTAAATAACCTATAATGATTGATATGCCATAAAACCTAACCGAACCAAATCATATATATTTTATATATATTCATAAAGAGGATTTGTCATTAAATAACCTACAATGGTCGATATGCCATAAACCCAACACAACTAAATCCTATATATCTGATATATATGTGGAAAGAGGATTTGGCATTGAATAACCTATAATCTTTGATATCCATAAAACCAAATCAAACCAAACTTACAATGGTTTTGTAAGGATTAGCACTAGTAACATAAAACCATGTAAGAATATGCGAGCAAATAATTAATTAATAGAAATAATAACTTGGATTCATAAAATTATTAGTATTAAAAAGGAAATACTTGAACCAATACAACCATGTGCAATTATTTTCAATCAGGGAGGAAAACTTGATATCATATAAATGTGTGCACAAATTCTTAAATAATAACAACTCCAAAAACATAAATAACAGTGAAAACTATTTTCAAAGCTGTACGTAAAAAATAACCCTGAACAGGTTAACATTCCATTAAAATCAATTAATCTACTGATTATAAGTATTTTCTTATTTGGATTGAAATTTTTATTGTGATTGATTCTTTATTGACTTTTTTGTAGATCGATTTAAAATATTTTTTCATAGGATTGATATGTATGGTAATAAGCTTGATGACAAATAGAAGTACGAGGTACATTCAATAAGATTCCAGACTTTTTTTGGACAGGCATTTAAAATAGACGTAAACTCTTGAAAATTCAGTATGTTATTGCTATACATCTTATGAGATGACTGACCAATTTTTATGATTTCAGCTTCAAATCAACAGCTACAGCAGGAATCGGAATACACTCTACTAAAGCCTGATTGTCACAGCTGGTGAATTTCAAAAATGCAATCTGGACGTGAGGACACTTTAGAAGAACGATATGCAATACAATTCTGTTTTAAACTTGGAAGGCAGGGAGTCTGTGAGGGATGATGAGAGGTTTGGGAGGAGTAAGGAAGTCAAAACACCAGAGTTGATTGGCCAAATAAAGAATTTCATGGATAAGGACCGTCGTGTGTCAATAGAGACAATAAGGGCAAAGTTTGCTGTCAGTGTGGGAACTGTGCACACAATTATTCGCGAGGAACTGAAGATGCGGAAGATTTGCGCGAAGTTTGTCCCAAGGGTGCTCAGAGAAGATCAGAAAGAAAGACGTTGTCATGACAGCAGGGAGATGGTCGAGCTGATCAATTCAGATCCCGCAGTTCTTGATGCTCTGGTGACCTGCGATGAAAGAGACAGAGTTCTCAGTGGAAGCATGCTGGCTCTCCCAGACCTAAGAAGGCCAGACAGAACAAATCCACCCTCAAACTTTTGATGATCACTTTTTTGACAGCACTGGGATGATCTACATGCACTGAGTTCCCGCTGGACAGACAGTCAACAAGGAATACTATCTTGAGGTTTTAAGGGAGTTCAGCAAGAGATTCCGTCGGAAGATGCCAGGACTCTTCAAATCGGCTCAGTGGCATTTCCACCAGGACAATGCACCAGTCCACAACTCCATCCTTGTAACAGACTATTTGACCAAGATGGGCATCGAGGCAGTTGCTCACCCTCCCTATAGTCCAGACCTTGCTCCCTGTGACTTTTGCTAATTCTCTAAGCTCAGAGGCTGTCGTTATGAGACAACTGAGGAGATGAAAGAGGCTGTGACGAAAGTCATTGACACACTCACACAAGAGGACTTCAAAGGGGCTTCCAGAAGTTGTTGGAAGGGTACCATAAGTGCATTGCAGCCGGGGGAGATTACTTCGAAGTGGACTAGAGTTTCATCAATAAAAGTGCCCATACGAAAAAAGTCTAGAAACTTATTTAATGAGCCTTGAATTTATAAAAAAAAATCGGAATTTAATTTTTAAAAAAGTTGGGAATCCCTGTGTCATAATGGTTAACTTGCTGGACTGTCACATTATCGTGAGTTCGAAATCCCCTCCCTTTATTTATTTAACTATTACCCTTAGGGAAAGTAGGTTTGGTTTGGTTTGTTGGGTTTTATGACATATCAACCTTTGTTGTTTGTTTAACGCCAAATCCATTTTTATGTAAATAATCAGTTCCATTTAAAACAATTCAGTTTAGCATAAGTACACAGTTTAATTGTCAAAAACATTTCCATTTCAAACTATTCAAGCAGTTATATGTAACAATTCAGTTAAGTGTAAATACAGTTTTAATGTCGAAAAACAGTTCTATTTAAAATAATTCAGTTAAGCATAAGCATGCAGTTTAAATGTAAGCACGGTTTAATTGTCCAAAAACTTTTCTATTTCAAGCTATTCAGTTTCACATATGTATACTGTTAGTTCTCTTTAACCCATAGATAGGGCCCTATTAGGTGTTACCACTCTGGGCCAGAGTGGACCTGGGGGCGATGACAATGAAGGCGTACTCCGCATTCCCCAAATGCTACAGCACTGCTGGAACCTCACCATCAGACTGTTTTGTGTCATATCCTGGACACTCGTTGGGGGGGGTCTTACCCCAACTGCAGAGGTGCAGTCAGTGTATTCTACAGTCCCAGCCGACTGGGCAATAGGAAAAGAAAGAATTCCCTAATCGCCCAAGCGGTGGCTTTATTAGTACTACTACTGTTTTTCCGCAAGGATGGCATTTGTCCACGAAGCTTTTCGAACCGTAAAAGATTTTAAAAAATGTCGTGTATAAAAATTAAATTTTAAAAATATTTTAAAGGCCATTTTACATTATTTATGAAATTAATATTTTCTAATGCGGTTCAAACTGGTTAGGTTTTATGGCATATCAACCATTGTAGGTTATTTAATGCCGAATCCTCTTTATGCATATTTATTAAATATATATGATTTGGTTTGGTTGGGTTTTATGGCATATCAACCATTGTAGGTTATTTAATGCCGAATCCTCTTTCTACATATATATTAAATATATATGATTTGGTTTGGTTGGGTTTTATGGCATATCAATCATTGTAGGTTATTTAATACCAAATCCTGTTTATACATATATATTTTAGATATATATTGCTTTATTTAGTTGTGTTTTATGGCATATCAACTCTAGTTGTTTATTTAATGCCAAATCCTGATTATACATATATATTAAATATACAAGATTTGGTTTGGTTTGGTCTGGTTTTAAGACATATCAAACCAAGTTGGTTATTTAACGCCAAATCCTATTAATACGTATATATAAAATATATATGATTTGGTTTGGTTGGATTTTATGGCATATCAACCCTTGTTGATTATTTAATGCCAAATCTTGTTAATGAATATATCTGAACATATATAATTTGGTTTGGTTGAGTTTTATCTCATATCAACCAAAGCAGGTTATTTAACACCACATCCTCTTTATCATCATCATGTCGTGGAGATAGCATGGATATTCCTGACCCTCTCTCGCCACTTTTCCTTATCGTTCATCTGTTATATAGTCATCTCCAGCATTACAACGATAAAGACGCAGTGACAATGACAGACGCAAGGACAAGGACGCATGAATGAAGACGCAAGAAGATTTCTTTAACAACATATTTACCTCTCACTTTATTGCTAGGGTTCGAAAGGGTTGTCCAAGGTTTGCATGTGAGAGGGTGCTGGAGACCGAACATAAACTTCATATTTTAGCCCCACTGTTATGACCGTCACGTTGTGTCTTTCTTGTTCTCTAGGGCTGCCCAACCGGGGGCCTAGGGGCTCACTCATCCGGGCCCAAAGGCCCCTTCGGCCTGATGTGGTTTTCCCTACCACATTTCGTCTATAACTCCGTCTGGAACACTCCTGGCAACTGCTTCTTGGATTCGAACTCAACTGAGTTAAATAATAATTCAACGCCCACACGATCACCCACTGGATCTTTGAAATCGAATGTTTAATCGTCATCAAGCGGAAATAACTGTCACGCAGTCCACAGGTCACTCTCCTCTGGTGCATCACTGTAGTGGCACCGAGGGACCTTCACCTTGTCCTATATTATAAGCCTTAATCCACCCACACGATCTCTTTCGATTACTGGCCATTGGAATGTGTCACCTCCCTCCGGTGCATCACCCTGGAATAGCACTTTTGGGCCGGGTCGAAGGCCAAAATACAACACATCGCCTCAGGTCTTCAGGGCTACATCCCGTATCCTCACATAGCTGCTGTATGTATGTTCGAGCTGGTCGTCCTGCTTTTGCTCGGCCATATGTGGGGGTCCATGGAAGTACATCACTTTTAAGCTCGTCCCTGATCATCCAGCACTGGCCCACGTATCTGGTTCGTCTAGCTTGGATAGTTTTCGTGATGGGAGGCAGGTGGCCATATAGTTGGTGCCTTGTGGGGTGTTGCCGCCAGGACTTATTCAATATTGCTCTCAACATTCTTGTGTAATTGCCGTCTAGCTTCTTCTCCAGCTTCCAAGTGGTGCATCCATACAGCAGTATCGACACGACCACTGCCTGGAAGAAACAGCGTTTCATTTTATCGGTCAAATTTCATTTCCATATGATCGATAGCTTATCGATAGCTGTCCATGCCTTCGTTAGTCCCGTGTCGATGTCTTTTTCGGTTGATGAGACACTGCTTCCTAGGTAGGTGAATCCTCTTTATACATCTTCATTAAATATATATGATTTAGTTTGTTTGGGTTTCATGGGTATCAACAATTGTAGGTTATTAAATGCCAAGTACTGTTTATATATATATATATATATATATATATATATATATATAAATTATCCAGTCAGTGTCCAAGTACAGTAGGCGTGGATTATCGTTTTACATAGAATATATGAGGGTAATCATATAAATCTATGAGAGTGCTCAATGTATGGCTATTGTTAGTTCCCTATTTATTCGCCGGAATATAACAAAATTCACATTCAGAGCGTATATAGTAGAATTTAATGGAGACTCAAACTCGGTTAAGCCGTCATAATAAATTTATTTCGGCGGAGAATATTATTGGTATATTCTCCGTCTCGTCAGATGCCTCTTTTTACATGCTCTGTATTAATACAGAGCATGTAAAAAGAGTTTGAGTCTCCATTTAATTGTACTATATATATATATATATATATATATAATTTGGTTTGTTTGGGTTTATCGTATATCCACCATTGTAGGTTCTTATGACAAATCAATTTTTATACATATAAAGATTTTCTTTTTAAACAATTCAGTATAGCATAAGTACTGTTTAGTACAGATTAAATGTCAAAAACAGTTCTATTCAAAACATTTCAATTTAGCATCGTATACAGTTTAGTTTTATTTGACCCATAGGCATGACTCCGAGCCAGAATGGACCTGGGAGCGATTCCAATAATAGTGTACTCCGCATTCACCAAAGCTATACCCTGACCATCGGATTTTTTAGTGTCATATCCAGGACCCTCGTTGAGGGAGTGTTATCCCGCTGCAGAGAAGCAGTTGGTATATTCTACAGCCCCAGTCGACTTGGCCATGATGAAGTTTTAAAAAATCGTAAGATCTTTAGATACGCATCTGCATCATACTTTTTGGGTAAATTGTTATTATTAATCTTTAGAGAGTTTTTCACACCAGTGTCAGCGGATGGTCATCCACTGGAGATTGAGTGGCAGCAAGTCTCCAGAACTTCTTAGTATTCTGGTCGATATTAATAATGTTGTATTTTGGATAGTCTCTACTTGTCCTTTGATTTCTATGTCTTTCAGTCTCTTTATCACTCTTTTATGGATTGTTCCAAGCACACCTATTAAAATTGCTATCAACGTCACATTCATGTTCCATAATTTTTTTTTTTTTTTTTTTTTTAGTTCTCTCGCAAGGTCTAGGTATTTATCTCTCTTTTCGCTTTCTTTTAACTTCACTTTGTGGTCTGTGAGCTGCCGGGACAGCAAACCCCACAATTCAGCAGGTTCTTTTTTTTTTTTTTTTTGGTTGATTATCACAAGGTGTGGTCGGCAGGCCGAAATTAGATGATCCGTTTGTATTTTAAAACCCGAAATAGATTGTGTGTCTCATGATCGAGAACAGATTCAAAGTTGTTGTTTTTTTCTATGGTCAGATTTAAACTTCTTGCAACATTCCCAGTGAATCAGCTTTCCCACCTAGTCATGTCTTTTTACGATTGGCCCAGTCGGCTGAGGCAGCAGAATACACCAACTGTATATCTGCAGAGGGGAAAGACACGTCCAACGAGTGTCCTAGATATGGCACTAAAAAATCTGCTGGCAAGGTTTCAATAAAGCTGGATCTTTGCGGAATGCGGAATACCACTTCATTGCCATCGCTCCCCGAGTGGCCCAAAGTGGTGGCACCAGGTTCCTATCTATAGGTCAAATAAAACTAAACCTTGAACTTATGCAAAAGTGAATGGTTTGAAATTAACTGTTTTTGCATTTAACTGTGTGTTTAAACTGAGTACTTATGTTAAACTGAATTGTTTAAAATAGAACTGTTTTAACATTCAATTCGGTGTAAACAATAAACTGTACTTAATGTTAACTGAACTGCTTTACACTTATCAAATGATTTAATCATCATCATCATCATCATGTGGTGCCATCAGCACGGATATCCCTCGACGCATTCTCGCCACTTTTCCCTATCATTCATCTCTTCCGGTAGGTCCTCAGGGCTACACGCCGTATCCTCACAGAGCTGCTGTATGTAGGTGCGAGCTGGTAGCCCTGCTTTCGCTCAGCCAAGTGAAGGGGTCCATAGGAGTACATCACTTAAGAGCTCGTCCCTACTCTCTAGCAGTGTCCTGCATGTCTGGTTTGTCTAATTTGGATAGTTTTCGTGATGGGTGGTAGGTGGCTGTATAGCTGCTTCTTTGTTGGGTGTTGCCTCTAGGACCTGTTCAATATTGCTCGCAGCATCCTTGTGTAGTTGCCGTCAAACTTTTTCTCCAGTCGTTTAGTTAGCGTCCATGTAGTGCATCCATATAGCAGTATCGACACGATCGTTGCTTGGAAGAAACTGCGTTTCATTTTATCGGTCAGGTCTGACTTCTATATGACAGATAGACTAGTGATAGCTGTCCATGCCTTTGCTTGTCACATGCCGATGCATGCCTCGGTCGATGAGACACTGTCGGCTTTAAATGACTCAAAAAGGGTTGATACACCGTAAAACAAAACAACCAACTAACCAATCTTTTGGGCTAATTTACTGCATTCGATTATTATATGATTGATCGTTTTGTCTTAATCACCACATAACCTATATTTGCTATTTTGTTGCGTTTTTCTATTTTGCTGGTGTCTTCGTGGTGTAACGGTTAAAGTGATGGACTGTGGAATCGTAGTAAGCGAGTTTGTACTCCAGTCACGCTATTAGGTTCACTTTCGGGCAAATACCCTTGGGAAAGGTATGAACCCCCTTATCCTTCCAGCCATAGGTTAAATAGTACCACGACTGTTCTTCTAGGAGAATGGCTTTGGCAATAAATAACCTACAAAGGTTAATATGCCATTAAACGAAGAAATTAAACTATTTTGCTTTAACATACTTTATCCTTGTTGCATTGTTTTCTTCCACAAATATAATTATATCCTCCTTGAGAGATATTCACTGGAGTTTGAGCGACAGCAAGTCTCATCAAGTCTCCAGGACTCTTCTCAGTATTTTGGCCGTTCTCAATTATGTAGTAGTTTAAACGGTCTCCACTCGTCCTCCTACCTTCAAGTTCTCCAGTCCTTTTAATAATCCTTTGGTTACTGTACCAAAAGTACCAATCACGACTGGTATAATTGTCACCTTTATATTCCATAGTTTTTTCAATTCCCTAATAAAGCCGGAATACTTATCCTTCTTTTCACTTTCCTTCTGTTTTATTCTGTGGTCAGCCGGGACAGTAAAGTCCACAATTTTGCAAGTTCTCTTTTTTTTTTGTTGATTATTATAAGGTCTGGTCTTCTGGCAGAGATTAGGTGATCCGTTTTTATGTCAAGTTCCATAGGAGTTTATATGTGTCATTCTCCAGGAGAGATGCTGGGTTGTGCATACACCAATTGTTCGTATGGTCAAATTTCAATTCCTTGCACAATTCCCCGTGGATCACCTTGCCCACTCAGTCGTGTCTAGTCTTATACTACTTCTGTGCTAATTTGCTGCATTCGCTTATAATATGATTGATGGTTTCGTCTCAATTACCGCATAACCTACATTTGCTATTTTATTGCGTCTTATCTATTCTCGCTTTGATATGATTGGTTCTCACAGCGTTGTTTTGTGCTGCTATTTCAGTTTTAAAGTTTCCTTTTCTCAGCCACGCCCAGGTTCTCCCATGTGAAATGTTGCTAATTAGACGTTTAAAACGCTTATAGAGTTGTTTTCTTTCCCATTTTTGTTTTCTAGTCATTGTCATTCTGTTGGTCTTTGTGATGGCTGTGTCGTTTCTGGTAGCTGTAATCAGACCTCCTTGTTTTTCCATGTAGACCTTGAATCGTTGTGTCGATGCGTCAACGCTGTCTTCAATGCTGACAAGTCACCTTCATCCCTCTTTTCTTGATACATATAGTCTGTCAACGTCATCTCTGTGATTTAATGCCTTATGCTTGGTCATTAGTTTTCTTGTTCTTCTTGTACTTGCTCTTCTTATTATTATTATTATATACTCTTTTAGAGTTTTTCACATCAGCTTTTCCTGGTGGTTTTATACTGGAGTTTGATTGACTGTAAGTCTCCTCAAGTCTCCAGGACTCGTCTCAGGATTCTGGCCGTTCTTAGCAATGCTGTCGTTTGGAAAGTCTCTACCCGTCCGCCAATTTCAAGTCTTTCAGGCCTTTTAATAATCCTTTTGTTCTTGTGTCTAACGTACCAATCATAACTGGCACAATCGTTACTTTCATGTTCCACAGCTTTTTCAATTCTCTAGCAAGGTCGAGGTACTTATCTTTCTTTTCACTTTCCTTCAGATTTATTCTACGGTCCGCCGGGACAGCAAAGTCGACATTTTTTAAAATTTCTTTTTTTTTTTTGTTGATTATTATGAGCTCTGGTCCTCTGGATGGGATCAAGTGATCCGTTTGTATGTTAAAGTCCCATAGGAGTTTATGCGTGTCATTTTCTAGGACAGGTGCTGGGTTGTGCATATACCAATTGTTTGTATGGTCGATTTGAAATTTCCTGCACATTTCCCTGTGGACCACCTGCCGACCCAGTCGTATCTCGCCTTATACCCCTTCTGTGCTAATTTGCTGCATTCGCTTATTATGAGATTGATCGTTTCGTCTCTGTCACCGCATAGCCTACATTTACTGTTTTGTTGCGTCTTATCTATTCTCGCTTTGATATGATTGGTTCTTATAGCGTTGTCCTGTGCTGCTATTAGGAGGGATTCCGTTCCTCTCTTCAGGTTTCCTTTTCTTTGCCAGGTCCAGGTTTTTTGGTTTGAGATGTTGTTTATTAGACGTTTAAAGCGGCCATAAAGTTATTTTCCTTCCCATTTTTGTTTCCTAGTCGTTGTCACTCTTTCGTCTATCGTGTTGTCGACCGGCTCGAAGACTACATAGAAAAACACGAACGTGGACTAATTATTATTATTATTATTATTTTACTCTTTTGATAGTTTCTCACACCAGTGTTAGCTGATAGTTTTCCTCTAGAGTTTAAGTGATCTCATGTCACCCGGACTTTTCTCAGTATTCTGGCCCTTCTCACTTACGTAGTAGTTTGAATGGTCTCAACTTGTCCCGTGATTTTAAAGTTTTCCAGTCTCTACCTATATTTGGGGATCTTTCCAAGTGCATCAACTACGATTGTTATCATCGTCACCTTCATTTTCCATGGCCTCTTCAGCTATCAAGTAAGGTCCAAATATTCCTCCCTCTTTTCACCTTCTTTTAATGTTACTCTGTCGTCTGATTATTATTGTTATTTACTCCTCTAGAGTTTTTCACATCAGTGTTAGCTGATGGTTTTTCACGGGAGTTTGAGAGACAACAAGTCTCCTCAAGTCTCCAGGACTAGTCTCAGTATTCTGGCCGTCCTCAGCAATGCTGTCGTTTGGATAGTCTCTACCCGTCCGCCAACTTCCAATTCCTCCAGATCTGTGGTCCGCCGGGACAGCAAAGTCAACAATTTTGCAGATTCTCTTTCTTTTGTTGATTAATATGAGGTCTGGTCTTCTGGCTGGGATTAGGTGATCCGTTTGTATGTTAAAGTCCCATAGGAGTTTATGCGAGTCCTTTTTTAGGACAGGCGCCGGGTTGTGCATATACCATTTGTTTGTATGGTCGAATTGATATTTCCTGCACATTTCCCAGTGGACCACCTTGCCGACCCAGTCGTGTCTCGCCTTGTACTCTTTCTGTGATAATTGGCTGCATTCGCTTATTATGTGATTGATCGTTTCGTCTCTGTCACCGCATAGCCTACATTTACTGTTTTGTTGCGTCTTATCTATTCTCGCTTTGATATGATTGGTTCTTATAGCATTGTCCTGTGCTGCTATTGGGAGGGATTCCGTTTCCTTCACATTTTTGTTTCCTAGTTGTTGTCATTCTTTCGTTTATCGTGTTTTCCGTATCGACTCTGATGGTTGTAATTAGTCCTCGTTCGTTATTTTTATTATTATTATTATTATTATTATTAAAATATGTAAAAGAATTTTTTTCAAAAAAGCATCTTTTTTTTTGTTTCACTGATTTCTCTCCACAAATCTATCAATCACTTCTGTTTCTTTCTCTGTTTAGATTCCCTTTCTATTTATCTCGTATATATCTGTTGGTTTTGTAGCTGTACGACAGCTTAACACCCATCTCACAGACCATCCACATCAGACGAATAAGATATGCTGGGCCATATTGAAGCGAGGACCAACATTCTCTGATGGCCTTCAATTGATTGACGCGCCAGGGTTGGACGTCCAGCAAAAACTTACATCAGCTCTGTGCAGATACTAGATGCAGTCTAGAGGACCTGCCACCAAGAGTAATAGACTATTGGGACAGGTGGCGAGAATCCTTCAGGGAACTCTATGTTATCAGTATGACTTGATGATGATGACATATTTCACTCTCTCTTTCACTCTCACTCTCTCTCTCTATATATATATACACACACACAGATCCTTTCTTTCTCCTCTCTCTCTCTCTCTCTCTCTCTATATATATATATATATATATAAATGTATATATGTGTGTGTATGTGTGTGTGGGTAGGAGTGTGTGTGTGTTCTTTCTTTCTTTCTCTCTCTCTCTCTCTCTCTCTCTCTCAATGTATATACATATATATATTCTTTATTTCTTTTTCTCTCTCTATATATATATAAATATTTCTCTTTCTCTCCCCACCCTTCCTCTTTCTGTCAGTATCTATATACGTGTGTATGTGTGTATGTGTGTGTTATTTCTTTCTTTCTTTCTGTATATATATATATATATATATTCTTTCTTTATCTATCTATCTATCTATCTATCTATCTCTGTTCCTTCTTTCTTTCTTTCTTTCTTTCTCTCTCTCTCTCTCTCTCTCTCTCTCCTTCAATATATTTGTATTTTCTTTTTTTCTTCCTTTCTCTCTCTCACTCTCTCGCTATATATATATATATATATATATATATATCAATTATTTCTCTCTGTCTCTCTCTCTGTCCTTCTCTCTCTCTCTCTCTCTATATATATATATATATATATATATATTTCTTCTCTACCCTACACAATCTCTTTCTCTCTGACAGAAAGAAGGTGGGATAAAGAGACAAAGAAAGAAATTTAAGTTCGAATGACGTAGACACAATGTCAACGGTGCTTATTGACTTTCAGTTTCTCGCTTAAATGGTTATCAGATTTAGTTGAGAAGGTTTGATCAGAAATATTTTGCAGAAAGGTTTTGGCAAAATTGGTTTAGTTTGGTTTGATTTTATGGCACATCAACTTTTATAGGCTATTAATGCCAAATCTATTATTATACACAGTTCTGTTTCAAACAATTAAGTTTAGCGTAAGTATAGTGTTTTTTTTTGTTCATACCCAATTCAATGTAAAAACAGTTCTATTTCAAACAATTCAGTCTAGAATAAGTACACAGTTTCAATGTCAAAAACAGTTCTATTTCAAATAATTCAGTTTAAAATAAGTACATGGTTTAGTTTTTTTTTACCAATAGATAGAACCCTATCAAGTGCTATAACTCCAGGTCATAGTGGACCTGGGAGTGATTGCAGTATAGGGGTACTCTGCATTCCCCAAAACTCCAGCATTATTTGAGCCTCACCATCACATTGTTTAGTGTCATATCCAAGAAACCTGTTGGGGGAGTGTTACTCCTCTACAGACATGCAGTTGATGTATTTTACAGCCCCAAACGACTGGGTAGTTCAGCAAAATTTTCAGTTATCGATTGTGCGTTAATATTTCATTAAGCTTTTTTATCATTAAGGTTTTTCGGACTATTGTCTTCATCTTTATGGTTATTTCCATAACGTTCCGACCGACATATCCTCCGGCCTTCTTCAGGTATTTGTCGAAGATTGGGAACTTACACGAAATTTCGAAATACGTCTTTTATTGAATCCACTGGGGTGGCCCGTTTTGATTCCGTTAACCCTAAACGGGTACAAGTGTTAAGAATTCCTTTTATTTTTACTCGCCTGCAGTCAGGATTGAACCTGCAACCTCCAGATGATTGTCTCCTCAGAAGCTTAGGGAACCAACGTCTGTAACTGTTACGCTATGTGTCCTACTGGACTAACACTACAGGAATTCTTAACACTTGTACCGGTTATAGTTAACAGAATCAGAACAGGTGACCCCCACCACGTGGATTCAATAAAGGACGTAGTTCGAAGTTCCGCGTAGGTTTCCGAGTTAGCCAAAGACCTAAAGAAGACCGGAGGACATATCAGCCGAAACGTTGTAGAAATAACAATAAAGATGAAGACAATAGTCAAAAAAACTTTAATGATAAAAATTATCAAGCTTCGTCTCAGAAATTCAGACAATTCCGAAAGCCTTTCGGTTAGATAAGGTTATGCTATTTGGTTTTATGACATACCAAACCTTGATAGTAATTTAATGAAGAATGAGCCAAAAAATTGATTCCATTCGATCTAGACGTGTCTGTTGATAAAAGAATGCAACAAGAAGGCGGTAGTGTGATTAAATGGGCTGGAATTGTCGACCAAAGAATTATTGAACCATTCAGAATCGATGAGAGACCTAACTGAATTGAGTTAACTTTTACGATTTTATTGAGAATATTTTCTTTGCATGGTTCAGGCCCCAGTCTCGGAGTTTTAAAATGAAGTGTGTGTACTAAAGCACAACAAAGCTCTTCGCGTATCTAATCTTACTTTTGAATTCAATTATTCTCCCTCCAGCTATGGGTAAATAGTAGGGAAGACTGGGTTCTTCAGTCTTGGTGAGTCACCTAGTCAAGTTGAAGGAAAACTCTGAATTCAAACCTGTTCATCTCTGCTTAAAAACTGACCTTGTGTCATATCCTGCTCGTGCGGAGGGATTGGTAAACATGGATATCAATAAATAGGTCTATTTAACCCATCGATGAGACCTTAACTGGTATTTCCTATCCGGAAAGAGTGTAAGCTGAAGTAATGACAATGAACGAGTACTTCAAATTCCCCGAAACACCAGTATTGGAGCCTCACCATCAGATGCAGTTTAATGTCATATTTCTGGTCACTCGTTAAGGGAGTTCTTACATCTCTAGAGAGATGCTGTCAGTATAATCTTCAGGCCCAGCTGACAGGGCTGAAAACCTTTTGGTTTTGAAAAATATTTTATTACATGAACCATCCTAAACTATTTCTTCTCTTTACTGTTGTGGCCCCGGAAAGGGTCACTAATGAAAACACAAACACGGATGTTAGATAACAGATTATATTACACAAGAAAGATAGAGTTACATCAAAAATGCCTACGACCCCGTCGACATTCTCCTTATTAAGGGCGCCTCAGGCGCCGGCCGAAGCGCTACCCGGCACCTGGTGAGGTGCAGAACAAGATTGATCTGCGGTATTTGTGGTATTTGTTGCACGCCCCACCAAACAGGCAAGTGTGGCACAAGGCCATTTTTATGTGGGTCCGGGCGCAGGGCAGTAACCTAAACGCGCCCGGCATTTCCCCAAAATGCCTACGGTCCCGTCGGCATTCCCCTGATTAGGAGCGCCTCAGGCGCCGGGCGATTAACCCAACCCTCCCGAAGGAGGTAAAAGTCTGGGGGGAAGGCCCCCTGAGGCCGAAGGAAATCTCTAGGTACCGAGACACACTCGGCCAGATCCGTGCCGTAGATAACACGGCCGGCCGAAATGCTACCCGACACCTGGAGAGGTATCAAACCGAGATTGATCTGACTTCTCTGGCAGCGAAATCTCTGGTACTAATAACGGCGAGAAGAGTCCATTATGGTAAAATGCGTAAGGCTCTCACAACATTTACACAATGTCATTAAAAATAGACTTAATTCTACTTCCTGGTCAATTTTGACTTGAAATATCTGCTAGAAACCTAAGTACAGTTCTAAAAGATCAGCAGTTTAGTATTAGATTAGAATAGTTGAAACCATACAAATGCGGAAATTATTAAGAAAATTAATAATCTTAGCCGTACTGAGTAATGGTGTATAAAGCTTACAATATTTCAGTGTAAATATTTCCCTGAACTCTATGTATATTTTAATGTAAAGAAAAATTAATGACAAGGTAATCCTAGTAGTAGGAGAGATTTATTGAGAAGCAAAGTCGACACTACAGCGTTTCGGTTCTAATGAACCATCATCAGGGCTATGAGGGATGATATTAGTGATGTTATTAATTTTTCTTTACAAATTGTCGGATTACAATCCATTATTTACTTCCATTCCATATTTTAATGTGTTTTTTCTGGATTCAATTTATTTTTAATTCTCTTTTTTTTTTTCATCATACAACGTGTGAAAGCACGTGCGATACCCTAACCTCATCAGCCGCCAACCAGGGTGATAACACAGTTTCGGTAGCTGAAGACGGTACTGCCACTCTTTTTATTTTACTGTCGAGTTTTATTTCTTCTATCTTTTTAAATCTCTTGTAGGGTTTATTTATTTCAAGATCTTTTATTATGACGTAGATGACTTTGCTAAGTGACGTAACATCGGATATAATGACGTTTAAGAAACAGAAATTTTGTATAAATTGTCGTAAGGCAATTTTAAAGTTGACCGAATAGATAGATAGATAGAAAACAAAACGGAACATTATTTTTCGGAATAGCCAAACATGATATATATATATATATAGAGAGAGAGAGAGACTATAGAGATATATATACTCCCCTTCCGAAATAGCCAAACATGATATATATATATATATATATAGAGAGAGAGAGAGAGAGACTAGAGAGATATATATACTCCCCTACCCCCGTGGGGTTGAGTTCTCTGGCGAAGAAGTAATCGTGTTGCCATTAGCGTCTATTGCAAGCCTCTTCGTTTGAATCGAGGTCTCGGCTACCGTTGAACGGATGTATGTAAACAATAGTAATTGTGATTCATAACCGTTTAAAATTTACTTCGCAGCTAATATCTCCCCGTGGCTAAATGGTTAGAAGGTTTGGTTTGAGGTTTGAGTCAACCGGGTTTCGATCCTAGTTACGGGAAGATACTGTCTAGCCACACTAATGAGTTCTGATAGAACGAAACAGATCTGTCTGTGGATGACTATATATATATATACGTGTGAGTGTATGTGTGTGTGTCCAAATTTACAAATATGGTCTTGAATTTTCGTTTTGTGATTTTTTTCTAATTAAATGAGTTCAAATTCGAAAGAAAATTTAATATACGTGTGAGTAAAAGTGCGGGTAGAGTGTTCGCCAATGGTCCCGGAGACCTAAGTTCAATCCCAGGTCGCGTCATACCAAAGACTTTAAAAATGGTTCTTGATACCTCCTTGCTTAACACTCAGCAATATAAGGTACGAATCAAGGGTAAAGTGGAGCCATCCATGGAAAGGTGTAGAACCCTCCTCTACACCTCGGCGTAGTAGTTATTGAAAAGGGAGCCTTCTGGTCGGCCTTAACTACAGTCACCAACTTTACTTACTATTTCCACTTTTAGTGAAATATTTAAATTGCATCGTACGTCTTCTTTGATGCATCGGGATGGGTCATCAGTGCTGGTTCCCTTATGTTTACCGGGGGTTTCGGGTCTTGCAACATTACACCCCCACTCGCTCAAATGACCCAGTTGGCATTGAACTTACTCCAACTCCCATCCCGGCAGCTAACCTGTGCATCCACACAAGACAAATGACCACAGAAAAGGCTCTATTACTTTTAATTTTGAAACAGACAATCAGAGCTAGGCTACTCTGATGATTTCTAAATCTTTCCTTTAAAATCGGAAAGCCACTTTGTTCTTGCTTTCCGGCCGCGATGACTTTGTTATTCGGCTATTTGTTCAATCGGGTATGTAGATTTTCTTCTTTTTCTCTTTCTTTTCTTTTCCCTTTTCCCTTTTTTTTAACTGAATTGTTTTTCTATCTTAAATGGTTAAGTTTTTCGGATTTTGAGAATATGGACTGACTGAATTTAGTATGCAGATTAAACTAATATTTGCTTAAGAACGATGAAATCAAATAAAAACGACTTTTTTCTTAAATATCTATAATATATCTTGAAGCATGAGTAAAGAGAAGGATCCAACAACTGTTGAAAAACTGATAATAAGAAAGTGAGTGAGTGAGGGAATATTCATTTTGGACATATCAAAGGATCTTTGTAAAGAGACTCTTACCCTATCGGCTGGTGCTGTAGAATACACCGACTGCATCTCAACAGAGATGTAAGACACCCCCAACGAGTTTCAGGGATATGACACTCAACAATCTGATGGTGAGGTTCCAGTAATGCTGGAGCTTTGAGGAATGCGGAGTACTCCTTCATTGTCATTGCTGCCAGCTCTACTCAGGCCCAGAGTGGTAGCATCTGATAAGGTCCTATCTATGGTTCAAATAGAACTAAAAAGCATACTGCTGCTAAACTGAATTACTTGAAATAGAACTGTTTTGATATTTAAACTGTGTACTCATGTTAAACTGAATTGTTTGAAATAGAACTGCTTTTGACATTAAAATTGGACTTACGCTAAATTGAATTATTTAAAATCGAACTGTTCATTTGTATAAAAATGGATTTGGCATTAAATAACCTACAAAGGTTAATATGCCATAAAACCCAAACAAGCAAACAAAGATCCTCAAACGATAAAGAAAGCTATGGAAAATTTGAAACAAAAAAGATGTGAAGTACTTGCTTCCTCGAGAAGAACGTAAACTAAAGCGAGTTATAATGAAACAATTACTTTTGACCAACGCTCAGATTTTTGAAAAGTTTAAAATTGAGGGTTTCAAATAGAGAAACAGTCTAGAATACTTTGTGACTTGGGATCCGTTAAACGATCTCTTTGGCAAATATTTATAGCGTCAAAATTTTGCAAAAAAATACATGAAAATTGATTTTTCTAATATAATTTTCATAGACGATTTTTTCGTAAGATTTGATTGACCTGATGAATGAGCCAAAAGTCGGATTTTATCCAATACAGACGTGTCTGTAGCTAAAAGAATCCATCAAAGTGGCGGTAGTGTGATTTTATGGGCTGGAATTGCCGACGAAATCAATAGTAAACTATGCAAAGTTGATGAAGGAGTTTAACTGAACAGTGTTAACTATTACGGTTTTATGGACAAATCTCAGTCGTGGAGTTTCAAAGTGAAGTGTGTATTTATGCACGACAATGTTCCTTCTCGTGTATCTAAGCTTACTAGTGAATTCTTTAGCATAAAAGATGGTTGAATGCCACCATCAAGTCCTGATATGAATCCAATGAAAAATCTAGGATCAGTGATGAAGATGAAATTATACGACAGTAGCCAACAATATTACGGCAAATCAAACGTGCAGGAAGCAATTTAAACTATCATGTCGGAAACTTGTTGCGGAAAGAACTTTATCCATTTGTACATTTTGTTAATTGCTGAATAAGGCATTAAAATCCATATTCAGTCGGACGTTAGATTCATCGATAAATCAAACCGAATGATCTTACGTCGGTCTAGTCGGTGTAAATCTCGCACACAAACAACTAGCGGTCCAGTTATTCCTAAACCAAGGAGGAGAGATTAACAATTTTCCTCAAGATTATCTGGAGTGTTAGTTAAAAATTTGCTCTCCCTCAAACCGAAATAGGGTTTGGTTTGGTTTGTTGGGTTTTATGGCATATCAAACTTTGTAGGTTATTTAATGC